>JACJUM010003237.1:14902383-15081382 GCA_020976665.1 Heortia vitessoides
ACGATTGTAGAAAAGACATAATTATTCTATTTTCGTAATACTATGTAATATTTCTGTTCTTGACTATGCAGATACCAGTTACCTAGATTTTAGACCCAACTTGCGAAACTTGAGCGACTTCAAAATTTCTGCATTAGGTACAAATTTGGCTTACGTAAATATGATCACTTATGTGCAATTCTTAATAAGCTGGTGGTGTCAAAGCCGAAGGTGAATAGGAAGCCATATGGGCTTCCTATTCACCTTCGCAGGAATGCTCATATACTTTCTTTACTCTATATGGTACTCTTTAATGCCTCCTCTCCTACTTATCTTAAAATCATTTTGTTTTCTTAGGCGACAGCCACGAGAGTTTTAAGGTTAGGATGCCTGTGCATTCTACAGCCTTCACGGTTTATGCAGTTCGTTCGTGGAATGCACTTCCTTTAAGAATCCGATGCGTACGGTCTTTGCCCACGTCCGGCATCGTAGATCGCGTCACGTCTTAGACGACCTGCCCGATAAGATTACCATGAAAATCGAAGCCATTCTCCGCCCTCTTACTTGTACAACACGATCATTAACACTGCACATGCATTCGTATAATAGAGCAGTACACCGCGTTCGCCGGCGAACGCATGTAGTCTCTTCCCCAACGAGCGATAACCGGCCTCTGCTGTCCTCTTTTGCTGATATTCATAATTAAATTCACCCCTAACGATGGCTGCCCGAGTCTAAGTCGAGCCTTTAGAGGCGCCCTCGCGCGCTCGTCCCCGCTCCCGCTCAGATCCCGCGAGCCTTGCGGGCGCGACCGTAGCTAAACGCGTGGTTGCGGCTGCGGGGTACGCAAGATAATTACGGGCATCGGAGGCCCCGCCCTCTTTTTTCGGTGACGATGTTTAAGAAGGGAGTGAAGGAGAACCTTTTATTTATATATCGTTATGATAACATCGATTTTAATTGCCAATTGAATTACGTTAAAGATATATATTATACTTGTACTGTACATATTTCAAGGATGTAGGTGTTATAGTTATCTTTTTTAGTTTTAAAAGGTGTGCGTCATGTTATAACGTTATTTTTATAATTTTTTATTTGGTACATCTTATACTACCTCATATTTTTTAAATCTCAATCTGTCGCGATCTCGCTCTGCTATTGTTAACACGCTTGCCCAGCACGTCAAATATGGGAAAAATTTGCCCCATTCTTGGGGAGGCCTATGTCTAGCAGTGGACTTTCAATGGCTGTCATGATGATGATAAAGAATTGCTATCTTTACTACCTAGTTTAAAAAAATGGTTTATATCCGCTGTCTGTCTGACCCTATATCTGTTGTATGCTTAGATCTTTAAAACTACTTCAACGGATTTTTTTCAATAGATGTAGTGATGAAAGGGGAAGGTTTATATGTATAATAGACGTTTATTAACGTAGAGCACTGATAATTTTGGAAGTTGCTATTACATTGCAAAGACTGACTGAACCTTACGCGATAGATCAAAACTATGTAGCTATTACTGTATTATGCACCATAAAAAGTTCTACGAAAAAAGTCTGGGATGGCATATGTCCATCTTTTAGGAATAACCCACAGTTTTATATCCTCATTATACCCGTGCGAAGCTGAGGCAGGTCGCAAGTAATATAAAACATACCAACGAAATAGAAGATTTTACAAATTAATAAACATAGTCATTATTTGAAAATAATGTAGTAGTAAAATGTAATAGTATTTAGTTATTCATTTTTAAATACCTTACAAGAGAATGAAAAGTAGTTTGCATGTTTTTTTTATTATTTAAAAATCTTGGAAAAAAAAATCGGAGGGACCTATTGCTGGACTACTCAGACGGCAATTTCAGCGCCGCTGAAAAAAGAGGACGGGGCCTCTCATAGATGAGAGGTCCGATGCCCTCGAAATGCCCGAATGAAATTGAACTATTTGGCCTGTTCGAAGTCAGCGCAGCCTGCTAGTAATACATAGATATTAAAAGAATGCAAGGGGGACCCTTAAAAAGAAAAACTAATACCGATACCTGCTGAACTAATTTTAATGGGACTTTCACTAACAACAAGACAAATATATCCCATTATCTTCAATGCGTGTGAAATGGCAATAAAGATACATATTGGGTTTAAAAAAAGAGTTTAAAACAACACAATCTTTATATAAACTATAATATATCTATAATAAACATTTCAAGTAAGTAAAACATTCGGCGCCAGTTTTCTGTAATCGTGCGTCTTCTCAGTTGCTTGAGAGCAATGTTGGTTTTCAGGGTGACCCGGATATCTGCAAAACAGAAATAAGGTGTAAATGTCTAAGGGCGTATCAATAAATAGGTGTTCACCGTTTAAAATTAATCCGTGTATTTTTATTAATTCTTTAATTTTGTCGAAAGGAAGAAACATTAATGAAAATAACATTGTTTACTAAAAAATATTGATACTGATAACTGTCAGTGGCGCTATCTTACGAGGAAACAAAGCGATACGATCTTTGACACCGCTTTTAGCGTTTTCACATATGCCCTTTACCTTAGTGGTTAGCTTTAGTACTCTAAGTCACCACGGTGTGGCGCTAGGGGTTAGAAAAATCGTTATTATAATATTTACAGATTGCATGGAATAGTATCTTAGGTATAATATAGTAAAATGAAGATGTTAAAACTGGCCCGATATCGCACATGGTAGACGGTATGGTAGAGGTCGATCCTCACCCTGGACAAATATATATATGATAATTGTGTTTGGTCTGCGTCTGAGTGTTGAATATATGTATTTAGTAATAGATATACTTATTAGTGATTCCTCTGCTGTCTGGTGTCGGTAACATAAGTGCTTTAAGTGACTTATCAGGGAGTTAAGTTATAGGGTATTAAATGTTGTGTGAATTAAATAGAAATACGAGTATATATTTGGTTTATTTAAAATTGGTTTATTTTAAAGGTGATTGCACCAACAAAATAATTTTAAATATATGCAATTAATATAGGTAAAAAACTGCAATGCATAAGTAAAAAACTGTTAACTATTATCCATTTTACAAAATTGGCTGTATCAATTGAACGTCTTTGCCAAATACTTAAAAAACTTGGAACGGCATTTTGGCTTTTTAAGTCTAGCCTTAAAAATCAAAAACTGTTATAACCGAACCCACGACCTTTGGCGCACAAGACAGGATCACCACCATCTGTGCCATCGTGCCCGCCATGGTGATTATATATATATATATATATATATATATATATATATATATATATATATAGCTTTATATATATAAAAAAATCGTGACTCCCGGTGACACATTTTTTTCTAACTTTCAAAACTGATATTAATAATATTTGGTACCTATGTATATTTTGATCCAACATAGTTTTTATCGCAGTATAGTCGATAAACCTAGGTATATTGTTAGGACAGGATTTATCGTAAATGGAAAGAAACTATTTTAAACTATACTAAGTTTTTAAATGCTGTGCGATTTAAACGCTCTCGCTTAAAAGCTATATCCAAATCCACTAATGTTTTATACTGATTGACAGCTGCATGGAAGCATGGTCTCCTGAGGCCTATCACGTTTTTTTTCTTACCTCACCGAAATTGGTACTGTCCGAGTTCAGTCAGTTTAGTGCCGTGAGGTACCGGCAGAATAGAATAGTACCTCCCACTGCAACAGGTGTCGGAAGAGGCGACTAAGTTACCAGAACCGACAAATGGCGGTATATCCATCCGAAACAGTGCAGCTCAAATGCGCAAGTCGGGAATGGGCAGCAGTATTCCCGTCGCGATAGCTGCGCTCTGCGATTGCCAACACACTTGTCCAGCGCGGCAATAATGGGCAATAAACCTCCTTTCTTGGAAAGGCTTATGTCCAGCTGTGGATTCCAATGGCTGGTATGATGATAAAGTTCAGTCAACGATAAAGCGTCCCCACGTGAGCCGACTTCCTCTAACGTATTGTGTCTATGCAAGATTTTAATTACACATACATCACACCTGCGAGTACTTACGATTTGTACGTACTAGAAAATTTCAAAGAGTCATCTGGGGTATTACGCCTCTGTAAAGTTCTTTGCCCTCATGATAAAAAAAAGAATACAGTATGAGAAACTCACGCATAATAAACAGGCCTAATAAAATAAAAAAGTAATACACCTTAAATAAGTACACTTTTATTAGTAACATGTCTATAAATAAACTTTTTACCTTCAACCTTCATAGGTCAAATGTAAGCGGTAGTATTATTTGAACTGTCAAAATTATGTTATTGGATTACAAACTAAACGTAAACGCAATAAGTTAGAAAATCACATGAAATTGGACGAGCATGCACTGTTCTTTTACAAACTTATATAGATAAATGCTACTTATTTTAACTCCAACGACTGCGGTGACGTTCGTTCTTCATCGGACGACTTAATGAAGCACCCACAATAACTATTGGAACACGCACAAGAGTATCAGCATTCACTATTCCTGTGCAGTGACCAATAGTTGTTTTGGGCTTCGTTACTGTGCCTTGGCCTTGTCACTTCGTCGAAGAACCTGCAATAAATTCAGTTTAGTAAAAAAGAAAATAATAAAAACGAAATTTATAAAAATAAAATAAACAAAACCTTTTTATCACAAACAGTGTTTAAAAAAACAACGCTGGAAAAATATAGTATTCTTTAAATCAAAGGAAAAATAAATGTAAAGAAGTAAGAAAAGGAAATAAATAGAATAAACACATCACAATTAAAAAATCACAGACACTTAGGAAAAACATACTTATTATAAATGCACAATATGATCAGGCGTGTCAAAGAAACATATTAGAACTTTTAACCATTGATATTGTATTGTTTTCAGTTTACTAATCTCTTGATTTTTGTAAAAAAAATATTGCTTTGACACGTCTTTGTGACAAATACATACAATTATTACAAACATTTTAATCCACGAACAACTGACTTCATAAATGAAGGGAGCTTAGGGAATATGTCTTGATTTAGCTTATTTTTCGTAAACAGCCAAAGGGGATGTACGTTACGAATAAAAGTGAAGGCATAAACCAATTGATGAACATTATACATGCATATAATTTTGAATCCATGGCCTTCTGAAGAAACTATGATTGTGAAATATAAAACAAGAACAAATAGGAATTAGCTTTTAGCTTTGATATAAATTGAAGTTGATTTTAGTTCTACTTTTTTACTTGTTTGTTGAGGTAAACATTAGCATCATCTGTTAGTTCATATAAAATACTTGACTTCAGTTAGTTTATTATAACATTTACTTTACGTGTTTCTAATCACGCTCCAAAATATATGCTATTGTTAGCAATTTTACACCAAAATTAAACATTTACAGATTAATAATATCATATTCTTTTTTAAGTACTGTATGTTTCATTATTCATTTAACTTCCAAATTTACTTCATAATTTGGAAGTTAAATGAAATGAGATATACTCTACTACTAATCTGCAAAGATTATCGCCAAACTGTTTGTTGAAAATTTGCCGTTTTTGATGATAATCTAACAACGCATACAATACGATCTCTGGCAGCATTGATGTCAAAACATTGCATATTTTATTATTTAGACCAGTCCAGCCCATTTGTACAAGATTCTGCTACTAATATTCGATTTTGGGACGTAATGTCACAGAACATTGGTGGGTACCAAACTTTGTCACACCATGTCACACTTCATCGTCCCCTGCCCTCTTTAATATTGAAGGCGTCGTATTGAAACGAAGTTCCAAATAGTAACTATTTTTATTACTATTTGTCTTGTTCAATTGTACATTCTTTATTTTCGAATATATATTTATTTTTAATGTCAATCAAAGTATGTTATGCAGTATAATCCGGTGTTTCATTTAAAGTGATAACTTTTGCGTTACTTTTTAGAAATTTATGCGAAAATTATAGTCCTCATTATTTACTATCACAATAACCTTACAGAAATAATTCAGTTTACATTTTTCAATAACATTATCGGTTTAATTGCGCTAAGTTCGACTGAATTTATCAAAACTTAATAATAAGTTCTCCCTTTGAACTTATAATAAAACTTTCCAACACATATGATTATCAAAAGCAACATTGATTCAAACAAATACACAGTAAAAATAAAAAGAGTTGCGTTGGAACGAAGTGCGATTTTTCTGCGCAAATGGAACAGCTATATTTGCGAATCCGGATGTGAGTTCGCCTCGCGACCGAAGTACGTTGCGTCCGTCGATTATGAACACCCGCAATAGCCGCTGTCACACGCACAAGAGTATATCGATACTAATCTTGTACAGTGGCCAGCAGCTGCTTTGGGCTTCATTCTCCTTAGTCTGTGGTCTTGGTGTGTGGATGTTGCGATGACTCGACATTCTATACTTAACCAGTCTATGTCTATATTCGAATGCTATTGTTACAGCTAGCGTAAACATAAGCGTAAGTAATTTTTAGTACTTTGCTTATTTCGGCACATTTATTGAACCATTTTATGTGTATAAAATAATATAAATAATAATAATAATTACGGCTGTGCACGCTAACTCTCACCGATAGCACAATTGCTTTTCTAACAAACATTTATTATACAACACCATAGACAGTCAGGGTATTATAATTTCTAACATTTAATTTAATTTTATTTTTTTTTTTACCATTTATACAAGAGCTTTTCTCTTGGACTTAAATATCATTGTAGTTCTGTGAAAAATTTGTCAAGTTATTGCTATAACAATAACTTATAATTTAACACAAATAAAAAAAATCCCATGTGAATCAGACAAATGAGCGTAAACTTTTTATAATATTATTAAGAAATGGTTTAAAAAGTATTAAATTGTACGGTGTTGGGTATCAACTCGGACGGATGGGGCAAAAAATGGACCGTATCGGGTGGCGAAACCCTACGGGTACGGCGACGAAGCCCTACACAAGCTTAGCCGGCATGCATATAAGTACTTAAGACGCTAATGCCCCGTGAGCGGGTGAATAATACTTGCAAATTATTCTTTCAAAGAAATTACAATACATATTTATAAGTACGAAATTAAGTTAAAAACGTTCCTTTCTTTAATTTTTTTTTAATTTTGGAAGATGCTGTCATAATTTGTTTTCAAATGAAAAATTATTTTTCTCATCATTGATGTTAATGATCACCTATCAATCATTTTAAATCACCTACCAAACTAAAAATTGAATTTGAGTTAATATAGACAATTATTCGAAATTTTAATTAATGTTTAGAAACACTCGTATATATCGGTAGCAACTCTGTGCCTACAAATTTAACAGCATTGTTATTTTACTGTGTAAATTGTGTTTTGCATAATGTTATTTTAGGTTTTAAAATGGATCCTATTCGTAAAAAAACAAAATCGCGACATCTGTTTTTCGTTTGTCTATTCAATCGACAAATCGACAAATTAAGAACGATAGTAGTATTAATTCTTAGACATGTGTCGATTATATTCTTATATATTTTAAGAATTATACAATACGCTGTTTGATCCTAACCTGTTTAATGTATTCTAATACAAAAGTACATGCCTATATACAAGTAAATAGTATTAGAAAATCATGACCTAAACAATTCAATTAATACTTAATATGTTTTGTAAGTATATAAAGCACAAAAGCTCTACAATAAATTAATTAAGAAAAAAACAAGTAATCATAAAAGGGAAGTCAAGTATAACAAACAAAATATATAAACACAAAAAAAAGAAAAGAGAGATCCCTAACAAAAGAAAATAAAAAGTATTTATACTTACTTAGTATTTAAAATAAATAAAAACACAACAAACTCAAACTCTTTTCACTAAGAGTTACTACATTTAAATGAATAAATTAATAAACAAGCAGAGACGTGTTAACTTGAGGTACGTCTAGTTCGGAGTGATGCCTCGGAGGCTCTACTTCACCCAGTGGTGTGCAAGCCTGTGTCCTGTCATCACCCTTAATTTTATTAGGGTGTAAGTAACGAGCGAAGTGCGGGGAGGACACAATTAGATTACAGTTTATATGTACATAGTATATAGGGTCGTCGATAAGCAGTGATATCGGTGGTAAATCAAGCGTGTATTGTGTAAGTTGAGTTATGTTTGTAACCTTTTTACGCATAATTAGTGTGAGCTTTTGTGTTTGGTCAAAATTATGCATTCTAGAGAGATAATATGTGTTCATGTTAAATTCTAAGCTAAATAAAGTAAGATTAGGTGAAACATTTATGTTTTTTTTTTCAGTTGTAATATAAATTACATAGAGAAAAATATAATTTTCTCCAATCGTAGATATTTGGTTAAGTATTTTGCAAATAGCAAGTGAGGTAAAATACCCTTTCTTATCAGTGATAAAACTAAAGTGGATAGAGTGGAGTATATTAATACACACGAATAGTTAAAGCTTTTCATTCTATAACAAAAAAGGAAACAATCCAGCGGTGCAAGTGACACAGAAGTACCGCTGATTTCTTATAAATTAGACCACACGTTTGCGTAACCCATCCTCACCGGCTCTACCGGCCGTGTAGTTAACGCCGTATATGCAGTTTATATAGATATCGAGTGCGTTATGTTACGTGATTAATCATAGTTATACATAATCTACATGACACATTAGATAAATAAACAAATAGTCAAATTTAAAAGAGGCATATTGAATAATGTACGACGCATTCGATAGCCAATACTACTATAAGAGAATGACATGAAAGTTGAACAAGTAAAAGAGTTTGTGTATCTGGGAAGTGTTTTTACAATAGATAGGGAGTATAAAGAAGATATTGAACGGAGAGTGAAAGCTGGAAATAGTGTCAGTGGAACCTTACATGCTTTTATGTGCAGCCATAATGTGTCTAAAGGGCTAGGTGTTCATAGTGGTGTGTTGGTTCCAACACTGACATATAGTAGTGGATGTTGGGTGTGGTGGAAGAAGCACGCGAGTACAAGAAATCTGTTAAAATGAGAGCACTACGAAGTATGTATGGTGTGGTTTTGAGAGATAGATTAAAGAATAGTGTAATAAGAAATGGATGTGGTGTAAAATAGGATGTTATGACACAAAAGGGCAAGAAACGTTAGGATGGTTTGGACATGTAGAAAGGGTGGTTGAAAAAAGAATAATTTATAAAGCGGAAGTGAATGGGAAGCTTGGTATAGGACGACCTAGGCGAAAGGCGAGGTAAAAGAGGTATAAAAGAAGGGAGTAATCAATCAGAAGTAAAAAGATTAAACGAACGTGTATGAAAATACTAATGCGAGTAAGAGAAGCAAGAGAGGTATGCCAAGATCGTAACAAGTGCATAGTCTCTGCTTACCCTGATGAGACACGGGCGTGACGTAAGTATGTACTATAAGAGATAACAGTAAATGTAGAACGCCACTTCTGGACATAAGCCAAGACCAAGAAAAAGAAAATTTCAGCCATAATTGGGCAAGCGTAGAAGCGATCGCAGATTTGCGTATTTCGTAGCAGCTAATCGCTTTTCGTTACGGGATGCTCCAACCATGACTGCTACTCTGAACCGACAGATGACGATATAATGATATATCCACTGTCGGTCCCGGTACCTCAGTCGCCTCTTACGATACCTATTCTTTCTGTTGAATTTGCCTAGCCTCCTAAAAGGTGATTAGAAATGATTATAACAACTTTATAATTGTACGATCTGTTATACAATTATGCCAATTGATAAAATATATACCAACTGCTTTGTGGAAAAAGGAACAGTAATATTCAATACATGAGGCAGTAGAGCCGCGGTTTAAATCTTAGCGGTTCGTTTATAATCCTGTAATGGCCGGCGCCGACCTCGCAGGCAGGGCTTCCCCAGCCCGCATTATGTGCTTACTGTAACAATACACCGTCGGGTATACATAGTAACATCACACCATTGTCATATAAAGAAAGTATATGAAATACAAAGAGGGGCTTTTTTGTTTCTATTTTATGTTATTTAGTCATAAAAGCAGCCCTCATCGCAAAGATATCACTATTTTGTTTCCAAAATTTTGATCTGAAGACGCAATGTCACATTTACTCAGTAATCATCACACTGCCTCTCTACCCTTCGGACTAGAACACAGCAATGCGAACATAGATATTTGGCGATAGAAATATGTGAGAGTGCAAGAGCAGACGACCTTTGTGAGAGGTCCAACTCTAGTAAGCTCATAGTGCAGTGGTTAATGTTAAGCAGATTTTGCAACGACCGGTGTTAGGATGGGTGACCCAATTGAATTATATTTGCCCCTGCGGTGGAAATACTCAAAAATGGCTAATTATATAAATACTTAACAATTTTTTCTTGTCTCTGAGGAAGAACCCGGAATGGAACTGCACAAATACCTTAGATCATTTCTTTCTAACGTAAAACAGCAGGGATTTTAATATGCGTGTGACCGGTTTGAAGTGAGATCAATTTAATAATAATGGTAACGATAATATTGATTTATTTCATACAAGAAAAGGTAAATCTAATTTTAAAATGGGTCTCATGATCCTCGAGCTAGGCTGGTTTTCCCAGACTTAATTATCAGTGCCTCCACGTGGTTTGCAAACGCTTTTGACATGACGTAAGTGTGTATGAGCTGTATATGTGTAACTGAGTGTGAATGTAAATAAAATAATGTGTTTGTGCGTAATAACCCAATGTGACATAACACCCAGATTACAAACGATATCCTAGCGATATCACAAGCGTTTACAGGCAGTGTGACGAGGACTGAATGCTTATTTGAAAACTTATCATTATATGAGGAGTAAGACGTCCATAGGTGGAAATAGACCTCCTTAAAATATTAGGGAGTATTTAACCCATTCGCGATGAAGATTCAGCTGGAGCCTTGTTGCAATTGAGTTAATTGTTATAGATGCATATACCGCCATGTAACGGTTTCAGTTCCAAATTCGACTCTAATGACAGTTGATACAGAAGAAGTTAGTTATTCTACCTTGCCGGTGTAGAATTAGGACTTAATTATATTATTATACTATTAAGGTAGTCGCTGACAAGAGAATTGATTTTTATAATCACGATAGACATAGAAACACAGGGTCTGGCTGCCTTTCAGGTCATTCATTATACCTTATTAGTTTCGTTTGCGATTTTCACAAGGAAATATCTCTGTCGATTTTCTGTAATTGGACAAATTGACTGATTATAGATCGAGTTAAATGAATTTAATGCGTATTCCATTCTACAATTTTAAATTATTCCATTTTTTTCCATTTTTTAGAGAGAAAATGTGAAATAAACTTATTTGAGCAAAATTTTAAATCCAAGGATATTTTAATTTGGGGATATTAAAGTGTGTATTTTTTAGCTTGTATTATGAAATATTGATGAATATATCGTACAGTAGAAATTGCTTTCATCCATCCTTTTTACGTGTCTAAAACATATCAATATTTCTTTGATACTCAAATTAAATTTATTATGTCTATTTCTTTTATCAAATTATAGCGAATAAGTAATCTAAATGTGAAGTACGGTACGGTATTATTGGATCGGTATTCCTAATTATAGGTTCATTAGACAAAAAGTTTCTATCGGATATCCGTTGACAATAGCGTAATCTATCTTTCAAGTCACTAGATACTACTGAACATTGAATATGGTACGAATGGTCAAGCACGGCTGTGTGTTCCTAAAAAGGTTCTCGAATATAAAATATTATTTTTATCGGAACAAAAGATTTGAAAAATATGTGACATTGTAACTTCCTTTTATATTTTTTATTGCAGTAAACGTGCAAATATACATACATGTAGAAGTCCTACAGAAGGAAATTGATTATTAATTTAGTCTATATTAAGAATAGGTAATAGCGAAAAAATTATTATAAATATTATATATTTATATGAGACTAATTATTTTCTCTTCACAAAAACAATTAGTCTCATATAACATAACATAAATAGGTATATTTTTTCCTAATGCCGGTATTTTTAGCGGAAGCTTTTTTCCGTACCATTATTCAGGGCGAGGAATAAATGGATCCATTTTTAGTTCAAATATCTTAACTTTTCAACTATTTCAATACATATAATAAAATAAAGTTGCAATACGTTTAAATTAAAAAATAACCTTCCCGTTTTTAAAACTAACGGCTTTGAGACGTGTTTTAATTAATATGACAATATAATTAAATAATGTTAAAAAGAATTTCAACGTTAAAAAAATGACGTTTTAAAGCCGTTAAATAATAGTTATATCATGAGTAGTGTAGCGTAAATTTGTAAGAAAATTAAGACCGAATGTATCATACCATAAAAGCATTTAACAAGTTTAATATATAAGTGTAACAACAGCGCCGCGGTACCCTGAACGTCAGGTGACGGCGGATTAGCCGCGAAGCCCCTCGGAAATGAGCCACCCGATACCGATGCGTGTCGTCCCCGATAGTTGTCCTACTGTATTCTGTTACCCGCTTAAATTAATTACAAGTATTCGTGCTTGCTGGCTAGACTTCCTACCGGGAGAAATTATATTTGTACTTATTTATATCACCTTTTACACATCATAAATATATATATATACGGCGGACTTAATGTTATACGCGTCGACCATTGGGTAAAATCGAAAAATGAGATAAGGCGGTGACATAAAAATAATAATAATTATTATCACAAATATAAAATGGTAATTGTGGACAAGTACGGATAATTTTGAAGAGCTTCCTGGTATCATTTAACACGGCAGATTTAAGTGAACGTCAAGAATTCCATACACAATAAATGGGAGAGTTCCCGTGTATATGTGTTCCAGCAATATATTAATTGTGTGGTGGTTTTAACTCTAATACTCGTATAAGTGATTTTATCTTGACAGTGGACTTGCATATACAAAAATTAATGCAAGTCGCAAAAAAGGTTCATTAAACATATTTACAAATAATGTGTCAAAGGTTCATTAAACATAATTATAAATTAATTCCTATTATAAATAAGAACTCTTTTATAATGACACAATAAAATTATAAAAGTTTAAGCTGTATTGAATAAAACGAGTTAGTAATTGTAATATAAAATGTATGTTATTCATTGGTGAATTTATATAAATAAACTTGACCTTTTATTAGATAAAATATATAGAAAATAGATTTAAATTTGACAATAAAAATAGTGTATATTTTTTGTTAATTCAAAAAGCAGACTTAACTGAATGAAATGAAATATCATTAGTCATTGAAACAGGTTATATTAAACGTATTAACCTGAATTATATTAAATTATACTTATAATAACACACAGTTTCCCAATATCTGCACCAAAAATAGCATAAATAACCTCGACGCTAACAAATTACAATAGGAGCGACGCAATTGCCGCCGTCTCACATCTCTATAAATACTCGACCTTCAGATTAAAAATAGACGGCGATCCCTGCCGAGCGAGGTCGGGAAACTAGGTCACTGTGCCTTCCCGTCCCTCTCGAATGGTACCGCCCGGACAAGGACGCCGCGCAGCCTGCAAGCCCGTGACGTAGACGCGTTCATTGAATTTTTCAGGAACAAGTGAAGCCCGCTGGTGCATTGGTTTACTTGTCAAAATTTTGCGCGGTAGACATTTTGCACGTACTTTGATTCCATAAGATATTGCTTATTATTTCTTTCTAAAATTTTATATTAGATTTTAAGATGACGTTAAAATAATTATTTAAAAAATGTAATAAATTAATAAAGAACAGATGTGCTACTAAAGTTACTGATAGGGTGGAAATGCGGTCCAGATGGTTGCAGTTGCAAACTTTCGGTTGCCAAGTAAAATTTAGGAACAAAACCTGTGATGACGTCAAATGCGGGTGTGGCAGAGACCTATGACGTCACAGGAGAGCTCTGACGTCAAAGCGGGCCCCTCCTCCCTCGGGCCTCGCGCATACGAATTGCTTCTACGGTTTTATAGGTATTGTTTCTTTGTGGCCTATGAGGTTCATTTACTTTTCCCACCCTGAAAGTAATAGGAGACATACCTCTTTTCTTTATATATTTTTTATACATAAGTTGGAAAATAAAAAAATATTCGCATAAAGCCCTAATATAATAGCAGCCTTTGTACTGAGCCGACTTGGATTGGAAGGTTTAAAAAATACATATTTTCAATATTAATAATAATTCAGAATTGTAACAAATATTTTTATGTGTGTTAATGTGGGATTAGAATCCACGAACTACACGACATGGCAGTTTTAACCACCATAACCAGGCGTGTCTCTGGCAACCTTCAAAGACAAAGATAATGCTAAAATTAGTCTCAACTGAATCCTTCGTAGTCGTTTTAGATAAACGTTAATAAAGTTAGACTCCAAGCATTCAAAAACCCTGAATCACAATGTACATTTTACTAAGAACAAGGCTTTTTTGTGACTGTCTTGTATACTCGTATACCTTATTTGTGAACCTAATTATGTCCTAATTCCACACATGTATATATTATTAAAAATATATTGTTATGTAAATCCTAATCCTCTTTTTACTTATCGCGTAGAACGATATCGACTATAAGGGATATAGTCTAATTTTATGACTGAAGGGCTCATAATGAGACGACCCAGAAAATATGCAATACATATTGTATAAGGTAGATTATTTGCACTGTATAGGGATTTGTACTATACATATATATATATATATATATGTAATGTGACGTTTGTAGTAGACCTGGGTACATTCCCAGTAATACCGATTTCACAAATACGAATCCCAAATAAAACCATGATATGAGAACAAAGGGAAGCATTACTTCCGTGCAATACATGTTTATTAAAATTGGGGCAACACCACAACATATTGTATTAAATTGAAAATAAAACGATAAAAATTTACCCGGAAATCATAATTATTTATACTACTTGAATTTAAAATAAGCGTTCAGCTCACGCCTATAGTTGTTTGTGAGGATATCACTAGCGCATCTTCAACTTTGAGGCGTGAAAATGTCATACTGTTTAAGCCCAGTAGCTTCAAAACGGAACGGGGAGGCTTGCCGTGTAGCGGCAAATATAGATGATAGAAGTGGGGCCTATTAAAGAGGTTCCTTAACCTTAGGGTTGAAATATTAGATACAAAAGTGAGAGAGACATTATTATACCGTGATTGGATATGGTGTCCTTGGTGAGAAAACATACTTCCTTTTAGATAGGTTGCGGAAAAATATCTAAATATATTATAGATTAAACGGATTTATTTGACAGCCCGGTGGCGCAGATCTATATAATATTTGTGTTTGTTTTGCCTGGGTATACTATTTAAGAGGGGTACAGACTAACCCTAACTAATAGTCTAACAGAAGGGTTGAGGGGACCCGATGGCGCAGATAGTGATACTATCTTGTGCGCCAAAGGTCTAGGGTTCGATTCCCAGCCGGGACAAAAATTTATATGATTAATATTTGTTGATATTGTATATATGTATTTAAGTGTTATATTTTTGATACCTCTTTTGTATGAAGTTGCTAATTAAGTAACTCATGTCGATATATTATAAAAAAATATCACCAATCATTAGGTGTTGACAGAACCCGTTTTTTATGTATAGATTTATGATAAATATAACAAATCTTGAATTGAGGTCTTTTCCAAAATTAATTTCGTTGTAATTTTTGAACATTGACATAATACAGTGTGTAGTGACCTAGTTGTATACAGAATTATTCATAGGATTATGCTTCCATATTTGTTTGTTATCTTTGCGATTAATCAATGTAACAATATTGAGCAATACGCGTTGTTTGATTTTCTATGTGGTGGTTTCTATGAGGTGTTTATTTATAGATACCTATATTTCTATTGATCTTGTTTTCAGTAAGATACAATCAGTTTGAGATTACAATTTTGTTTGGTTGAATTTTGTAAAATCTTTTACAAATCTTACGTCTCACAAAGATCCAAGGTTTCAATCTGCATACTCCACTGATAATGTTACAGCTGTCTAAGTTATAATAACTTTTAGTTCTCGTCCTAAATATCATTTTGACATAGAACAAAGGCACAAAACAAACTCAAAAATTACCCAATGTGACGTGACTGAAAACAGATTTGCAAGTTGTTTCGTACGAGTATTAATCAGTTTATTTTTAACAGAAAATTTTAATAAATTGGTAAATTGTTTTTTAAATGACGATAAAACAATATGAATATTGCGGCATCATATTCGGGACTGTATTTGTAATTTATATGCTCTTTTAGTAGGTACATATTTTCTACTAATCGTTCCATGATAGGGCTCGTTGCAATTTTTTTTTATTGTCTAGGACAGGATTCGAAATCGCGGCCTTCGGTTTAAGAATTAATAACTAATATTTCCGAGGCCAATATTTACAAATCAAATTTTGATGATCTTGATTTAAGCATATAGACAATATAGCCAATTACGCGTGTCAATATATAAAATTATGTCCATGCACTTAATGCCTTGACCTTAAAAACTTTCGTCTAAAGATTAACCAAACGTAATATTTCTTTAATTAGGTAAAATATTTTAGGTTTAAAATAAGGTTTAACGTTTCCTTAAAATTTCAAGCTAAGACTTTTGAACGGCAGTGTGGTTTTTTTTATATAATTCTAAGTGGTAATCTCATTATAAGTTTGTCTTTTTTAACTATTTACAAATCCTGCGCTATTCACTTAAGTCGTCAATTTAACTCAAATCACGTTTTGACCTAGATTTTAATTGTTTATTGATAGAAATATTTGAAAATTGGCAGATTGCTTTATTTTTTCTAAATAATTGATTTTTAAATTGAACATTGAATCGAAATATTTTTTAATTCATCAGACATTCAAAACACAAAAGGTAGTTTTTAGCAATTGCATATATACTCGTACGATGTATTATTTCATAAAAGTTATTAATATTAATTAGTTCGCATTAATTTCTGCTGCAAATAGCGGAAGATGTCCTGTATATATTACGTTTCAATCAATATTTTGTTTTACCTTGGACCCAAGGCTAACGTAATAAAGGGCTCCATTATCTGACACTTTTGTATCTCGAGAACGTTCCATTTGATAATACGTATGCATCTAGCATACACAAGAACAATTTGTTTAGTTTTATACTATTACTGAGATTTTGACAAACAGAGATCTCTCCTTTTAAATATTTTATAGCCCTTGTACTTCTAATAATAATAATTGTGTCATTCTGAAACATCAAAATACACAAATTTTAAATTTTCTTGCGCTTTTTTTACATTGAAATCACGTTTTTTATATACTTGTTTTGCTAACTGAATGTATGTATAAATTTTATTTCATCATCATTCGTAGTTTTAAAACTTTTTAAATACACCCGTAAAGTATGGAAATTAATCAAGCCAAGGTCGCGGGGTGAAAGCGCTCGAAATAAAGGTTCCAAAAGCGTGGGCGAACCTCGAGACTGTGTGGGCGAGTCTACGGTGCTACGAGACGGAACGTAGGCGGGCTCGTAGCGCACGTAGACATCTACGACATGTGCTACAAATATTTACTTCCAAAACTTTAGACAGAACTTAACTCCGGAAGTTTTCACTTACCGACCAGTCCTGCAGCGGTTGATCCTTTAATAATATACAAATTAAACATAACTTCGTCCATATAATTCATTAACATTAATGCGATCGTGAAGTCCACAGTCGGTACTGCCGAAGTCGAGTGCAGAAACCGCCTACGCGACGAGCGTCCCGCGACTGCTGGTACCATCCGCGAATTTTCCTTCAAGAGATAGGCTTGAATGGATCTGCGCGGTGATTGGTCGGGCGCTGTGACGTCATTACGAAAATCACGGCGCGCGCCTGTGTGCGTGAGGTCGCCATGAATGGGCCAGGCCGCGCCCGCGCCGGGCCCCTCTGACGTCACGACCAGCCCCCATTATGCAACGGTACATCTGAATAGCACCACGTTATTAATAACTTTCGAAACTCTATGAAGATTTTCAGATGACAAATATAGGTAGGATCGTGTTTTTGTATTCATGAGCCGATTGTAAGTTTATTTTGTGTTGTTTTTGCATATTGTTTTAGACTGCGACGTCTTTTTGAATGGAAATAATATAATATGATTTGGTAATCGTTATTGTAATGGACTTTTTTTAATTCACCCTATTATATTAATATTTTTTTTATAATAATTGCTATGGTAATTAATTATCTTTATTATTGCCAGTTTCAAAAAATAATAATGATGTAATAATAGTACCTTTGTAAAACAAAATAAAGTTTGTTAATTCAAATTTTTAATAAAATTACATCCAATAAAACGTCTATGTGATACGAGCATCTAAATAAGAAATCTATCCTAATATTATAAAGCGGAAGAGTTTGTTTGTTTGTTCGTTTAAACGCGCTAATCTCAGGATCTACTGGTCCAATTTGAATTTTTTTTTGTTGGATAGTCCATTTATAGAGAGAGGCTTAAGGCTATATAACATTACGCTGAGACCAATAGGAGAGAAGCGTCAGTGAGAAATGTTGCAAAAACGGGGAAGAGGCTGCTATACCCCCCAAAGTCACTTTTCTACGCGGACGAAGTCGCGGGCACTGCTAGTTAATACATAAACCTGATTCTGTTCCACAAACAAAATCATAAAAGCATTACAAAATGTGACCTTCGAACTTTGCCTATGCAGGTACGGTCCTGAAATAGCTGGCCTGCGACAGGGGTGCGTCCGGTCAATGACCGTTGCAGTCTCCTCCCGCCCTCCACCGCCCCGCCGTGACCCGGTCACGGTGCAACAAGTAGGGGAGGGTGCGGGGGGGTATCGACTTTGCCCCTTTGACATTTAAGTGCCGTGCCGAGTTTGGATCCGTGACAAAGTTGGGTCTCCATATTTCATGTTGGTCAGGACCAAAAACTTAGAGAATGTGCTTAGACTTATTTCTGTACTGATAAAATATATAATGTGATGATATAGTAGTATGATGTAGGCTGTACCAGATTTCAATGAAAATTTGTGAATGTATGGAGCTGAATATTAATAATAAAATTGCATAACTGATTTCCTAATTTAAGTTAGTTAGCGATGATTCATGTGGTCATTAATTAGTCGGCACTAGTCTATGCAGTTATACTATACAACTGATTATAATGTTATTTTGCTTATTAAAAATTATTAATTTATAAGAAATTTTAATTTAATATTTTCCTAATGTTAATTTTTTTTGTCAATATATTATATTATCTATAGAGTTCTGTTCGGATGATGAGTAATTTAGGTGCAACTAAGAAATAAACCGTAATCTGACTGGATACATGCCTCCAACAATTCGGTCTCATACTACGGTTGCTTAAAATTATATTTTATAAGTCGATTGACAAACTGGACTCATATTATTGTTTCTTTTACGTATCTTTGCAGGTATTTGAACCTTCTGTATTCGACGGTATTATAAATTTCGTTACTGCAGTAACGTAGCCTAAATATTTTAATTATTTATTATCTATAATTCTATGTTTAGCATTAAAAATAACGCAAGATGATAAAATCATTTTGTTATTTTAGAAGTCCTCCATTGGTTTTTATTTTTGTGCATATACATAATATATGTATTTTAACTTAAGAAAAGATATACAACTGTCTAAAAAATGTTTTTTTAATTATTACCAACCCCTAAAAGCTGCGACCTTAACGATCCATCATGGTTTGGACCTTCAGAATCTGTAAGTGTAATATGGATCTAGTAGTGTTGAGATAAGGGTTGTTTTCGCGTTGCACTGCCTGACCTTCCACTACCCGTGTAGCGGTAATGCCTGGATCAGAGATATCGAGTTCTATGGAAGTACATCATCATGGAATCTCTTTAGCGAAAAATTAAAATTATATTTCTGATATCGTACTCCTAGATAAAAATTGATCTGTAGTTTTGTTTTTGAAAGTTAGGTATAAGCAACTTTTAGTCATTTTTATATCTATAAAGAAAAAATACATTTTAAGTTTCTAATTAAGACAATAATTTGAAAAATCTTATGTCTATTATAAATTAGACGGATTTTTTCTGATAATATGCATTTTTTTAATAACATACATTATCCAATGACCATTATTTTCATTAATAGCAAAAAAAATGCTTATATTCTAGAATCTTTTTGAAATATCAAAATTCAGAAAATTTAAAGAAAAGTAATCAATACATTTTTCAATGCTTAAAACCTTTTTAACACAATAATTTTTACATCTTGTGACATTATACAAATTGGATCATTCATGTTGCTAACCGATTTGTTTGCACCCATATATTGCTGCAACGTAATAATATCTGCTCTAGTACATCCAGAAAGTGCGAGATTCTAGTCGCTTCCCATTCACAGATCAAGCCGGGTGCGTGCGTCACACGCTGGGGATGATACAGCATATTGGGCTGGCTTTGCTTACACCTGGAAACTTTACAAGCACATATTAAAGTGATTTTAGTATTATAGTATTCGTCTACTCTTCCTGTGGGGCTTCAATGCAAAAAATTATGCTGATATCTCTCAATGACACGGATTACACATAAATAAGCCATAAAGTGCGCCATTTATAGGCGAGATAGGATCCTGTACCAGCAGTTACAAGAGTTGAATGAGGTACTAGACCGATACCGGTAAGGCCACCCGAAACAGTGCAGCTCAAATATAACAGAACGGGGGTGAGCAGCATCATTTCCGTGTGCTGTGTGGTACCGGCAGAGTACTCCCCTGTACTCTCCTGTCTGTATCGTTAAAGGCGAATAAGGTACTAGAACCAACAGATGGTGGTATATCTATCCGAATGAGAGAAGCTCAAATTAACATGGCGGGATGCATACCCGTCGCGATAGGTACGCATTGCGATTGCCAACACGTTAGCTCACCGCGGTAAATATGGGCAAAATTACTCTATTTCTAGCTGTGGACTTTTAATGACTGATATGATGATTCTCGTCGCGATGATTTGCTTGTGGTCGCCTGCCTAGTGCGGCAATTATGGGCAAAATTCCCCTTTGGGAGGACTTTGTCCAGCAGTGGTCTGGCATGGTTGCTTTGATGATACCTAATGGTTTTAAAATCAACAGTGAATTAAACAGTAAACTAATTGTTTGGCCTCGAGATACTGTAATGCAATAAGGTGCAAGGTTTTTTAACTTAGGTTAGTTTTTCTGCACAAATCTGCCCAGAACTTATAGAGTTCTTTGTCTAAGACTAACTCTGGAAAAGCCTACCGAAGCCGTCACTGGCCTTGGTTTATTGTAAATAAAAATATAGGTCATACTTTGCTATATAAAGGTTTATACTTTATTGCTTCAGCAAACAAATGTCAAAGGTTAACTTGAAGGAGAGAGGTTACCGCAATTGCATCGATTCCTTTGTTTCATAAACTGTATTAAAATAACGTATTTTAATTACATGATATAATATCATTTTGTACAATCATTAACTAATATAGTTAGGTAAACTATATATATCTTTAAAGTAGCTAAGCTCAGTGTCAGGAATCGGGACTTATTCTCGTAGGAACCATAGGATTATTGAAAAGTTATTGCATTGATTGCTTGTAACTGAGGTTTTTCTCTATCCTTTTGGATCGATTAGTCAGCCAGCTGACTCCCATTGAAACATAAGATATTCACTACTGTTGAAAACTATTATAATTATTTTGCCCATGATTGACATGACATTTTGTGTATGTACTTCTTTACTCTTATTTAAAGACTAATAGATAGTTTATTTAGTTATTATTGAAAAACTTCTCACATAAAGTTTTTAAGAGAGAAAAATAAAACGAATAAACCTTGAAATTCCGAAAAACAAAATCTCAAGGTCATTTGAAAATAAATTTAAGTTTATTTTGTTCCCTTTATTTTATCAAATATTCGCCCAAAAAGTAACATATTATATTATAGAATACTTTATCTAAGATTTTGAAGTATGTTTTGTAAATTATAATAAAGATTTCATTTTATTCACATAATTCATTTGTGACTTAAATAGATCAATTGAAAAATAAGTAGGGCATGCACTGAGGTTCATGCGTCAATTCAACCCAGGTGGAACCCTGTTCGATTAACGGGCAAGTATGAACGGGAGCGCGTCACTCTGCGTGCTTCGATTCATGAATAGAGGCTTGCACCCCGGGATGACCCAGTTTTTGACTCCATGCCTCGGGTCAGCTGAGAAGCGACGCAAGCGGTTGCGCATTTATTACAGGATATTCGCCTTTAACTGTATCATTAGAATGATGTTTATCCAGTGTTCGGTCGAATTGGGATATGCGCTTTTTCGTTTCGAGGCCGTGTATGACGTCAGTCGGTGCGGAGAGGGGTTGCAACGGAGGAATTAGGTCAGTTTCATTCTGAAACAGGTTGGGCTCGAGGGGGTGGGGTGCGGGCGCGGGCGCGGTCGCTCGATCGCAAATTTTGCTGCTACTAATTATCTATGGTCCACCATAGTGTTTAATGGACTCGAACACGGCTCAAGGATATCCTTGCCTAAAAATAGAACCGGCTAGAATGTTTTAAAATAATGAAAAAATCTTTTTTTCTATTGTATTGACATAAATAGTTGCCACTGACGTCACATCCAAGTCGATTACGTTTTAGTTAGTTAAAAATTTTAAGGTAACTGAGAAAAATATTGAACGGAAAATTTAAATATGGAATTATCTATGTGGATCAAACTTTTTGACCGAAGTTTTAGGTAGATATAATCAATACATTGAACAAATATAGAAACGTATTAATTTTGAATTAATTCAACGTTCGATGTGGTGAAGTTTAGTAGTAAGTTAAAAAAAAACTGTTTTGTGATTAGTTCTATCAATACTGTGTTACAATAAAGCTTTCTTTGTGTATTTGTTTAGAAATTGTCGGTGATACGGTGTTCTTAAATAGAACTTAAGAAAAATATGTTTTTCTAAGGTCCAGTTGATATGCCACCAAATTCTATTTGGCATTTTCTAATCTTTTAGTTTGAGTTGAAAATTATATTTCCATGTGCCGCTTTTATGAATATTTTTTACTTAATTTATTGACTCATCGTATTCTATTGCTTCTATGCATGTTATTTAGTTATTTATACTTTCACATATTTCTACCGCAAAGCAGCATTGGTGGTATTGCTGTCTAGTTTGAAGGCTGAGAGAGTTAATGCTTTCAGGTCACAAGGCTGGCGACGTCCTAGTCATCTATCTTTGTGATCATTCGAACATCTAGGTGTCGTTTCCATCACACCCAGTGTATTTTTTTTTTCAACTTGGTAATATCTAAGAGTCAAATTAAATATTAAGTCTAAAGAAAATGTCGCTTACCTATTGCTACCGCCAAATAGCAGTGTGTGCATATCTGTACATGAGAAATGTAATGAAACGTGGTATATTTTATTAGAGTTTAAGTGCATCATCCCAAAATAGGTGACCCGAATACAGGAGGCTCTCCGTACGCAGTCTGTCAACGTGACGTCAGACCCTCACCCTTAACTATCCTATGAGAATAAAGGTCAATATATCGCATAGTACCCCTAGAAACTGCAACAAATCAAAACTGTAATTTTATGTAGACCATTCAGAATTATGTTTTTGCAATTGTAAGTCCACAGCTAGACATAGGCCTCCCCAAGAAAGGGGGAATTTGCCCATAATTACTACGCTGGGCAAGCGTGTTGGCGATCGCAGAGCGCCACTTTTACGCTAGGGATGCTGCTGCCCTTCCCTACCCTCTGCATTTGAGCTACACTGTCTCGGATGGATATATCACCTTCGGTCGGTTCTGGCTATTCTACTCTGCCGGTACCTCACGACATTCTAATCATATTATCTGTTAAAATCTTCCTGAAGGAATTGAACATGGAACTAGATGGATTGTTATATACATACATAGAAACATCTTTATGAATTATAACTTATGTTTTATTTTAATGTACTTTACAGTATTGTAAGTTACATAACTGTGAAGTTTTATCAGAATCCATTTAAAAGTTACGAGAAAGATTGCAAGATTTTTTTTTATTAGACCAAGTCGACACGACCTTACAATTAGCGTGATAGTTAGTATCATCAGCCTATTGACGCTTGTTACATCACATGGATATCACTAGGGAGTTGCTAACCGAGCGACTTGAAGATATTGTCATATTATCCAATAATATCACTGATTCTCTCAACCTTCAAACCGAAACACAACCATCCGAAGACTGCTATTTTAACGGTAGAAATAGGCGAGAGTGAGGTACCTACCAATGCAGATAACCTTTTTATGAGGTCTACTTGCAAGAATTCCTCATAAAGAAATTCACCCGATCCTATTTATTAATTGATTATAAAAGTAAAGATATATATATTTTTAATGACAATTAGTTACATAAATAGTAAAGTTCTACTTCAAAATATAGTTTTTTTTAATTCTATCTATCTGTATCTGTTTATCCAAATCGTTTTTAGTAACATTTATTTGGCAGTCTAATTTGTAAGCTCGATACTCAAGCCCATGCTTAAGTTTTCCAGCCTAGTTCAGACCGCATTAACAAAACTATTATGTGTCTCTTAGCTGTGCTTTACGTGGTAATCATTATAAAAGGAGCGGGGATATATCGCGACCCTAGATGAAGACTGCATCATCCCAAAACTGTCATTTTATGTAGACACATACATATAACATCTTATTTTGTGTTATTGCAGTCATAGGGGTAGCGATAGCTAGGGTTGCGATGTGGTATATCAATAATAACTGATCTACTAGTCTATCTATTATAAGTGCAAAATTTCTGACATGTAGATAAAAGTTTTAATTTAAGTGTGAAAATTCTCTGGTTCTTTCATACTCTAATTCAACTTGCCGACGAGACGTGTTGCTTTTGATGTGTAAAAACGAGGTATTAGTCGGTACCTACAGTACAGATCCCTAGAGATCGTAGTCGGTAACGATTTTGACCTTTGACACTTGCCTGGAGTGTCGGAAATGGCCGATCGGGTTATCCGTTCTAGATCAAAAAGTAAAGCTTCGTTTCCGAAGATATAGTCCAAAACCAGTAGCGCCATCTGTATATTTATTTAAATAACATTCTTTCTTACAAATGAAATGTCTTGCTTGTTTGTAGCAAATATCGATGGAAAATACTTTCTAGTATAAAGTTAGATGGCAGCACACTGTAGATTCGGCTGCAGTCTGAGAGCGAGGTAGTAGCTGAGTACTATGCTAATAGATGGCGCTAGTGATTCGCATACTTTTATTACAATGAAAATAAATTATTACTGTTTAACAGAGATTTTAATGTATGATTCTGTATTATTTAAAGTTTTTTTACTCTGATATTTCCTAATTTTACGTGTTTACTACCTATAATTTCATATCTATAGTAAATGTTATCTAAAAGCAAACATAAATCTTGTAAATTTAACTGTTTTTCTTTTAAGAAATTAGGGAGTTCTTACTACTAGGTACTTTTAGAAAACACAACATATGAAACTTAGTCATTTTATACAATTCCTAGGATATATAATGGTCCATAAAATGGGAACTTAAGAAAGAAAATTGTGATTTTGGAGTTATTAGCTTTAAGATGCCACCGGCGTAGTTTTTCCCCTTGGATATATTTCGAAGATTAAAGGCACCGCATATCTTTTCCAAGAGTTAATTTTTTTAATCTCACCATATAAGAAATTTTCTCGAAATTTCTCAAATGGCATTAACCCATCATCAACCTTAACAGCATTCATTTTCCCCAGTAGAACCTAATGCTGGACTATTAAAAAGACATAAATTCTAGCGCTACTAGAGAGAAAAGCAAAGCAAGCACCAGATGTAACCTACAGATTGGCCACATCGCCATTTGTCTTTTGCATTTATAATATTATTATGGATTCATAATATCTACGCTTTCACTAATAATTATAAAACGAAAACTGAGAACCGTTCTTCAGAATCTTGAGAAAAACAGAAATAAAAAGTGAATTAAACCGCGTTTCAAAGCCGTTAATAAAGTAGTTTTATTATGAGTATGGATTCAATAGAATTTATTATATGAATTCTTTATTCTTCCTGACTGAATAACTTTTTTATTTGTCGCAGTGCTAGTGCAAGTTTTTTACGAGTATTGTTAACGGTTCTTAGGTGGAATTCAAATACGTATTTGTTTTACATGATTTATGTATATATCTGCTATCGGTAACATTTCTCAACAGTCAATAAAGAGCAGTCTGTATGATTTCTACAACTTTTTCAATAGTCGCCGATATATTCCAGACAATATTAAAAACACAAATATTTTTTCTGTTAGTTAGTTAGTGAAAACTTTAATTCTATAAACACTTATGGCTCGATGTTGAAAATTGTATGTCATTATCATAACAGCAAACAAACGTCCTCCGCCGGACACAGGCCTCTTCCAAAAAGGGGGAACTTTTCCCATAATTGCTGCGCTGGGCAGGCGTTATGCCAATTTCATGGCGTATCTTTATGACGGGAATGTTGTGGCTCTTCGTGGTCCTGTCACGTCTGAGCTACGCTGTCACGAGTGGATATACAGTCATCTGTCAGGACCGGTACATCAGTCACCTCGATATTCGTGGACTTTTAGAATTGGAAATTCGGGGATATTGACAGTTTTTTTGGAAATTAAAAACAAAGACAAACTTCCAGATAGCACACAATTAATTCCAACGTACGACCTTTGCGTCACTGTTGGTCCTTTGCCAAATAGTTCCGTCTAAGGGTCGTGTTATTTTTTACATATATATTGTAAATCTTAGGTAAAATGAATATTATACAAAACATACTTAGTTGAATTATTATTACTAATATAAAGAATATAAGTATATTATATCTTTGTCATTGTTATAGTTACGAATAAATCTATAATAGCATATATTTTATTATTCATTAGGATTAAACATTACAGTTTAATAATGTTGTATTAACTCCACCGTAAACAAAAACAAAATACACATATTTAATAAATGTATGTGTGTTAAACGCATGAAGGCATGTTTAACATCATTTTCTACAAAAAATTCGAATGATTATTGCTTAGCGCGAAATTCGAGAATGGCTTAACCAATTCTTTTTATTTTTTTCCTATTTTTCTCAAGGAAAACGGAGAGATTTAATAGAAGAAAAATAAAGATAGTGTAACTTAAAATTAGTTATTTTGTGTGTAGCAAATCTTGTTTACTACTTTCACTTTTCTTGAACAAAACAGCACTATTGTTTCTGTCAAACAGTGGACCTAAGAATATATATTAACGTCAATTGAAACAAAATAAGTAAAGTCTCCTAACTTAACGGGATCAGCAGAAGTCAGGGCGGGCCGCTAGTTCTTAATAAAAATGTTTTGCTTTTAACGATACCAAATTTTCATATCCTTACTTACGCGTAGTTTTCGTAAAAGTTTCGAGTAATAAATAACTCACTAAGTTTTGCCCGCGACCTCGTTAGTGTGGAAATTTTGATATGCATGATACCGTATATGATTGATTTCCTAATCGAATTGTTCTCGATCTCTGTCTACATGTGTTTTGTATGCTTTTGGCAGACCTTTGAACAATGAAAAACAATAGTAAACCTGTCCCACGGGTACCGATTTTCAAGATCTAGTATGATATTCCAAACTATAATCCTAGGTTCGCCTATTTTCATTAATTGAGCCGTTTATTTATTTATTGCAATTTTTGCACATACAAAGCACATTGTTTGCGTGTAGGCAAAAAGTTATATATAGCGACATAATCTATCATCCATCGGACAAACCAGAAAATGTACCAAAGCGGTGCAATCTTTAATCAAGAAAAACATATAAAAAACAAATCTAGTATGTATAAATAATTAAATAACTTATATTATTGTTATTTGATCTTATACGATTAGGTGGCTAAAGAGAGGGCAAATAAAATGGAAATATTCGAAATAAAAAGGATGTATAAAGATGTTCTGCATAATTAAGTACAATAAAAAAATGTTAATTTAAAATCTTAATTTTTTTTCTTTCCCCAGGTCGACTAACAAGTATGTAGTCCACGAAATAGTAAGCGTCACTAGAGCTTATAGACGCTTGAAATATGTCAAGGATATCACTACCACATTGCCAACATTGTCACTTGAAAATATAATGTCACATAACCGAGTAATTTCACTGCCTCTCTCACCCTTTAAACCGTAACACAGTAATGCGACTGCTATTTGGCGGTAAAAATAGGCGAGAGTGAGGTGCCAATACAGACGACCTTACTAAATCAATAATATTATTAATCTAAAAGTAAACCACGCAAGACTTTGCCTGTTTTTAATTAACGTAAGTATGACCTTCCTGGACTATGATATTATATTAGTATTACTGGGCTTCTATCCAATGTTTCAATTATGAAATCCAGTAATAATCAGCCAAGGCTATTTTATATAGTATTTCTAATACCGGGTCGTGTGAATCGATAGAGGTACTAAAATCGACTATTGGCGGTATATGAAATGAAACTCTGTAGGTCAACTGCAACAAAAGGGAGATGGTTAGCAGCATCCTCGTCACGTAGCTACTCTTGATTGTCATGACGGCAGGCCAGCGAGGAAATTCGTCATCATTATCATATCTCAAGGCTGGATGTAGGCCTCCCCAAGAAAAGGGAATTTTTTCCCATATTTGCCGTGCTGAGCAAACGCATTCTGATAGCTTGCGCGCGTAAAAAATAAGTATGGTATAATTTTTCCCTTTTACAAGAAGAGAGATTTTCTTTCCCTTATAAAAGAAAAGCGACAGCTGCGTTTCTCTTAAGGTTGACCTCAATGACTTTTGTACGGTAACTAAATTAGTTCTAAAATAATGCTTTGTTTGCGAAGGTGTTACCTATTAATTGTATGCTGGCAGATAGTGTGTAGTCTAACGCCGGGCGGGATACAACCCCTTACGATTACGGGATCAATAGGATAGAACTTTGTTATGCATTTGGTAGTACTAGGGCCGGCCGTAAGTGTTTTATAATTAAAGGCTTATGTCCTGGAACTGTGGAAGTGCTATTGCTGATGGAGATAAATAGATGTTTGCCGTGAGGTACCGCCAGAGTAGAATAGTACCTCTGTCTTTACTTTACTGTCTTTTTTTTTCCCATGGCTAATATGATGACTTAGAATGATTTAATTTATTCTTTTTCAATAAGTAATAGTCACAGTACTAAAGCATAACTAAATATTTCTTTTATTATTATTTATAAGACCAGGCTGACAAACATGCAAACAGTCCGCGTGATAGTAGGTAAGCGATTCCTCAGCTTATAGACGCTCGTAATATCGCAATGATATTACAGCGCGTTGCCAACATTGTGACTGGAAAATATTTTTTCACATTATCCAGTAATTTTACTCTCATTTTCTTTTCTCACCTTTCAACCCGGAACACTGCTATTTGGCGGAAGAAACATGTGAGAGTGTGAAACATAACATTATTTGGGTGGACAAGAGCCTATACTAGGACATCACCGTATCATCCACACGCGGTGACTAAGGACACCGTTAAAATGCATTTCTTATCCAAATTTTCGGGTATTACCTTAATACAACATTAGGTAGCATTAGGTAGGATTTTAGAAAATTTACCCCCTAAAGGGGTATAACGGGGGTGCGCAGTTATAATTATATTTTGCTGTTTTTTAAGGTATCCAAATTAAATTCAGTATATAGAGTCTACATTAAAAGTCATGAAATAGGTGTGAAATATTTGTTCAAAATTCATCCCTTCATGTAAAAGGGGGGTGCAAATTAGTACAAATGTTCTACATCTTAACGCAGGTGAAACCGCTGGGCGCTGCCAGTGTATATAAGGCAATATAATGCGATATTTCTTAATGAACTTGCGCCACGTCGAATGTATTTAGAAAATAGAAGATAAAGAATGTTACCGGTGTAGATAAAACCGAAACGGCTACATTCCTGACAGTGATGTCAGAGCATCCCAGATTAGACACGTTGGTTTTATGGCCGATTGTGTTTTACGAGTTACAAAATCATCGAAACTACAACAATATATTTTTGGTACTTATTAAAACACGTTAATTTGTTTGTGCAGAACTAGATGTCTTGTGTTTTTCTTAATAATGGTAACATTAAAAAAACGCGTGAACTAGTTATGAAAACAGATTGTATTATGTAAAATGCTTGCAGCGCAGATCTTTTCTCTGATTATTTATTTTTTTTGTTATTTTATCAAGTCAGCAAACAAGCATCCAAATTGCTTGATGCTAAACGTGTCAGCCTTAAGACACCCGTGTCATCACAAAGATATCACTAGCGTATTACCAACCTTGTGACGAACTAAAAATCCTATATCACATTTACCCAATAATTTCACTGACCTTCAAACCGTAACACAGCAATGCGAAAACTGCTTTTTGACAGTAGAAATAGGTGAGAGTGCTGTGCAGAAAATCATTATAAGAGGTTTCTAGCAATTATTTTAATTTGATTATACACTTGTATAGACTTACAATAGTGCGATAAAACTGATGCAATGAATACTTGAAGGGTCCGATGGCTCATTCGACAGTGTCCGAGTCTTTTGCGACACATTCGGCATGTCCTAATCTTTTCGGGTTCTATCCCCACCCAGGACAAATATTGTTATATAATATACATGTATTTGTTTTGGGTGTTAAATATGTATTGTAATTGTAATTTTTCTATTATCTGACATTTAAAGTTATAAATAGAGAAATCACAAATATGAGAGCGCCGTGAGGTACCGGCAGAGTAGAATAGCACCTCCCTCTGTACCAGGTGTCGTAATAGGCGACTAAGTTAACAGAACCGTCAGATAGTGGTATATCCTTCAGAGACAGTTTAGGTTAAATGCATGGGCTGTAACATCCCCGTCGCGAAAGCTGCGCTCTGCGATTGTCAACACGCTTGCCCAGTGCGTCAATTATGGGCAAAATTTTCCCTTTCTTGGGGAAGCCTATGTCCAGCAGTGGACTTACATTGGCTGTAATAATTATGACAAATATAATATTTTACATTCATGAATGCGTAAGTGATACCTTTGTGTTGTAAACGTTTACTATAAAGCAGGCCTCATGTTTGTTAACCACATTAAAATACTACAATAAAATTAAATCATTTATAGATTTTTTCCTTTTGACGCTCTCCGGCTGGCTTACACTTATGTTTATTGCACAGGTTATAACACAGGTAGCCTAATAAAACGTATCTAATAAAACTCAAGTGTTCGTTGTATTTCTACCACTTCATCTCTGAGTATTGGGTCTTGATTTAAGTTTCATACCAATGTAACATAATCTTCATGTGTTTTTCTTGCAAGTACTAATTTAAATCCATAGGATTTGACTAAAATAAACATACATACATCACGCGTATGTCCCATCAGGGTAAGCAGAGACTATAGATTTTCACTAGCTACAATCTTGACATACCTCTCTTGCTTCCTTTACTCCCATTAGTATTTTCCTACACGCCCGTTTATTCTCGGTACTTCTGACCTGATCCATATTTAATACCCTTTTTACCTGGTTAAGGTATGTTCACCTATGTCGTGCTAAACAATCACTTCCATTCACTTCCTCTCTATATATTTGTGCAGTCATTCTATTTTCATCCATCCTTCCAACATGTCCAAAGCATCTGAACATTACTTTCTAGATAGATGTAATCTTTTACATCACATCGATCGCTTATCACACTATTATTTAATATATCTCTCAAACTTCGCACTATACAAGCTACTAAATACTCTCATTTCAACAGAATTTATTCTGTAGTATAACAGTTTTGTATTTAAACAAGCCATTTGTCATAACTACATGAAGTGAGACAATGAGATGAGATGTACCGCCCTACGTGACTTAGTTTAGAATTTTAGCACTTTCGCATGTCTGTAATACTAATCGCAAATAGTATGTTTTATAATTAAGTAATTGTAACAATAAAGTTAGGTAGGTACTTACATTAATGGACAGCTGCAACTACAGGCATTGAGTGTTGAAATTATTTACAGAAAGTTACCCACAAAAAATTCTGAAATGCGTAATCTAGGGACGCGTTTAATATCCTTAAAAACTTTTTGAAGGTTTTCCTAATTGTGGTAGAATTTCAAAGGCGTCTGATGCGGCGCCTCTCTAATTAGAGTGTCGTTTTGTGAAGGCGTTGCACTCTCCTGGGATTCAGTTTTCAGCCTTTTGAGCCTTGCGTTTGTTTTTTCTGTTTTTTTTTTGCAGAAGGAAGTAAATTTTGAGGACAAAGCAAAGTTGCTGCGGGATTAACTGGGCTTGGCTCCACAATTTTGTATTTAACATTTATGCATTAAAAATGTTAGCGCTATAAAAGATTCTGCCATAATTAACTTGTTAATATTATAGACGTAAGAAAAATCTGATTAAAGAATGATTTTCAGGGCAGAATAGAATAGAACTTCCCCTGTACCAGGTGTCCTAAAGCTTCTAAGCGAATGCCACCACGCCTGATCATCGCGACAAATATGAGAAAACTGCTTCTTTTCTTGCAGAGACCTATCATTCCAGCAATGGACGTCCTATGGCTGCTTTGATGATGTATTATCAAATTACAAGTAAAGGAAAATTTAATCAGTGATAGTAATTGATTTATAATTATGATTTAGTCAATATTAAGACATTAACAGACTTTCGGAGAAAAATAACATCTTGCTAAAATTATAAAATTGTGCACATGTCTTAATTGTGCAATATTAATTTTGTTTCACGCCGAAACTAATAAAAACACTGTATTTAAACATTTCAATAAGATTGCTCACACATCATATAGAATGTCTGAACATACGCAAAACTTTGTGACGATAAGCTATATAAAAAGATAATTCTTTTAAGCATTAAACAATAATTGTTCAGTATCAATAAAACAGTTAGATATAGCTATGCAATAAATGCAGCTAAATTGGAAAAATTTCACAAGCCTAAGCTGAACCCGGGCCTTTCACGTGCAGAGGAAACCATGATACTACGCCAACAGCACCGTCAAATTATTAATATAAAGACGATAAAAATAAATCATGCTTAGAGAGAAATAGTTTAAAAATCTATAGCACAATTTTCCCCGGACGCAGTCTAAAAGCCGGAGGCTACTTTTAACACTTTTTGCACAAGACAATGTAGATTCAGCCACTACTTTCAATCGTCGTTGGAAGTTGGGCGGCATGCCAACATAATGAAGAAACAAAAACCGGACAAGGGCGAGCTGACTGAGTCCTGGGAATGCCGTACAAACAACTGAATGTTATATAATTACACTGCTCATATTTGCTGTAAGTCGTTTCTGCCCGATGTGCCTATATAATGGTACCTAATTATATAGGCACATCAGGCAATAAACAGGTCTTGATTGACACTGACAGCAGCTGAAGAAATAAAACTTTTGTTACTAAACTATCTTATTGGGAGTTGAAATTAAATCTGACTATATTAATGAATGCAAAAACTTTTATAATGGAGGTTAATAGGTATATGCTTACATCTATCACAAGAAAAATATTATCAGTATCTAATGTTTGATATTTAATTGTGGGCAATTTGATTAACCTATTGATGGATAAGGTAAACATATCATTGAATTATTTGTAGAACTCACAACTTCTCAGTCAAAATGCAACGACAAAATTTTTGAGTTTAAATCGCAGTAGTCATGCGTTTCTTTTCAATTTACTAGTTCCAACGCGATAAATCTTTTATTCTTGGAACTATGTATCTATTTCATTGCAACATTTTATCAAACACGGTATAGACTTTTAGATTTTTGGATATACTTCATTCCTTAATTTAAAAATGGTATAGTAGATTTGCTATTGTCCAATGAATGATAATAATAACCATATCTGCATTGAACTAGAAAACAAGAACATTTTTAGTACTCCATGAATTTGTTGGCGTTTTTGTTAAATAGACACTGTCATCAAATCTCACGGCATAACCACAATATAAGTCAAACAAGTTTTGATATAAGTACGTGTACCAACTAAAACATGCCATTAGGTATCGGCAGAGGAGAATAGTACCTCCCCCTGTACACGTGTGGACTTTCAATGGCTGTTATTATGACCAACTATAATGTTTTGTCTTTATTTTTGTATGCTATAATGCTGTATATATCATATATAATTACAATCAAGTAATCTAAATTACACATATAGTGATATTATAAAGTAACAATTTCTCCTATGCTGAATCTGAAATAATTAAGTAACTTTGTTTTTGACCTTATTGGGAGAGTCGTTAAAATATTATATATATTAGAAAGGTAATGAGTTGCATGGATCAAGTCTTTTCCCTGCGCTGCATAGCCGATGGGGTCAATAACCGTCTGTTTCAGGCATTCCAATCTCTCTACAATGATTGTGCGGCTTGCGTTAAAATAAACGGTACCTACACTGAATGGTTTGACATCCATTGAGATGTCAGACAGGGATGTGTAGCATCGCCTTGGTTATTCAACTTATTTATAGACAACTGTCTGTTGGATTTGAAAGCCAGTAAATGTGGATTAAGCATGAATGGGTTTACTCATCAAATGTCTTCTTTACGCTGATGATTAAGTACTGTTAGCATCGTCAGCTTAAGAGTTGCAAGAGATGGTAACGATTTTGCAAGATTCATTTGAAAGGAAAGTTATGAAATTAAATGTAAGTATGTCAAAAAAGATGGTGATTGAAAATAAGGAAAGTATGACAAGTTGTAAAATTATGATTGCTGACAAAATTGAATAAGCGAAAGAGTTTGTGTATCTGGAAAGTGTTTTTACGAGAGATGGGAAGTATAAAGAAGATATTAAACATAGAATAAAAGCTGGAAATAGTGTCAATGGATGCATGCTTTCATGTGCAGCCAAAAGGAGTCAAAAAGGGCACAACTGGCTGTTCATACAGGTGTGTTGATTCCAACTGTGACGCATGGTAGTAAATGTTGGGTATGGTAGAAAAAGCACGCGAGTAGAATAATGCTCTTGAATTGAAAGCACTTCGAAGTATGTATGGTTCGAGTTTGAGAGATAGATTAAAGAAAATAGTCAATAAGTCAAATAAATGTGGTCTATGGGTCATAATTTTTTACACCAGTGAAAGATGATGTAGTGCCAACAATAGAGAAAGGAATGTTTAAATGGTTTAGTCACGCAGAAAGGGTGGATGAAAGTGGAATGACTGCACATATATAGAACGGAAGGAATAGAAGAGTTGGTATAAGATGACCTAGGCAAACATATCCCAGGTTTCTACCTGGGAGGTATTAAAGAAGGACGAGGTTAGAAGGCAAGCGAGAGAGGTATTCAAAGATCGTATATAAGTGGAGATCCATAGTCTCTGCCTACCCCGATGGGACACAGGCGTGATGTATGTATGTATGTATGTTAAAAATATCAAAGTTGGATATTATTTTTTATCTCATTGTACAGATTGTTATGGGTACTAATTTCAACTATATAGCCTTACACATCTGACATTAGAGTCTTGGCAGCTTGACACCAATTCTACAAATTATTTTTTCTCATTTTGGCAAATGGATCCCTGAATTTGTTTCCCAATCCCAACCTATACAATGTTCACTAACGAGCCTGTAAAATCCGAAAACTTATCCCAGTCAAATATAAAGTCCATTCAGAATTCTATTGGAATTTCACAGTTTAGTAATCAAGGGACACGAATTAAAGTTAAGAATGCTAATTCAACTCAGGTAGTGTGCCTATACATTGCGCATGGTTCACTCTCTATGTTTATTTTGATGAACATTTATGTTTGCTTTGTCTTTACGTGATAAAAATTCAATATATATTCGTAATACATTTGTTGTCTGATATCCGGAACACAAGTGCTTCAAGCTACTTGTCATAAAGTCAGGACATTATATGAAATGTGCGAATTTATTACTTTTTAAAATGTTACTAATTATTAACTTTTCCATGGCTTAACGCTACCGTAAGTACTCAGTCATGTGGAAGTTTATAACTTAGTGTAAAGTGCAGTAACTGTTTTCAAAGATTTTGTCAGTGAATATACTGAAAATATACAGTTATACTCAGGCTATCTCTCCGTGCTTTACTTCGCAACTCGCGGGAACTTGTTCGATACATGGAGAAATTTAAGTTCCTTTTTAGAGTTAGAGTTATCTACACGCCAATTTTTAACTGATTGAAAAGAACGATTCCTCAGTTAAGCTGGTCAAGTAATCAACTTAAAGACACATTTTCATATTTAAATTTATGAGTTTTTATTATTTGCTGAATGTATTTCTCATTGTAAATTTCTTCTAGCGAATGAATAAATCTAGTACTTTCCAAATACAGTAATTTCAAAGACACAAATCTTTAGTGTAAATAATAAATACAACAGATATTTTAAAATAAATAATGACGTTTATGATTTTGTTTATAATATACAAAACCAAAAGAAAACTTGGACATATTTTATAAAGACAATTTTTTAAATTACCGAAAGTGTAACTTATGCAGATATATTTTAAATAACTTTTGATCAATCACAAATACATCATGTGCTTCTCTAGAGGATGTTTCTTTACAAGAAATTCACATTTTGAACGAAATAAATTCCCTCTTCGAAACCAGCCTTAGACTAATATTATCATTCCGATTGTAGCCATGTTCCCGATGCTGAGAGTCGCACTCGCCACCTGCGATTGTCACCTCTCATATCGCGGCCTGTCATTAATCTCCAAATCTTTCGCACTATCCTCCAAGTTTTTATATTAAAGAAAACCGTCACTTTGACAAATGAAACGGGGCAAATTATTCTGGACGCCTATCGTAAACGTCTGCTCGAATTTATTGCTGTCACTGAGAAATGTTGTTAAAGGTCGCTAATATGAATTGATAAAAACATAGATAGGAGTTTTTTTATAAAGGTGCTCTCTGCAATAGCGTTTTTAGTAAAATATATGGTTTTATTATTAAACATTTTGTGCTAGATAAATCAAAGTAAAATTAGCCGTTAGACAAACACTATGATGTACTAAATGGCGCATTTGGTAGTGTCCATATCTTATGTCGTCGAGGCTTGTGGGTTCTATTCTCACCAGGACAAACATTTATAAGATGAACATTATCGTTCGTTATCATGATATGCCTAGTTTTCAAATATGTAATTAAGTATTACATTTGTAATAAGTTTAATATCCGTAACATAAATACTTTAAGCTACTTTTCACGGCGTCAGGTCAATATTTGAGGCATTGTGTAATTTTTTAAAAATACTACTGGTCTCAAGATATTTCTATTTTAAGTGACATCATATAGCGTACGATTACTATACTACTAAGGTGCAAAACGAAGGTGCATTATTAGTATGAAAAAACTCTGCTGTTTACAAGTTATTTTAATAAAATTGTAAATATGTATGAGGTTGTAAATATGTAAACAAAGTTGTTCTAAATTTTAACACGTGTAAAACAGCTAGGTAATATTAAGGATTGTAATTGCACCGCCTCTTTGACCTTACAAACCGAAAAACAGCATTCGAGCCGGGTATGCAGCTGCCTTTCCCCGCTCCGCGCATTTAAGCTACACTATTTCGGATGGATATACCGCCATCTGCCGGTTTTGGTACCTTAGTCGCCTCTTACGACACCTTGTATTGGGGAATGTACTATTCTACTCTATATGCTTCAAAGTATTAGTCTTTTTTTACATTCATTGATACAATAGTAGTAATTATATTAATAGCTAATACTATTTTGGTAAACCTTGCTGGTGCATAATAATGAATAATTGGATTTATCTCTTGGATATTTGTTGCAAAACCTTTGTGTCTCCGATTATATAATTAAATAAAAAAATACACCAGTCAGTAATTATTTTTATATACTTTTGAAAAAAGTACCCTAAAGTAACCTATTTGTTGTAAGACACCGCTGAAATTCCGCTTTTGGAAAAGTACTCCAGAGAAATGTAATTTTTGTAAGGCATATCTCCAAATATTACTGCCTATAAATAAAGCTAAGAGATAAAAGTAAGTGTTAATAAAATACGGCGATATTTATTATCTGATATTCTGCTTATCGTTTTAAGGTATCATATAATTTGATGCTCATTTTAGGTTATATTGTAAACAGGATGTTTACTTGCAGAAAAGTGGGAGTAATATATAATAATAACAATAATACTCCCACAACATCTCATACATTGACCTGACTCCGAGGTGAGTAGCTTAAAGCACTCGTGATACTGACAACAATAGAGGTGTCCCAAATATAATACTTAAATACACATTTTTAGCACCCAAACACTTCTCTGTCACACAAATATCATCTTATAATTTTTTTTTTACTAGAAGCCAAACCCACAAACGAGAGGATCGAACCCACAAACCTTAGCTCATAAGATAAGTGATTCTATCACTACCATCTGCGAAATCGGGGTGGTATATGAATGGGTATGGGCCGGGATGGCATATAAATGGATATAATGGGTATATATTTATATGTGAACAATTTTAAAACGTCGTTAAATCAATAGTGAACAATTATGACTGAGCAGTGAGTTCAAGGCACCGACTTTACTCTGGCGAACGAGTTTCAACTCTCCACGATCGGATTCGATCAGTCAATCTAATTTAACTGTTCTGCACCAACTGTACAAAGAAATGTAACAAATGAAATAAAATAATTTTAAAGTCGTTATTGAACTAACACAGATTTTTAAGTTTTTAATACAAAATTAAACCGCCCGCCGCACATTAAAGTAACAATCAAATTTAGACTTATAGCTGTCATCGATAAGTGATGTAGAAACAAACAAACACACCCCGTGCTTGTTTATTTCAACAAACATTTTTGTGCTATTTTTAAATATATTTATTGTTACTTAGGATATAAATTAATGTATAATATATTTGACGCCGTACACCGTGAGGTACCGGCAGAGTAGAATAGTACCTCCCCCTGTACTAGGTGTCGTAAGAGGCGACCAACCCATCTGAAATAGCGTAGCTTAAACAAACGGAGCGGGAACTGGCAGCAGCATCTCCGTCGCGAAAGCTGCGCTCTGCGATTGCCAATACGCGGAAATTATGAGCAATTTCTACTTTTTGGGGAGTCCTGGGGAGGAGTGGACTTCAAATGGCAGATGATGATATAAAATTTTTGTTATCATATCATGTCTCAACCAAGAAAAAGACGTTATAAAAATTGTATCACCATTTCTATAATTACTATCCAATCCAACTAACCTACGCATCTCTACACACAAATAAATCTATGTAGCAGGCTTTATTTATTCAATGATTGGTTCCGTCACCGCCAAAAGCAATATTCTGGGCGAACCCTGGGGAAATGTTTTGTATTATAACATCCTCTCAGAGGGGGATGTTGTCTTCCATCAATTTCGGAACGTAGCCGGTTTGTTTCGATTACGTGTTCTAATTCCCGGGTTGTTTTGTAAAGTAATATTTACTTATATATATAATATTTTAAAATATATCTTGTTCATCCCTAGAAATACAGTTTAATTTTTAAGTCCTCTTGAAAACAGTTGTCACAGCAGTGTCGTAAAGGAACAGAGACGTACATACAAGTGTAGAGCTTAGATATTTTGTCTACATAATTAACTATATCTTTTCTGGAAGAACCCTAGTCTGATATAAACTAAAGTACACTTGCAATTAACCCATATGAACATATCTAATTTGTGATACTATCATTAGGACATATTCAAACGTGTTTGTAGAACTTAGTGTTTAGAATTAATTCGTGCATTCTCCATAGGCAGAGTAAAGTAGTTCTTGTCGCGGTACCAGGTAGTCTAAGAAGCCATCCACACGCAACTGAAAGTAGTGAAGCTGCACTATACGATTGCCACCACGCTTAACCAGTGCGAAAAATATGAACAAGATATCTCCTTTTTTGTAGAGGTCTGTCTATCAGTGGACGTTCTTCGGCTGCTATGACAATGGTTATAATGATACACCTTATCAAATTAGTAGGTTATAGTGGACGTGATAATAAAATAGGTACTGACTAGGTTTAGAACGAGCATTGCTTTATTAATTAATTACATCTGTATTTCACAATTATCTTTTTACGTTACTAACATGTATGGTGACTTGGAAAAATGAATGACATTTACAGTAAAAGTCATAAATCGATCAGGGACTTAGCTACGAAGCCACAGCAGCGTTTTACGATGAATGCAGGCTGTCTATAACAGTCAGGCAGTACTTTATATTTTTCCAATAGCATATCGAAATTCCTTTGGTAGGAGCATGTCATTAACCACAAATTTTGTTTTTGTACACATATAAGAGTCAAATAACGATAATTTACATTTAACATCATCATTATATTTATTAAGGATCGACTCGTCATATATATTAAGTTCCATATATTAATTATTATTTTGACTTTATTACACAGTCAGGAAATATGGTAAACTTGACCGCAGCCTATAGATGCTACTGTCATCACAAGGATATCACTAGCGTGTCACCAACCCTGTGATCTGAAGATACTATGACACATTCACTCAGTAATTTTACTGCTCCTCTTACCTTTCAAACCAGAACACAACAATATAAATACTGCTTTTTGGCGGTAGAAATAGATCAGATTAAGGTTAGAATGCAACGACCTTTGTAAGAAGTCTACTTCATGTAAACTCGTCATAACTATAAAAATAGATAAAGGTTGCGGTAAACTCTGTACATATCTTTACTTAATTCATGTATTTACTCAACATCTTATACGATGACCTGACTGATTACTGATCTGTTATAAGTAGCTTAGAACGCTTGTATTACGGGTATATACAAAAATATAATAATTCAATAATTATTTCTAACGCTATATATTTTTTTATATTTCACTAGAAGTTGACCGCTTACAAAGATCGTCCACATTGGCACTTCACTCTCATCTATTTCTACCGCTGGTTTCCGATTTGAAGGGTGAGAGAGGCAGTGATAGGCTACAGTTCACAGGGTAAGCGACACGCTAGTGATATCTATATGATGGCATGGGTGTATAGGTTAGGGTCTCATTTACCATCAAACAAGCGTACCGTGTGCTTGTTTCTTGACTTTATACTAAAAAAAATAAAATAACCGTCTCGAACAATTTGATGTAAGCTTCTTTTAACATCCTCTTATTGAAACTTAAAATTATCTTCATTTAAATATACCTTCTTATAGAATTTGATATTTGATGGCCAGCAAATAATTCTACAACGTAAATGAGCGATGCCCCTGATAACTGAAGGTCATTTGAACAGATAGGTTATTGAGTGGTCTACTTTAAACTACGCAGGCACCAGACGCAGCATAAAACTAAGTTTATTTCACTCAAGCCATAAAGAAAATCATTAGTTTCATTCTGTTTGGCCGGTGTAAGCGCAATAGGTGTTTGTTATGTTTCCGTGTTCAATATATGTATTTATGTAGTATATTTGTGATTCCTCTGTTGTCTGGCGTCCGTAACACGAATGCTTTAAGCGACTTACCACGAAGTCAAGACAATGTATGAGATTTTATGGGAATTTATTCCTTATTCCTAAAAAGAGTAGATGTAGCATCATTTGGGCAAAGAGTGACATGACTAATTATGATCAACTATATGCATAAGATTATGCTGCAAAATACTAGGTCAAGATTCTTGTAAAAAAAGTATTTACTTGTGATGTCAATTAAGTAATGTATATAATAATAATAAAGCACTTTATTGCGTACCTCAAATTTACAAACATTATAATAGTAATACATAGTAATCAGTAATACAATCAATAGGTATTGTCACATAGAGCGATTTCTTCTAGGCAACCTTTGCATGTAAAATCTACGGAAAACACATGAGGTTGTTTGACTTATACCAAATGTTTATATTTGCCAGCGACGAAATAATTATCAACACATAAAATGATGGATTCGATTTACTGACGAGAGACTGTCGGTAGAAGACAGTAGAGTTCCAAAGTGAAAGTAAACAATATATTTATTTAAATAGACCTATCTAAGGCACTTTCAAATCGTCATAACAAAATAAAGAAAACCCTATGAGTATAGATTTGCTAAATACAATTTTACACAAATAACCCTGACAACTAGTGTTATAAGAGTAATGTAAACAAATAGGTCTTTGTGTGTCCTACTTTAATATCAGTCTGCCTGCACTAGACGGGTCTTATAACTAAGTGTATAGCAGGTTTATAGAGCTACTATAAAAAAACCTGCAAGAAAAACTGATAGTGATAAAGGTTCTAATAACACTTAATGGTATGTATTATTGGAATTCATACCGGTATCGGCGCCGGTACCGTTGTCTTAATAGTAGATGTTAAAGCAATTAGTATATTAGTTCCGAATAAAGTATTTAATTTTGAACACGATTTTCTCCGTTTAATGTTATAACCATGTTTCGATTACGGATTTTCATCGAGTATTAACTACAATGTAAACAAACAAAACCCTTGGAATAGTTAATAATCAATAGTTTGAACCAGTCGAGAGTTCGCCTTTAGTTTTCCAATTTAAAATTTTCCGATCACTTCCATCCGCACTGTTGTAAATATGCGAACTGATTCGCGTTGGCAACTGCCAGTTGAGTTGGTATTTGTTTTACGTCATTTCGTTTAAAGTCGTGACTAGAGGAAATTGTTATTTTCAATCTCTAACTATTACATAACAAATAATCTAATTCATAATTCGATAACAATCTGAGATAATATCACAGATAACCCTCACAATTAATTTACAAATATATGTACCACAAGCACCCAGGTCCAATACAATTCATATCTGCGTATTGCTGCGGGAGTCGAACCCGCGCCTCTTGAGTCTTAACTATTATGGTACTCCCCAATGCGCTATGAGAGTCGTCATGCACCCTGCGTGCTTACGGTAAGCTCCTCTGTGAAACTCCCCTATAGCGTAGGGGAAAATTAAGATAGGTTTTTGAAAATACACCCCCCAAGAGAGTAAAAGGGAGTAAAAGTAGTATCTTTGCAACCCCGCAAAAATAATATGAAGCTGTTGTTTTTGAAGTCATTCGAATGAAATTCAATACAAAGGTTCTTCATTGAAAGTCATGAAAAAAATGAAAAATAAATTCTAGGATCATCCCTTAAGGGGATAAGAGTGAGGAACAAGGTTTGTATAAAAGTTCTACAATTTAAAGCGGGCTTAATATTATATATATTAAGACAACATTTGCGAATGCGGTTAGGCCTTTTTAATATTAAATTCGATGCACGACGATACATTCATAATAAAAATCCTTATAAATATATTTATTTAACCACCACTTGTAGGCATTTAAATGTATTAAAAGCTTTGGTTTTTTTAAGAGTAATTAGAAGTTATTGAATATAACGATAAATCAGGTTCCTTCTTGTGTAGTCCACATACAAGGTGTCGTCGACAGGAAAGCAAATTGTATTTATATGATGATAAATGATGACGTATTTATTTTTCTTTAGTCTATTAGGTATGCCCATACGTAGGTGTTGATATTGGTCGGGGATATTTTCAATATGAAATGTTTTTCAGCATACAATTTTATTGTTGACGGACCTGATGACGCAGTGGTAGTGTTCCTACCTTGTGCGCCAAGGGTCGTGGGTTCGATCCCCGCCCAGGCAAATATTTATATGATGATATTTCACCAAAGGTATACTTTTGCTCTCATAAGAGTTTCTTATCAACCTTATATTATAGCAAGAATAATAAAAGTGTTATAAGGTACCGGCAGAGTAGAATAGTACCTTCCTCTGTACCAGGTGTAAGAGGCGACTAAGGTACCAGAACAGATGGCGGTAAATCCACAAAACTTTGCCGCTCAAAAGTACAGGGGGTGGGCAGCAGCGTCCTCGTCGCAAAAGCTGCGCTCTGCAATTGCGAACACGCTTGCCCAGCGCGGCAATTATGGGAACATCCCCGGATTAACTTACTAACTTTACTCTGTTTGTTTTGACCCACGCTCTCGTGCGAACACAACACGCCGAGTGGCCGAGAATGTTGGAGATAAAAACTCTTTTATAATTTCCTCTTTCAAAATGAACTCCCTAATTGATGTTTACTTGTTTTTGGAAAAGCTGAAGCATTTAATCGCTATATAAGTGAGCGCTTTTGGTTATGATTTTATGAATGAAAACCTCCTTTTTTTTAGATCTGCGAGATCTTTTTTTATTTTAATCCTTCAAAAGGCTTGTCCATTAGAAGATGGTGGGGTAAATTTTATAACGAAATGGTATGTAAAACGACCACTACTATTTTCTGCGGTGATATAGATAAAGGTATAGAACCTACGACCATTTTAAAGAACTCTAAAAGGTAGAAAGAACTAAGATTAAAGCTGGCAACGCGTTAGTTTTATACCGTCTACAGATTACCATATTTTTAAATTTTAATTTACGTTTCATCCGTGTTAATCAAAGAATAACAAACTTGATTCCGAAAGCCCAAAGTATGATATGAATTTCTTTCTAGTACCTCAAACACCCCAAAGATACCAAAAAAAAAAACAAAAGATTTAACTAATATAATTATATCTCCAATATATGTGGCCATCTAGAATAGATTTTTTTATATATAACATTTTGGTGGAGAAATAAAAGAATTAAGAGCCATTCTACAGTCTTCATAAATCAAAATTATTAATATTTTATTTGGTTATTATAATTTTAATAAAGAAATCCAATTTAATAAAAGCATTAAGCAGTAATTCGGTTCTCACGCATTCATTGATAAAAATTGTACGTGACAAAATGTTTTAACAAAACAAATTATAAATCCTAGCCGTTTTAATTAAAACTCAATGATTTGACTGAATCCACTGTAACGTTTATCTATCAACTAATTGCACAGTTTAATTGGTTTCATCATTTTGTAAAATACGGTGAGATTTGAATATAATGTTAAATTAAATATGGATACCACCGTGTGTAATGTTCATTAGTTGAAATGATTACAAGCTGGTTGATCGCTATTTACTTGTCATGTTTGTCCAAATCCAGTAATTTTATCTGCTAAAATATTTTCTTTATTAGATCTGGTCAAACAAACATGCATAAAGTTCGCATCCATTTATAGTAATCGTCATAGCTGTCTACAAAGGCTAGTAATATTACAATGTTAACACTGGCATCACATAACCGGAACACAGCCAATGGAAACACTGCTATATGGCGGTAGAAATACCGGTAAGACTGCGGTACCCATGCAGACGACCGATCTTTAAGGGCTGTTAAAGTATATATTTTATTTTTATCAAAGCGGCTGTAAAACGTTCACTGGACATAAATACCCAGTACAGGTGGAATTATGTCCATTATTGCCGCGTGGATAGACGTAGTAGCAAAGAGCGTGGCTAAGCGACGGGGATGCAGCTGGCTGGATAAACCGCTATATCTCCTCTCCACCTCTTACGACACCTAAGGGAGGTACCATTCTACTCTGCCGGTACTCCGCCGTGATTATAGAGTTATCTTAGAATTTTTTTTAAAGTAAATGTAAGATTAAACATCCAATTATATCAGATGACGGGCCCGATGGCGCAGATGGTAGTGATCCTGTCTTGTGCACCAGGGGTCGTGGGTTCGATTCCCACCCAGAGCAAATATTTATATGATGATATTTGTGTTTGCTCTGTGTATGGGTGTAAAATATATGTATTTAAGTAGTATATGTGTGATTCCTCTGTTGTCTGGCGTCCGTAACACAAGTGCTTTAAGCGACTTACCACGGAGTCAGGTCAATGTATGAGATGTTGTGGGAATTTATTATTATTATTATGTATAAATCTACAAAATATGCAGATGTCTTGCTTTACACGTTTTGACGGAATTCAGCAAAGAAAAAACGGACTTTTCGACAAAAGTTTTTTTTACCTGACTTTTGTTCCGGTTAGTCACAGATACAACTAAACTGATATATCTTATTCTATATGAAAACTTAGGTAGTGACTTAGTAGTACAAAATATGCAACACTATGAAGAATAATTATATTTTATCTGAATCTTAATGTTAATTCTTATGAATGAAATCTTATGAAGAATAAATATATGTTTATTTCTTCATCATTTTTGAATTGCATTAATTGACTTTCCCGATCTCTTCCATGTCTCGGTGTAATTAGTGGAAGACGGTAATGAAAACCAAGTTTAGGTAACACACTTTGCCTCGCTCCAAAAAATGCCTTTGCCTAAGCTCGCCTTGCGTACAAACTATATAAGGCGCAGCGTCAGAAATAGAACAGCATATTTTCTCATACTTACGTAACCATGCAAAATTCTTGCAGTATACACGGTGTTACCACTAACCGATATATATATAATCAGTCAGTAAGGATGTAAAATAAATAACAAAATACACAAACACTGAAAATCGAAAATCGGTAATCTTACGGTACGCCATCAAATGACTTTACCAATGACAAAAACCCGGGAAGAGTATGAAAATTAATGTCAAGTTCAGGCAGACTTTTTGCTAGTCTATTATATAGACGGAATTTAATAATGGGTGAGTTTCTACAGAACTTATTTCTAAATAATATACAGGGGTGACGAGGTATCTTTTGTTGAATATTATAATTAAGTTTCCCTAATAATACTGGACTATCTATATGATTCTTAATTAATTTCCGTATAGTGAGAACAGCAGTGCCATGTTAAACTTAATGTAAGAAATCCTATAATACAAGATTCCTATAATCCTAATCCTGTAATCTAATATCTATCCTAAATTGTATAATAGTGAAATTAGAAACAATATTTATCACTAGAGGTTTAAAGAAGACAGCAATGAATTTATCGGGAAAAGGTAAAAAAAGAAATTGACAACGAGTATCGGTACACCATATTCAACTGGTACAAAAAGACATAATTAGTGACCCAGCGAAGTTCTGGCAATATATAAAAAACAAAAGAAATCAAGATTATTTTTAAAAGTTAATATTTGTTTTGTGTGTTCACCAGTAATTTTATACTGTGACGTTCAACCAAGATGACATCACTTGCAAGTTTATTTAATTATGTTATATTTTCTATCAAAAGCCTAAAATTGTTTTAAATTTAATAAAATTTAATATTTTATCATTGGTCTAATTTCTGTATGTTGAAATAAATAATATAATATAAATAATAAATAAATAATAAATCTGTAAAAATAGCGTTTATATATTTACATATCAAAACATGTAACTTAATTAAATCTGAAGTCTATTTTAAAAAAAATGTGATAGAATAACAAATCTTGTATTAAATATTTTGCTCGATTGAGGAGACAGCGTAAAAGGTGTTCTAGATTTTTGTGCCATCTAATTATCATGGTGCACAATATAAAAACACTAAAAGCTATATATGATTTAATTAGCATAGATATATTTTTGTAAAATATAGTAAGATCCGCCTATTTGAAGCGGTATCACGAGGATTTGCCCGCGTAATTAATTCACGTTTTTAAATATTTGTTGATGGTGTAGCTTTTCATTAGTAAAAACTATAATGAAATTAATTTTGTAGTTTGTGGTAAATATAATATAGATTATATTTTTAAGATATAGCTGTCTGATGGATTATTTTTCAAATTAATAAAGAAATTAAAATTAAGTCTTTCCTCTTTATTACATTACTTTACTTTAATACTAATAATACATTAATGGAAAGGAATACAGAAACATCTACTCTATATGGGAATTGTTGTTTTGTTGTTGTTTATACATTTAATATCATATTGTTGTAGATTGAGGAGATGACTTACTCTAAGCATAAATATAAGACAAGGAAACTTTCGATGTTTCCATTAAGAATTCAAATGAATTATATTTAACTAGCTGTCCTCGCGACTTCGTCCGCGTGGAATAGTTCTTTTTTGGGTACCGTACCACCTTACCTTAATTTATATAAACGTGAAATGTCATGTTTATTTATATCGAATCAATGGCTTGAAAAATAAGTTTCAAGTTTCTAGCTCCAAAAATAGCGATACTTCCAAACGACTTTTCATCCCCATTTCAAACCCTCACAATTCTTTTTTCGAATTAAAAAGTAACCTATGTTCTTTATCATGATCTAAAGATTGTCTGAGCCAAATCTCATCAAAATCGGTTTAGAGGTTTAAGCGGGAAGGCAGACAGACAGACAGAGTTACTTTCGCATTTAAATTATTGGTAGGGATTGTGTATTTTCTCTGATAGAAAAGGTGATGGGATCGAGTCTCACCTGGTACCTTAGTAATATTTTGATATTTTATCCTTAAATTATTATAATCTTTATAAAGAAATGGCTTGATTTTTTTAGATATAAATAATTGTATATATGAGAAATTAATTAATTTTTTAGATGGATTCAGCCATCCATGTCCGAAGGATGGATGAAAGAATAGCAGAGTTGTTATAGGATGACTCAGGCGAATATACTTTTTAAAAGAAAAAAAAAAAACATTGATGTAATTATACAGCTCAAAACTGCCTTATTTTGTAACCACAGAGTGTCTTGTCAGTTGTTAAAAGTGAAGTAACTTCACTGCAATCATTAAGAAATTTATGAAGAGCTTAAAAACGATGGGGAGCGACAAAGTTTTTACGAGCATTTCGATAAAGCCATTATTGTATCACGACGACATCGGTCGTAAGAAGACGCCGTTGTGCCCCTTATTTCATTCGTTTTACTCACACAACAGAAAGTTTTGGTATTTTCTTTAAAAAGCCTTCGCAGAATTTTTGAAGAAGTTCATTTTGCTTACTTAATGGTACCGCAAGTGATTATTTATTATCTTCCCTACTTTCTACCCTTGTAAATCACTTTATAATTTTCTATGGTATTCAAGCAGAATAAAAAAATACATCCTATTAATAGGTAGACCTCGTACAAAATTAGTCATCGTATGTTTCTACCGCCAAACAGCAGTGTTTGCATTGCTGTGTTCCAGTTGAAGGGTTAGATAGGTAGTGAAGATACAAAGTTGGCATCGCGCTAGTCATATACGAGCGTCAATGGGCTGCGGTGACGCTAATATATATATATATAAGGGAGTTAATATATACACGCAATGTAAACATTTTTTGACGGCGTTTATATGTGGTTTATTTAGCTTAATTGAATTGACATCAAGATAAATCGCTTAAGGCTCTTGTGTTACGGACATATAACAACAGATGAATTAAAAATTGCTAACTTATATAAGAAATAAATGATTAAAACTGAAACGTTTTTAAAGTCTATTTTAGTTTAGCAATATTCTGGCAAGGTAGAAAAGTACCTCCCCTTGTAGCAGGGGTAGAAAGAGGTTACTGAGGTATTGCAGCCGACAGACTCATTACCGAAACAGCATAGTTAAAATGCACAGGATTGGGATAGGGACCACGGAAAATTCCCCCTTTCTTTGGGAGGCTTATGTCCAACTGTGGACGTTCTACGACTACCATAATAATGAAGATGATGTAATTTGATATCGTCTTTATTATCCATGAAACAAAATATTTAAATGGAAAAATGTGCGACGTTTTAATTTATTTTAGTTTTCTCAACAACAAATTCACTTTGACTATATTACAGTTCAATTTTGTTGTAGGAAAGTTTTCATTTGTGTATTGAGAATTCAGTTGCAGAAAACTGGTCCTTATAAATTGTGTGCTTTATTAAATCTTATTATTTATATTCATCTTCACGTAGTTTGAAATAACGGAAACTGTTTCTAAAGAATAATAAACCATCTTTACTTGGATTTTTTAAAATGTTATTTTCGCGTCCTATATAACTCTTCAACATTAAAATCTAAAACAATTTTCGTATGATCCCAATTAAAATTATAAGTTATAAGTAAATTTGTCTGTTTGTTTGTTACCTCTTCAGGCTTTATTTAGTAGTAGGCGGCGGTCAACTAACGTATTAGGCAGGCTTCGTGGTCAGCCCATGTGGAAGTAGGAAATGACTTCTAAAAACCGTAAACTTGCGATCATGTCTCGTAAAAACGGTAGCCTTGGCTTAATTGCCCGGGCCAAGAGGAAGTCAACCTCCATAAAAAAATAACCCAAATCCTAAGGTGGGATCTGCGCCAACGGGATGAATGGCTAATTGAAATCAGTCTTCAGCACCAACTTCCGTTCCGTCATCCAATAGTAGAAGCAGTAAGAAAAGAAAGTATTGCACTTTCCACCGGTGGACCAGAGCATTACCATGAAAAACCTCTTCAGCACCTTGGTTCTTGACCAAACCATAGAACTTGGCACAACCGTTCCTCCCAAACAGAGTTAACCTCCACCTTTCGTTTTTATCGGTAAAGAGGGCGTTACTGAGCTATCAAAGCTATTGCAAACCTTCAACAGCAAAGATCAATTCAAATTCAAGTTCATTAATAAATATCTTCTCCATAATCTCGTTGCCACAGCGAGGGATTATAGTAAAACCATAGCGGTAATTTCACATAGGCGCGAATTGACCAAGCAAATTCTTAGGCCTTCACTACATACTTAGCTGCTGTCTTTAAACCCAACAAATTGAATAGTCCTTCATCATATAGTTCTAGAACAAGATCTGCAAGTGCGCCAAATTTTGCAATGTGTCTTGTCTTGTCTTTTTGACCATCCTTTTTATGCCACACTAAGAACCTCACATGTTCCTGCAATACGGAAAACTTCACAATCGTCATGATCCATAAAAATGGCAAACCAATAAATGATGTCTCATCTTTTCATCCAATTAGCCAGACACCGGTATTGTAAACATTGTGGGAAAGGATAACCTCGTACGACTATCATACTGTCTAGATTCTAACCGTGTGTTACCCGACCATCGGTTTTGTTTTCGAAAGCATCATTTAATCAGATCAGCTGTTACAAACTCAACTCAATGCCACCAATGATTGGCTGACCAAGTGGTGGCTGGGATAAAAGCGTGCGCCCCAAAGTCTCACATCATCACATTTACCCTCGAGCGCAAAACATATCCCCCTGTCAATCTCAGTTCTGATATTTTACTTCAATCAAATTGTGACTATGAATACCTCGAGTATCACCAGGACCGTAGGATGACTTGCAAAGACCACATCAACAAGAAACGCGATGAGATTAGCTTTAGATTTAAAAACCTATTCTGGCTCCTTGGTAGACAGTCAAGCTTATCCCTGTCCGACAAAGTAAAGGTCTATTGCTATATAATAAAACTGATTTGTACATACGGATACCAGCTGTGGTCATTAGCCAGCAAATCTAACATTATGTACTTCCAAAAACCCCAAAACAAAATCTTATGAAATCTCAGTCAGTCTCATCGGCGCCCTAGTATACTTGTAATTCTGAAATCCACGATCCACGATCCTAGGAGAGGTGAAAAGCTACACTGCAAAGTATAAGAACCGTTTGACATCTCATCCAGATCCGTTATCAGGTACGTTGTTGCAGCCAAATTTGATTTGTAGACTCAAGAAAGCCAACGTGCTAACTCGCTAGGGGGAGTAAAAGCAGAGGCTGCATCTTTCCAATTCTCGAACTTTTGCAGTACACCTTATTATAGTCTCTATGGCTGATTGTAGGAAAAATGAGGGAAAAAAATCGTAATAAACAAACATGAAAACACCCAAATCTTTTCTGTTTATATTATTAGGCTAGACAATTAAACCAATGAAGCCAGTAGGCTTGATTAAACAAAGACAGTCCACGAAAAGTAAAACAAAATTCTAAGTTTCTTTCTTCCTTTCCTAAGTAAGATAGTAAGTCTAGTTTTAGATTTCTGCAGGCTTTCGTGAAATTTACTTCTTCCTCGTATTTGTCCACTATGTTAATTAATGGATATAAAATAAAGTGATTTTGATTTTACCCTTTTTATCTCTGTTTAAATGATTGAGTATATATTATTTCAAGAATATAATTATTTATTATATTTGAAAGTGAAGCAAATTTTGTAGATTCATTTTCTAATGAAGCGTACAGTTTGCTTACCTTTTTTTTATCTTTGTAATATTTTCTAACAATTACATTGACGAACCCGATGACGCAGATGGTACTGACCATATCTTAAGCGCTAAGTGTCGTGGGGTCTATTCCCGCCTATGATAAATATTTATTTGTTGATATTTCTGTTTGCCCGGTGTTTGGGTGTTAAAAATATGTATTTAAGTATTATATTTTTGATTCCTCTGTTGTCTGATAACCGTAACATAAGTGCTTTAGGCGACTTACCACGAAGTCAGTTTATGAGAGGTTGTGTGAATATATTCTATTATATAATATTACTACATAATATTATGTTTACGCGTTCATAACTAATATTAAACCTACATTTTTAACGGCATTAAAACGCGGTGAAATAAACCGCGTCATAGAGCCGTTAAAAAGTTGACTATTTAAATTTTTTCTCCGTCATTTCTCAAGACTGACAAAACATGTCTTGATCTTCTGTCAATCTAAGTTTTATTAGCAATGTAATAAAATTCTAAATTAGGGTTTTTTGCTGTAGGCTTTTTATAGTCTCGAGAAGGACTAATGATGTCTTAAAAGGTATTTATCTATACGCAGCCCAATGACTCGATTTTGCTCATCTCATTTACTTACTTCCTCGGAATTGAATGCGTAATTTACCTGAAAGGTTGATGCTCGGGAAAAAAGGCTATTAGTGATAAAGGATTGCTTTGCTTGTTTCGTTCAAAAGAGCACTTAAAAATGTTACATTTTTCTGTATAATTTAATCTGAGTTTTAAGTTATTTTAATTTATAAACTTTTGGAAGTACCGTAAATGTATATAAGAAAAGAAATATATAGTACATCTATATCTCTTTGTTTCATCGAAATCGACAACAGTAAAATAAAAAAGAATTTGTAATTCTGGCCCACTTTCCATGGACCAAAATTTCGATCAAATAGTACATTTGTGCTTCACACGTAGCTTATTTAAGATCCTATCAATAACTCCATAATACCAGTTTCCCCTTAGATAATAGGGTTCTCAAGATATTTACTACAGGATATGCGTCTTACATCCAATGCGATCAATCGCTTGTCCACCTGGGTAAATTAAATCTAACAAAAAGTGCTATACACTAAAAAATCTACACCAGAAATACTAATTCTGATGACAATATATCACAAAGACTCGCTCGCAACAACGTGGGCGCCAGAGAAACGATATTGCGTAACGAAGTCCAACTCCACAATGTATTTATCTAAGACAAGCAGCGCTCCGCGGTTTCATTCACGTAATTCTTCTTCCCATGACAATACTACATACCTACAATAGGTTACCTATGTCACTTGTTGATAATGTTATTTTCTATTCATGAAAGAGTTTTTGAAATGAGTTCAGTAATATCTGAGTTTATTTGTTGCAAACGCACAGAAATAGAAATCATATTTACATAGTAATATTTTTAGAAGTAGTCTCTTATCTTTTTTAAAAATATGACATCACTTATGTTACTCGGAAAAAAAGTAGTTCTCTAATGGTAAAAGATTTTTTAAACTTGGTTTAAAAGTTTTTAAATGAAACCGTAAGAAACAAACAAACAATTAAATATTCTGTCTTTATAATATAAATAAATAAAGTTTTTTTGATATCTAGAATAGTATCATTAAATAATACCTAGTTTTTGTATGTAGGTACATAACAAAACTAGGTATTCCCACTATAGTTTGTGTCTGATAGACTTTCTGTGTTATTGGGATTTGTCCACCTGTTAAAGAGTAGTAATTATTCATCCAACAACTTCGTGCACTAAAACACACAACACAACATTTATATAAAAATATGATAATTTCTAATAGTACAAAACTACTTCATTAATGAATACAGTACGCTTTATGTTAAGTTTTAATTTATTAAATGTACAAAGGTAAATAAAGCGCGAAATAACATTTGTTAAAAAAGTAGTTTAAATATGCGATTATTTATAAAAGCGTAATTATAAGAAAGTATTATTATTAAAACTTTAACCTGAAGGTTTTATTTTTTTATATTATAAAGTTAGTCAAAAAGCATACGGTCCGCTTGAGAGTAAATGGGACCGCAGGCTTTAGACGCTTGTGTCATCACAAGGATATCACTATTGTGTCGCCAACCTTGTGAACTGAAGATAGTATGTCACTATATATTTACCCTGCAATTCCACTGCCTTACTCACCTTTCGAACCGCAACACACCAATACGATCACTGCTATTTGGCGGTGGAAAAAAAGAAAGTGAGATACTTATGCGGGCGACCTTTTTAACAAGTCTACTTCATGTAATTTTTTATTATAATAATATAAATAAAGCCCCCCATTTCACATATATAATTACTTTTATAGTACCCCTAACAGGTTACTGAGATCACATTGGTGAGATAATAAGTGTCAATAGTCGCTAAACATAATTTTAAAGACTTTCTATAACTATTTTTTTACCCCCACACGTGAAACTGACATTACTATTTTTCAGTGGTAAAATCTATTCGCAAGATGATATTGACTCAAATGACATTTTGTTATTGGCTATACTCACCATTGGACCAAAGTTAAAATAGTTCACAGTAGTTCACAAATTAGCCGACAGTGTGTTCATTGCACGAGAAACCAGAGAAGAAGCTTAATATCAACGTTTCATACTGCATAAACCTACATTGTCTAATTATAGCTTCTGATAGCTTATTACATCGCTATAGGTTACTCTAATTACGACGGCTATGAGGTTGGTACCACGTTTTGCAGCCGTATTTCATTCATTTGCCTGACCCTCATCACACTGTTCAGTGTTGGGCTTTCGCCACTCAAAATTAGATGTGATAAATATATCGTATGTTAGTATGTCATAAGTTTTTATGAACGCTGTAAACTAACTTCTACGGACTGCGTGGCACTGAATGCTCTTTACTGCATGTCTTTAAAATTGTGAGTTTAAAAAGTATTCCACGAGTTCTCAACTTTATATCTCGTTTCTGAGAAACTTTCGTTATTCTAGAAAGAACTCAATGTAGCGCGGAATCGTACAGACCACAATATTGACTGACACCATGGTAATATGTTTTCTGATCAAAAAGTAGAGTATGTGCTATCAGACTATCAAAAATCTCTGTGCCAAATTTTGTAAATAACTGTGCAGCCGTTCCGGCGTGAAAGAGTTATACAAACGTTTTGTATCTTTAGTAGAATTAAGCGTTTCAGTTGACTTTTATTTTTATAGTACTTATATAGTAGATTCAAAAATGAGCATTTGTAAATGTAAATAACAGAGATCGATAGCAGGTAGAACAATTTGCTCGCTATGGTTTCGGTAGCATAATTGGCAGTCCTACCTCCCGAAAATTTAAAGTTGATGATTTCAAAGTCAAATATTGTAGAGTCAATAGAAAAAAAAGACCTTGCAAAGGGTAATCCTTCAGTCAAGATTCATAATTGACAGAAGAAGAAATAGTAAATAATAACAAGTTTTTCGACGACGAAAAACGACGTCTCAAATGCCTGCCCAGAAATGACTGCCAGTTCTCTGACTGGAATTAGAGCTATCACTTTAATTAAAACGGTAATCAAATCCAGTAAGATATCTCGATCAGACGATACTACGATTTTTCCTTAAGGATGCCATCGGTTTTAAGCTAGCCCATTTCGTTTTACTGCCACCATATTGAACGGGGGTTAAGAAAATGGTTTATTAAAATTACTTGGAAGAGTGGCGGAGTGTCTTTATAGAGCTAATTAATTCCTATGATATCAAAATTTGTATTCGCCGTTTACGTTTGAATATACTAAATTATTGTATTTCTGTTTTGATATGTTTCTTTATAGGGCAGTTTGAGATTATTCTTTTAAAGCGTTTAAATTTTTATTTATAGTATTATTTGCATGGTTTGACGTATGTACTAGCAGCGCTCCGTGGATAGATAGAATATAGGTATAAAATATGGATTGTGTTACTTGCTAAAAATGTAACTTTTTACTAATAAAAAAGTTAGTAAAAAGTTAATAAGTCAGGTAGTTTTTGAGTTTACTTGTTGCAAACGTACAAAAATACAAATGTCGTCGTTTTGTTATTATAATAACATATATAATAATATAAAGCCTTATACTACCACATAAATGTAGCGTTATAAAAACGAAATAATTTCCAATATCGGTTCAGCCAATTTGAACCTATTCGTTACAAACAAAAATACAAACCTTTTTCTTTGTAATGTAATATATAGTTCGGTGTCACTATGACAATATTAATTCTATCATTATACACACCTTAAATAGGTCGGTTACACAATCTGAAACATATTTTGTGTGTTTAAACGTAGACACAAAAGCAATTTCATATTCAGTGCTCCGCCCAAGGAAGATTTCTATCAAATGGGTTTCGTTAACTCTGACAATATCTATACAACTCCGATTTCCAAATGGATATTCGATAAAGAATTAAAATCCACATATCTCAAGCAAGTATATCATACACATCAAATGAACAATTAAAGGAGGTTTAAAATTAAATTGTTTATAATATCGAGCATGGTTGGACGTGGCAAATATTTACGAGGCACGCGGTCAGAACTGGAGCTTAGATCTGGGTGTTATTTCGGTGTTGGTGTCAAAACGACACTGCTCTAAAAATGTCTGTGAAAGCAGGGTGCGGGCGGGGTGCGGGCGTGTGTGCAGAGTGTGGTGTTGCGGGGGCGGCGGGCGCGCGCGGGGCGCGGGGTGATGCGCCTACGCATCGCCCGCCGCACCTTGCCGCCCGCCCAAGCCCAGTCAGCAGCTGTGGCTCGTGTTGGCTGAACCATCTGATAGGGCCATCCTCTTTTTTCTTGCCTTAGGTGAGTTACAGTGATTTTACTAACAAAAACAAAGAATATAAGTGAATTAATCCAGTGAAGTGATGCGTCAATATATCTTTTTGAAACGGTCTTGAATTGTGTAAAATATTTGCGATAATTTTTCTGTGTCTCGAGTCGCTGGTAATAGAGCGAGATTTAAAGGTGACTTAAATCGATTTCTGCAATTTAATTAATGATAGTAGATAACAGTATTAATGACGATTCAATAAACTTTGACGTTATTAAATTATAACATGAATTGTTCATGTAACATGAAATGTCATAATTTAAAAAACAAATTTAAATATTAGATGTCAATTGGTATTATATATCCATATGGTATGCGAATTCGATTTGGGTCAATTTGTTAATTTATATTGCTTAGTAGAATAAGTCCTCACGTTGTTATGAATCGTTGATAGATATAGATAGATAACATCTGCGGGCGCGATGACGTCGCGCTAATGAACACGGATATCCTGTTTCATACGTAGATCGGTCCGCTTTCCGTGGCATCCGAATCTCGAGTAACCGCTTTCGCTGCGGCACCAAATTAGGAGGCGAGACTTCGGTTGCCGACCTATTTCAGGAATATGAACGCGACCCGAACACCTCCGAATTTTTCCGAACGCGTCCGAAACTAATTGTAGAATTTTCGTCACACTAACTTTTTTATATAATTTCTTTGACGATGCAGATACGTAATGAGCTTCTGTTACCAATTTAGGTCGAGGGAGCAACGTCCCGGCGTAGAACTATGCAATAATTTAATGCTATATATTTCAAACGTAGCCAGCATTTAAACACTCATTAGGGAATTCTGCACGGCCATATTTTAAAACGGAATGGGAATTTCGAGGTAAAAATAATGAGCTTAAAAGTATCGAATATCACTTTTTTGCACCTAGAATTTTTGGCAACACGCCAAAGTTTCAAATAGCAGAGTTGTTTCGTATGATGCTGGCCAAATACGCATTTTAGGGAGGCAATGTAAGCAATAAATAGTACATTGGCAGAAATGTGGTATGATGAAAACTTGTTTATAATTATAGCGTTTTTATTTAGATGCCAAATTGATTATATTTAATTACACTATACTCAGACGCGGCTGTATAAGTGTGTTGTCTAGACATAAATTGTATTTTGGATAGCTCTATTCTTAGTAATGAGGCGAAATATAAAACGGACGCATTTATAATATAAGCTTGTTCGATAAGACACATTGCTAAGTGCTGTTCTCTGCATTTTAAAACACACGTTTCGTTGATAGGAAGTACGTGATTTGATTTCATCAGGGTTTATTTTATTAATTTAATATAACATTAAAAAATTAATTAAATAGAATGATTTGTGAAACAAAGATTTTTTGTATTACAGGACATCCAAATCAACACAAACACAATGGCGGATGATGAAGTAAGGTAAGATCAAGTGCAGAAAAAATGTTATATTTAAAGTTAGTTAATTTTACTTTAATATTTTGTAGAAAAATAGCTTTCAAAATTTTAAATTTAATCGTAGATTATGTTATTAATTGTATTATTGGCATATATATGTATATATATTATTGCATATACTTTTATATAAAATAGAAATATATTTTTATTATTTATATTTGTTTTTGAACTATCGAGGAAAAATTATAACAAAATCTTTAAATAGTGAAAATGGGTTTTGATAAATATGAAAATTTAAGAACATTCCGAAACATAAAACTAATGTATAAGTTAAGTTAGCTTAGAAATACTGTAATAAGAATTCAATGTCCATTGAAATATAACTAAAGTCTTCCTTACGATGATATCAGGCATTTTACTAAGCCTTCAAACCGATCAGCGCACGAATACCGTTGAATACCCATGTATTTACTAATACCGAACGTCGTTCTACTATTGAATATGGTGTTTTTACTGAAGCGAAATATTCTTGTACTTTGAAGACTGTATTTACTGTATCTACTGAAACTGCATATTCTGAAGGGTTTAAAGTTTGCGCTCGTGCAACTTTGGTTGAGCTCGGTCTGTTCGAGCATCTCAAAGCGCTGGACAAACTTCAGAATATTGTTGTATGGTTGAATATGTTGTCACGAGAAATTGTCGTTAGACTGATATTATATAGTTTAGAATATTCACATAATAATGTTTTTGTGTGTCTAAAGATAGCATGCCAAGATTTTTTTTTAGTTTTAAAATCCTAATTTGTATTTCTCTGTTTCATCGTATCCCCTTCACCTTCTGGATCGCCATCCGTTTGCCAACGTACCTGATGACTCCATGAAACCTTCAACACCTTAGTATTGAGTACACTGTCTCCTCGAGACTCAGGTAATTATATGTTGCTTCTAACAAACGCTCTCACACACTCCAAATTTAAAAAATAGCACAAAAAGGAATTATACAAAATTTAATAACCAAAATTTCAAAAACTATATTGTCATAGATACCGAAACAGCTATAAAAAATCATTATTATTACGATCAAATACATTTGGCATTGGCTCGAAAAATAATTGTTTATATTAATTGTGTTTGAACAACATAAAAACCTTGGGATATAAACGTTTTACTACAGTTTCTGTTACAGCCTTGACTTTTATATTTAGTAAAGAATTGTAAGTCAGTTTATGTTGCTAGGTGAAAAGGAGGCTTTACGCACTATGTCCAATGCTAATACACAATGTAAACGCCTAATTGAGATTAATACACAGCACATGTAAAATAACACTATATGTAAGAATACACTAACAGACACAATGATTTATATGTTGCACAGATAATATAACATAATGTCACGATTTTATGTTTTTTTTAAATACTGGCATTAAATTGTAATCAAGCGAAAGCACAACTCACAATACACATAAGTAATAAACTATTTATTAATACACTGTTAACATGTCACTTAGTTTTTAAATTAATATTTATTTTATCTGTGTATAAAGTTACCAAGTAAATAACTCAGTAAATGTATAAAAATAAACTCTGTACATTTAAAAACTTTCAGGTAAAAATATTAATCAAAATGATAAATTAGCATTATGAAATAAACACGATTAACAAATATAGCTTATTAATGATATATTTTTAACAAACGTTGTTTTTCTTTTACAGAAAAAGCGTCTCGAGGAGGTAAAGTAAAACGGAAGAAAACAATCATCATACATGCACTACATAATTTAACACATATACTTGCAAACATATAATACACACACACAAATACATTTATCACATCTTGTAGACTCAAGTACTGTAATAAATAAACAAACATTTAACTTCATTGGAATTCATATTTATGTTTATTCTCCATTTAATGAGTTGTCTGAAAAACATCTCATAAATTAAACAAAATATGCAGGTCATTAGGGCCAACAAAGGGGATTTTTTCCTCTCGTTTATTTGTAATAAAAATATATTAGTCTTTTGTTTTACGGGTCATGTTTGTCTCTGAAAAAATTACGTCGCTGACTTTTGTTGATTAAATAGACTTTTTTGAGATAAAAATGTCAGACTCGATGTTGTTCATATTATTTTTATATATATTGGTGTACACACAAATAAATATATTGGTGTTATTAGGAAGAGAAGAATGTGCAAAAATACAATAAAACTACTTTTACATTTACAGTACTAAACTGAACTAATTAATATTAGTACAGTAATTTAATATTAATAATAAAATTAAATTGAATGGAGTTCAAAAACAAACAACACATTAATTGACTCTCACCAACAGATTTGAATTTTATAGAAAACAAATAAAAGTATTATTCAAAACAAATTTAGGTACACACATTCTTTTACTACATTCTTATAAAACAAACAATTACGATGCTATAACTGTAACAGGCGAAGAAGGCCAAACAGGCCGAGATCGACCGCAAGCGCGCTGAGGTGCGCAAGCGCATGGAGGAGGCCTCCAAGGCTAAGAAGGCTAAGAAGGGTTTCATGACACCGGAGAGGAAGAAGAAGCTCAGGGTAAGTATTTGTGTAACACCCAGAAGTTAGGCCACTGTAAAGTTTAACAATCCAGCTACTTGATGTAGGGTCTATGTGGGGGATGGATCTGTTAACTTAATAATTATACAGTTGCTGCTGCGTAAGAAAGCCGCCGAGGAGTTGAAGAAGGAACAGGAACGCAAAGCGGCTGAGAGAAGGCGCATCATCGAAGAGAGGTGCGGTAAAGCCAAGAACATTGAGGACGCCAACGAAGGTAACTATCACTCCAACAACAACCATCAAGTACTTCAGTTGGCCCAAATACATTATGTAATAATTACACATGTTCTTTCCTTAGCCAGCAGTATAAACACTCATCTAGATGTTGTTAAAATCATACATATTTCACGGATATATATACACTTCTCTTTCTTTGTGAATAAACAATAGTTACCCATGAATATTTATTATGTGGATTATAGATACTATTTCGAGGGTTTGCAAAGATTACCACGAGCGCATCGCCAATCTTGAAGATGAAAAGTTCGATCTGGAATACATCGTTAAAAGGAAAGATATGGAGGTAGTGAGACCGGCTGTACTGAGACAGCCATCTTTTGACGAACTCACAAAACTTACAACTTCGCCTTCATGATTTAACGTTATTTGTGATTTGTCAAGTGCCGTGTTGTCTCTACTCCGACTTTAACCACGGATAAGCTATCCATTGGTGTGTCGGGCCGTAGGTCGCGGCCCGTTTGTCTATCTAACGCGTCTATCTACTTCTTCTAAGCTCCATGTGAAGTCGTTCTTGTCTGCGTATACTTACTACCTTCTATTTTTCCAATAAATTTCCATCTGAAACTCACACTTTACTAAATAGTCCATGGTCCGCGAGTGCTGCCGGTTAGGAGGTAGTGTTGGTAGATGTACTGCGCGCGAGTAACCATTGTTGATGTTGTAGCGGCTCTCACGAGCATCATAACCGGTTACCATCAGCGTATCATCAAGCTCGAAGAGGAGAAGTACGATCACGAGATGGAAGTGGCCCGCAAAGCGCTCGAGGTCTGACCTGGTTTGGGCGCAACAATATTCATAATACGCTCTCGCTCGTTTGCGTAGTTCATGCCGATAATGTGACTAGAATTTTATTTTGTTTTCGCAGCCGATTCATAATTATCGATTTACGGAGCTGATATTCAATTATACCTATACACCCTTAACCGTGTGGTTAACAAGTATTATAAAGCGCTAAAATAACAACGACCCGTCGTAGCAACTCCGAAACTGCGAGTTTTGTGTAGATACTCTCATCGAGTTTTAAGTCAATAACAACATAGATAAAGTTGCAGTATTTGTCCATTGATACCCACCTAAAATGATCATGTAGCTTCGCTTACGCTTGTCCTGCAGTGAAGCGGTCCCGATATCGCGAACCCACACCACGACACACAGACCCCCAGGCGGACGATGCGCCGATGTGATACCATACCTTAAAATGTGATTGTTTTTCTTTAGCGGAACTGCAGACGATATGTCAAATGTACTGGCACAGAATATACAACCTTGAGGGGGATAAATATGAACTAGAACGAGCGATCGAAATTAGGAAAATGGAGGTAAACTTATATTAGGATTGGGAATGCATTATGATATGAGTTGATACTGATTTAGTTGTTACAACATGACATGATAGTTGTACGGCTCACCGCACACATGCACACGTCGCTCCCCGTCGACAGACGCAGGCCACTCACACAAATGCCCATTGCTCATTCTGCCGGCTCAATAATCTGTCTTTCCTTTTTCTATAGCAATGCTCAAGAGAATAATACAGGAGTATTATGACCGCATGTATGTGTGTGAGGGCCAGAAGTGGGATTTGGAACATGAAGTCAGGAAAAGAGATTATGAGGTATTGACCAATACTTTATAACCATTGTGAATATCACAATCATCGAAAATGTAACAAACGTGCGCGTGTGACAATCCGTGTTGATACGTGATGAATAACGCTTTGTAAGTTTTCGGTTGTTTGTTGTTGAATTGTAAATAACGGCGGAGGGCCGGGTCGTAGTTGCTACAATGCGCGTAGAGCGGGAGTTGCGTGGAGCGGAGCCTACCGCCTACGGTCAGGCGTGCGGTGCAAAATCGATCTCCGCGGGCGCAGGCGGCGCGGCGCGTCATCCGACATGGAGCTTACACGATTAACTACACTAACACGAGTAACCGCCATGCGCTCCGGCGCACATAACACAGAACTCACTCACAGGGCAAGACGCCCCTCATCGCATGCCCAGTAACTGTCATCTACATCATGCGTGCTCACTTCATGTTCTGTTTCATCTATGTCTTCTTCATAACTGATGTTCTATTCTACACGTTTGGAGAAGTCTCTAGCATCTCCATCTGGCTTATCTGCTAAGGCTTTTGATTGTTGCATGACTCTTTAATGTACGATGCTTCCGAGTCCCGATTAATACCCCTGAAATAGTATGGCACTTAAATAATATACTTAAAAAGAGTGTGGTGACCGCGATAATACTAGAGACCGTCGCTGCATCCGCCAGTGTGACGCTTCATGTGTGGTGGCGAGCTTAGTGGCCTTACTGAATTTTCTCTTTTTATGATAACAATAGTTGCCGTTGAGGTGTAAGTGGAACGCTGGACTGGTTCCTTTATTGGCACACGCAAGTGCATAGTGTAAGTGAAACTTCTTGTTCCAAATCTCCAACTTTTCATGTATGTGCCGTTACATCGCGCGATATGTTTGCGTGTTCGGTTGCTGAGAGCCCCATAAACCTTTTTTCTACCCGTATGTTACTTTTGGACACAGAGTGTTTTAATTAAAAGTGCCATGCTCTGGTCGAGTGCCCACCCCTCCCCGCGCGGTCCGAGCCCGCAACGCCCTCGGTCGCTCGGTTACATTTGCATCGATTATTCGGGACACGGAGTGGTGTATACTATGATCACTTGCGAGTCCAGAGACACTACTTTACAGTATATATGCCTACCGACCCACAACTGCAAGTCTGGATCGATTTTGCACCGTCACTCCATAATACACTTTTGCAAAGTCGGAACTCAAACATTGAATGTCAATGTTCACTGTACTGTACCTGTAGAGGCGTACATTTTGGAGTCAGATTGGATATCGATACAGCGCGCAACATGTTACAGCTTCGATAGTACTCAAGGACATGCACACAAATGTACAATACAAACAAAATCGAAGAAGTATGATTGTTGACGCTGTTATATTTTTGCACATGTAAAATATATTGCACTAAATGTATTGACTGTTGAGGACAGGAGCTGCAGGCGGCCAGCTACCGACGAGGCACGATAGGTAGAATATGCACGAGTTTATAGTTATGGTGATAGTACTGGAAATGTGTATAAGTAGGCTAAGAGCACAGGCTAAAGATATCAGGCTCTAGGATACGGGACTGATCTTTGCGGAAAATTCTCAGTATGTACTCGCATACTGATGCAATGGTTGAATTCTACGCTCGCAAATAACATCGCCTAATCTTCGCTCTATATCTTGTTCTGTGCTTTTCTCGTATTAATCACTATTTTCAGTTATGATTCTAAACATGAAAATTGCCTTTTGTGCTTTACTTTTACAGATCTTTACAATGTAAGCTTTATGTGTTTTGTGACTTTTCGTTCTTTGCATGATGTTTACTTATTTTCTTACGTATTTTGTATAGTGTCTTTCACAAGATTATGAATCTATTTATATTGTTATCACATTTGATTGTATTAATTAAGTTACGTATAGGCATTATTTGTAGACATTGCACTTATTAGTTTATTTAGAAATAGTTTCATAACATTGTGATTTATGTAGTTTGTTGTACAAAATTCATACTATCTTCACTGTCATACGATTTTATATACCATGAAAATATCTGTACACAAAATATTACATTTAAATGTCTTGGTCCATTTATTTTAACAATAACCGTACTTGAAAATCTGTCTTACAAACTTAAGCATTAAATCCACGCAGCCTTTTGTTTTTCTAAATATCGTCATTGTTCAGAGAATTTCTTTTGCAGCTGTTATTTTCTTTTGTTCTCTGTTATTTCCCTTTTAACTGGGCGTCGTATAATAATTACTGTGTGTTGCCAGATCTCCGACCTGAACTCCCAAGTCAACGACCTCAGAGGCAAATTGTAAGTTTTATCGTAATTTTTTTTAAGTTTCACGCCAGAGTTTTCAATTCTTTATTATGTACGTCGCCGAATCAATATTAAGCACGTCTAGATTGCATCAGTGAATTTCATTTTGAAATATAATTTTTTCTCAGATTTTGTTGCATAGATATTTAAAGCAAAACTTAGTAAACCCTCACATAAAACCTATATATAAATTTATCAACAGTGTCAAACCTACGCTAAAGAAGGTGTCCAAATACGAGAACAAATTCGCTAAGCTCCAGAAGAAGGCCGCCGAGTTCAACTTCCGTAACCAGTTGAAGGTTGTCAAAAAGAAGGAGTTCACCCTTGAAGAGGAAGACAAAGAGGTAAATACAACTCCATACGTTATCAGTATATCTCCTTCTGTCTGTCTATTTCTGACGTCATCTTTAGAATTATATATAATAGACATGATCTAATATTTTATGATTGAAACAAGGTTGAAAACAAGTTTCAATATCATGTTTAACAAGGTCCCGTTAATTGATTGATTAAAGTAAATAAGTTTCAAACTATCTTATAAATACCACATAATTTGTTTATAATATTACTGAATCTTGCATTCCCAATCTATTTCCATTCTTCCTTTTTCACTATCTTTTAATTTCTTTGTGTTAATCTTTTCTTAATTAATCACTTAATTCTATATCTTGAATATGGTATCTATAATATTTAGGGAGCTAAATAACAATCGTCTTTACTCGTGTTTCCTACAGGCGAAGAAAGCAGAGAAAGCTGATTGGGCTATCGGCAAAAAGTAGACAATGACCTAATCAATTTACCAATTCCCAAGTCTTAACAACTGACGGCTTAATTTTAATTCGGCTAATTTAATACACAAATAAAGTTATTTTTTACTTAAAAAAATTATTATTGTCCATTTCCAAAAGTACCCAATATGGGAAATGAGGTGAGAATCGTTTGCCGCGATCAAATAAGCTTCAAATTGTTTGATTATGTTAATAACATAACGAAAAATATCCTGTCTGCCCAAAAGCTTACGCTGTTTATTTAAAGCGTGTTTATTTTTAAATTGAGGCCACCCCTTCAGCTTTGCTGACCTCTTTTTATGAATATATGTTCTGGAAAGTGCTAATTACTCTTATGTTTATTTCTACGACTAACCAAACAATCCTACCCTTTTTAGTTATTTAAAAATGTGATGGAAATCCTTTGTTTGAATAAAATTGTAGAATCACAAAATGGTAATAATCATTGGCAGTTCAGTCAGGCTTCAACATTCTTTAGTTTTTATTATTTTATAAAACTTATCTCCTGATATTAAAATGGTGTCGTACTTATTATCTTCTATTTATAACTAACACATATCTTCTATTCTTAGACTCTAATCTTTCTAGCAAATAAAACCTTTTCCATCAATAAAACATTTGTTTTCAACGGTATTCAAAAATCTTCGTCCGTGCTTTTCTTCATTAGGTCTTATTTCTGATTAGCCAAAACTTAGTATAGATTTTGTTTATAACAAATCTAATGCCATGTTTCACAGGGTGGTGCCGGAGGAAAGGTAAATAAATATTCGAATCAAAGCCTCAAAATTTTCAGTTCTAGTCAACTAGATTTCACACGGCATGTTTATAGTTGTTCACAGCTTTTATACTGTATTATTGGAATGGCCAGGTCGATCTAGCGCTAGCTGAACTGCCAAATTGAACGAGACATTAATTTCTTGGCACTGGATTTGCACATTATGTTTCACAATTATTTTAGTATTGATAAACCATGTACAGCTTTTGTGTGATATGAGATATCGTTATACACTTGTACATATTATGGACACGGCTATAAAATATGCTTTTTCAGGTTTTATAGCGAGGTTTTTTCGTTTCAAAGTGTGTTATGCTTTGGGTATATGAGAGTTGAGGAGAGATGAACCCGTTCCACACTCTTACTCTTCAGTTTAACCTCAACGACTGTGGCGATTTTTGTAAAATGTATTGCTAACTTTTGTTGTTAGCAAACAAACAGTGTGGAAAGGGTTGTGGACCGTTTCAATAGCATAGCGTCTTATTAAAGTATTTTTGTAAGGAAGCAATGTATGCATATCGTCCAACTACATAAGACGTAGTATGCGACGTGTCTTTGACATGATAAATTATACAAACAATCGTCTCAACTATGCCCCATTATGCGCAAACGCACAAACAGATATTGGTTAAGCTGTCGTTCGTTTGAGTTTTGTTGTTTTTTCATATATTGGCAATGGAAACGTGTGTCAATTCTGAATATTTTTATGGTTTGTTACCTCAGACCGCCAAATGTGTACATAATAAATATGTTTTCATATATGTAGTGACTAAGTCGTAGATATTTCCATTGAGTACTTATGTAATAAAAGCTTATGATTTATAAATCACTAAAAGCATAAAAGGCATTCAATGCTAAGCTGAGAACAGCGGTATTTATTTCGTCTCTTATCTGAAACAAAACTAAATATTACTAACTAACAAAAAAAATATCATTATTTTATGATTTAGTTTCTTTTCTTTAGTTTTTATTTAAAGGTCTAGCTTAAAAACGTGTTGAATGTCACGAATCCTTTTTATATATCTGTCATTAATTGTTACTTTGATTTCCACAGAAAAAGCCAGACTGGTCCAAGGGCAAACCAGGCGATCAGAAGGTAAAAGAGGAAGAGGTTGAGGCATGAACTACTGTGACTATTGAATAAACTATATCCTAAGACCCGTGTCGCACGACAGCTGCCCACCATCCGTTCATGTGCTAAAACCTCCATTAAGGAGTTACTCTTATCAGCCAATGGCAAATTCCTCCATTATTTATATGTATTGTCCGAAAAACCAAGTCTATCATTTCGAACATCAATACAATTTTTTATATTTATTTATTAAATAATGTTTTTTTGTAAGATAATACGTTTAATAAATTAATTTTCTGTACTATTTTATGTGTCGTGTGGTGTATTTGACCTTGTACCCTTTCCTTCACCTGTAGTTAGTGAATATAAGTTTCCAAGGATTTCTCACACCTGATATTATGTGTCCCCCGTGTATGATTTTCCTTGTATGTCCTAAAAGTTCTGCATAAATGGACCTAAAATTACCTAATGTTGTGTTTATAATATATATTAGCTAGTGTGATAGTTAAATATTTGTTTTCCCATCTAGTTAGAAATGTATTGTATGTTTTTGTTTGATAGTGCTATTTATATACAGTCAAATTAAGTCGAGTGAATGATTTTAGAGGATCACTTTTTATTGCCATGGAATCGATGGAGTTATTTTACACAGGTGTTACCAGTGTTCTTTATAGAGGTTATAAGAACCTGGTTTAAGTTTAGCACTAAAGATAAAAAAAAATCAATCCAAAAATTAACGAATAAATAAATTATTAATTTTAAAGTTTCACCCCGTATTGTGATATTAATTAGTGATATGCCGAGGCAATTTTACAATGTAAATCTCCAAAACAAGGATATAACATATCATAGTATACTTCAATAGTTATGGGGAAAGTATCGAAATGTATTATTCTAGTACCTGATAGTCTAAACTTGCTTAGAATGCAATCTAAAAAATATATGCCTAATGAATTAAAAAAAATAAAAAATGATAGCCTGTCGAGCTGCTAGTGAAAGCAAAAGAGGAGTCTACATTTGTATTCATTACTAGTATCAAATTTATGTAATACTTAGCAAGAAAATAATAAATCTACGAGTATACTAGTAATGATAACTTAAATATGTCTTTCTACTACATAATTTCTTAATAACCTTGGATTGCCTTATGCTCGGTGCACATTCCGTTTTTAGTTTAAAGGCGCCTCTCCGCAAAAGTTTTCTTTTTATCCAAGACTAGCATTTCCCGGCGGTTTCACTCGCGATAAGTTGTAGGACTTTCATACTAAATCTTGAAGGGGTAAGCGGTAAAAGGGGGGTGCAACCCCTCTTTTACTCAACTAACCATTTACAAATAATCAAGAGATACAATAGACTGAATTGTCATTGTTCTCTTGATTGGTTGAGTTTGAGTTGATACTGAAGTTTGACTCATACATAAATTAACATTCAAATTATGATATAGGTTTATTGTCAAAACTTACTTTCTATAAATCTCTGAAAACTATTGCTATATTGGTATCAGTGACGTATTGTTGTTAACATTTAAATACATCAAAAATTCTTTTGACTGCATTTATTCGTATTGGAAAAATGGATGTCAGAGATAGTAACATGTGAGATACTAGCATGTGTATATTATTACAGCAAAATGTTTTGCTGATGATCAAATCTGAATGGTACAAGTGCTTGAACGGAGAAGTATTTTAAATGTATTCTTCATAACATGGTTATATATTACGCATCGAATTTTGTCTTCGATTACATGCAGGCCACTTACTTATTATGACTGTTTGAGTTCAGTCTGTGACCGTTAATTATGTCTTGTAACACAACAAACTCGGCAACGTCATAGATATTCCTGAAGTTGTTTTGTCAGAGGAAGTGATTAGTTAATGTACGATCAATCAGAAAATTCTAAATGTGAGGAGGTGGCGTATAATATTTTCTAATTTCATCATCATCGTCATCATACCAGACATTAAAAGTCCACTGGTGGAAATAGGCCTCTTCAAGAAAAGAGGTTTTTTGCTCGCTGGGCAATCGTGTTGGCAATCGCAGAGCGCAGCTTTCGCGATACGGATTTTGCTGCCCATCTCCGCCTTACACATTTGAGCTGCACTGCTCCGGATGGATATACCGCCATCTGTCGGTTCTTATACCTTAGCCGCCTCTTACTACACCTGGTGCAGTGGGCGGTACTATTCTACTCTGCCGGTACCTCACGCGTTTACTATCCCTACTAATATTATATATGCGAGAGTAACTCTGTCTATCTGTCTGTCTGTTACGCTTTCCCGTTTAAACCTCTTAACCGATTTTGATGAAATTTGGCATAGACAATCTTTAGACTTTGAGAAAGGACATAGGTTATTTTTTAATTTGAAATAAGGGTTGTAAGGGGTCAAAAGGGGGATAAAAAGTTGTATGGAAGTATCGCTATTTATAGAGCTAGAAACTTAAAACTTATTTTTCAGGCCGTTGATTTGATATAAAATAAACATGACATTCAAAGTTTATATAAGTTGAGGTAAAGAGGTATGGTACCCAAAAAAACTATTTTACGTGGACGAAGTCGCGGGCACAGCTAGTTCATAATAAAAGTTTTTTTTTAACGGTTTAAAGGAGAACATAGGAGAGAACAGAATTTAAAAGAGTGAACTTAAGAAAGCCGTTAAAGAGTAGTATTTATTATAGGTTTCCAACTAATGAAACGATTTTGTCAGCTTTGTGCCAGTTCTAATTTCAATGCTTGTCTTTTTCTATCCAGTACTAAATCGATAAATACAATTGCAGGCAGTGGAATAGTTTATGCACAAAACAGTTTGACTAGATTTTTTTTTGCTTTTGGTAAGGTTTGGAGCAGAATTGTTGCATAGCAATAGATCTCTTTGCACTATTCGTATATACAAAAACCTTTTTTATTATTATGTAATGAAGAAAAATGTATCCTGACTTTTATAAATTCGCTTTATATGTTGACTTTCTTTCTATTTGTCCTTAGAAAGAAATGAAAACTCGTTTGAATTATATTTCTAAAAGTAGGCTTGATTTTAATCAAGCCCACTGCCAAGAATGGTAGAGGTATAAAACAATATATATGTATATTATATAGTTAACAGAGAAATACTTATGTATTACTTGGTTGACATATTTACGAAAGTCATATTGGAAAGATTCTACAAAATGAATCCGTTTTCAGCTGGAAGTCAATATTGTGAAACAAAGTGAACTTGCTAAAACAGAGTGTATTTAAAATAAAGAAATTTTTCGTAAGAACGTCTAAAGTACTAAAAATAAACCAAGTTATTTCAAACATTCTTAAGTAGAGCCAAGGTTCCCGAGCACCAGTTTTTCTCAATCCGCTGGTAAGTTTGTATTAAGTTAAAGCCTTTTTATATCGCTCCGCTTTCTGGAAACGGATTATTTGAGCGCTTTTATAAGCCATTGAACAACGCGCTTGCTCGTTTAACAGGATTTCGAACCAATTCATTATAACTTTTTTATTTATTAACTCTTAATTGCTTGTAAAATATTCACATGCTTTCGAATGCTTCCAAGTTAATACAGGTTCTGTAATTAAAGTACATCATTAAAATTTTAAGTGCGGCCGCGGTAATTAGTTTTATTGTCAATACGAGTAAACAAAATCAACATCACGTTGTCATTGTTTCGTTAAATGGAGAGCCAGCGCGGAATTTCATTAAATTGTCCCGCCGAATCTGTTTCGGCGTTCATTTGTTTTATTTCCTGATTCCACATAGGCCGATGTGTTTTTGTTTTCAATTTTGACAAGCTTTCAATTTTAAGCAAACTGCTTACTACGTGTGACAATTGATATGAGTTTTTGAAATGGTTTCTTTCATATTAAAACAACAACAAATTAGGCAATAAATATCGCTAATTATTAGCGAGAAATTATATTAGATAAAAATAACAGTAGAAATACATATCTACATCGCCTGTTGGTTTAAATTTAACCATAATTCACTAAAATATGAGTACAAATTTATAGCGTCATGTATTAATACATATATGGTAAGACTAAGCTACCAATTGGCAATTTTATAGGTGAGGATTCAATTACATTTTTCATTGTTCGTATACGCTTAATTATTTTCTAACACGCTTTGTTCAGACCATGCACCATTAACTTAGACGAGCTCGAGCTAGCTTACTGCCATTATCGAGTTAATTAGTCTGGGAGTTGGTACTAACTACTTTTTCATAAAACTCTCACAATATTGCTTCTGTGTACTGGCGCCCTCTATCTCTAATAATGACAAACATTGAGACAAGAAGTTATTTCTAATTAATAAAATGCAATGTTGTGAAAAATCTGTAACAATAATAATTCGTTTTGTTTATCAAAATCATTCGTTCTAGCAGTTTTTTTCTAATTGACTAATATATTGTTATAATTTATTCAATACTATGGGAGCTAGGACATAAGCGCAAGTAAGATTAATGACAAACGAACCAAAGTCACAATTAATATTATTAAAGAAATTATACAAGTCATATATAGTAGAAAACTCCCATAGAATATTGAATATATCAAATACAAAAGGTATTCAGAATATACTATTAAGATTGCGTGTGATATAGGAGGGCGGTGAGGCTGCAACACCAGCGGAAGGAGGACCTCCAGCCGAAGGGGCCCCTCCGGCTGAAGGGGCCCCACCTGCGGAAGGAGCTCCTGCAGCAGAGGGGGCACTTGCAGCCCCACCTGCGGAGGGTGCACCAGCTCCTCCTGCTGAGGGGGCACCCGCAGCGGCACCTCCGGCAGAAGGTCAGTGTTGATAAGAGTATCTTATCAGGCAAATTTGTTACAACTGTGGAGAATAGAGCGAATACTCGTCTGTAGACACTTCTTCTGCAAGCGGCGTTGTGCAGTTCCGACGAGGTGAATAGATCAGTTAAAATATTCTCCAACTCTATTAAGAGATACGTCAATGCGTTAGGTAAAGAATTGTTAGTTAACACCGAGTGATGGGCAGTGGTGATGAATGAGCGGAGCGTTAGTATGCATTTGATTTATTTAAACTTCCAGGTGCGCCAGCAGCAGCACCCGCAGCTCCTCCGGCAGAAGGTACGCCGGCTCCAGCTGCAGCCCCAGCCGAAGGTAAGACTAAAGCAATACAAGCAATTGGATCCTTTTAACATAAGCTAGTCTTCTCTGCAAAACTTAGAGCAGCCGAGTAAAACCTATGCATTTCTGTATTTTTCAATTTATAGAAAAATATATTAATAGAAGCGGATTTATAGAACAGTATTATGTTAATCAATCTTACGTATCGCATGGAATTTTCGTGAATGCTCCATAAACATTTCCATATTTCTGATCCCAAGTTGCATACAGGATACTTCAGACTAAAAATACACATAGAGGTAACCAGAGAAATGAATTAACTCTTACAGACTCAAAATGGTGCAGATCTAATACTTTTTTTAACATATTCCTTAGTAACATAAAGATCCAGTACCGTTCACTAAGTCAAAGTACGATGACGGTGATTATTGAGCCCAAGGTCATGTGTGTTTAGGGAAACTTGTCAGTTAAATTGCCCATGACACTCTCAGGAGCCCCTGCTCCCGCCCCCGCAGCTCCCGCGGCACCACCCGCGGACGCAGCTGTACCAGCACCGGCACCTTCTGAGGGTAAAACTGTGTGCTTAAAGGCGTATATCAAGTAGTTCAAAGGTTAAGCTAGAACATTTGTGCAATTGGAAAAGAAACGAATAATTATAATATTACGATATGTTTTACAAGATTATTTACTGTACTAGATCAGAGCAGCATTTCAGTGTTGATCTGTATATAAGATAAAATGTGGTTGGTGTTACCTTTAAAGTTTAGGAACTGCTACTTTACTTTTCATCATATATCATAATAGGCATCGGAAGTCATAACAGGCATCGGAAGTCCACAGCTAGACCTTCCCATAGGCCTCTCCAAGAAAAGTGGTATTTTCCCCATAATTGCCGCGCTGGACAAGCGTGTTGGCAATCGTTGAGCGTAGCTTCCGCGACGGGAATGCTGCTGCCCATCCTCACCCAATGCATTTGAGCTACACTGTCTCGAATGGATATACCGCCATCTGTCTGGTCAGTTATGGTACATTAGTCGCCTCTTACGATATCAGGTACAGAAGGAGGGACTATTCTACTCTGCCGGTGCCTCACAGCAAGGCACTTTACTTTTACTCACGCTTATTTTTCTGTAGATGCTGATCATTTTGTTTAACCCAATATATTTTTGTATACGTGTAAATTTTAGATGACTATTTGATTTTGGCGCGTAATATGTAATTTGATACAAAACTCTCTCGTTTATTTACATTCGTCTTGCCATACTAAATGTTAGTGATATTTAGTCTCTTGAAGCAATAAGAAAATTACTTTTCAACGGTTTTAAAAAGCGCTTTTATATTGGATGCTTTGGTCATGCTGTGGCAATTGTTTTCAAGAATGTTCACTCAACTTAATTGTTCATTTCTTCCAGGAGATGTGTATAGTAAATAGTCACTATATTTACTTTATACACACCTCCTTCAACACAAAGTCAAGAGATTTCTACTAATAAATGATCAGTATGCATACATATATCACGCCTATATCCCATCAGAGTAGGCAGAGAATATGTATCTTCTATAATCTTAGTATTCTTCTTTTGTTTGCTATAATCATTTCATACATTCTCGTTTTTTCTTCGGTACTTCTGACCTGGCTCTATTTTAGTACCACTTTTACCTGGTATGTTCGTCTTAAACCAACTCTCCCTCAAATTTCAATGAAAATTATCAAAAATCTTCCCGAAATTCCAATTGTTGTCACAATCAAACATCAATACATATAATTTATTACGCGAACAATATAACCTGTCTCTACGCGAACCGCCCTAGTCTGAGAATGACATCTTTATCGGTGTCATAGGCACTGATGGAGCTAGGAAACTTTTTGAATTGCACAGCTGATATAGTTAAATCTTTTTTACTAGAAAAATGTAGTATTTAATAACTCCAATTGTCTGTAGTGCTAGAAAAACGCACATATAGTGCGAGAAACTGTCATATTGGTGCTGGTTCAACCTGGACATTTCTTTAAGTTTTATTTAATTTATTTATATGTGTATTAGTGTAGTGCAAATAGTTTGTAAGTATAGTATTAGATGTATGTTCATGTGTATTATACTATTTTACGTGTACAGCTCTTATTATCATAATGTTGTAGTAAGTACCTACGTATAGCCACTATCATAATGCATAAATAGAGTTTACAAGTATAATATTTCCTATGTACATTGAAACGTCGAACATCCACATGCTACGTGTCTTTTATTTTTGCTTTGTGGTAGTTGTAGTGAAAGAAAGTACGTTGATATATAATATTTTATGTATTTGTGTTGTGGTATTTTATGTGTCGCCTGTTTTAATAATGTTCTTGTATATGATATATTACACCATATTACTTCCGCCTATAGTAAAATTATTAGGAAATATAAATATTTCTTTAGATCCTTTGGTCTATATTTATCGTTTGTCTTGCACAGAGACATAAAACATTGTGGACTCCATTAAAATCTATTGGCGAATGAATAATAATAATTGGTATAAAAATAAGAACTGAACTGTACCGTAACCCAGATGTTCTATTTTATGTTCTGTAAAATGGTAGGGCTCCTGAGATGTTGACTTTATAAGATATTTCTTCATGTTTATCTACAAAATTTCAACGTTTGTTGATATACTTCAATTTTTTGTCGACTTAAAAAAGAAGAAAGTTCTCAATTTGTCTGTATGTTTTTTTGTTGTATATATTACTGTATATCTTCGAGAATTGTAAATCAATATTGATTTCTTTTATCCGTTAAGACGTTTTTGTTCCGTTAAGACTTTTTCTATCCCACGTTTCATACATTGTGGTCACAGATTAAGTATAATTAAAAAATCGAACACATTATCTAGCAACAATAGTTCCTACTTTCTTTTCTAATCCTTAACTTAGCTTCTTCTCAGTTGACCACAGAATTTTTTGATATGATATCTATGTCGACCAGATCAAGGGTTGTGTTTAAATTCAGTGGTATGTTCCAGCGCCCGCACCGGCCCCAGCGCCCGCACCTGAGCCAGCAGCGCCGGCACCAGTTGAAGGTAGTATATGTATTTAACGAAGGTAGTATATTAATTTGTTTTATTAATAATATATTCTTTATTAAACACATATTCAAAAAAGACATTACGTTTTAACGTCCTTATCGTTCTAAGCGATCTCTTCCAGGCATTCTTTAGTTGGATATATGAAAGAGATTAAGATATATGTAAATTATGGTTCGAAATGAAAATATTTTTGTGTTGGTACAATAGATAGAATAGAGCCTGTGATACTTGAGTCTGGAGCGTCACAGCGCGTTATTTAATTTATCTTTATCTATAAAAAAAGTTGTGTCATATTGTTTGTCCGTAATGGACTACTAAACTATTGACACAATTTTAATACATTTTTGCTTTCTGCGTACAGGTTGATTTAAATTTGGATTGTATGAGTTTGACTTTAAGAAAAAAATAGGCAATAAACCCGGTCACCAGGGGATATTGTAGGCGTCTATAGGCTTGCCAATTACCATTAGAAAGGCCTGTTTTTCACCATCATATTATCAAAATTAGGATTTGATTAGATATACTTTTTTTTCTAGCATCGGCGTAAGGTTCCAGACTCAGTCGCCTCATCAGGACTCCATCGCAGAAGCGCTACCAAACATCTTCGTACATTCACGTCAGTTTGCGTATCATTTCCAATACATGACGCAACCAATGATATTTTTGTATCGTTGCACCGTTATTAAGGACATTTTTAAATTTTGTATTATGGACTCAATAAATTATTAAGTTTAATTTGTGTCTAATTTTTAACATACGAGTATTATTAGTTGTTTTTGAAAATCTTAATTCACAAGCATTCTACAAGTCACATACATTTTGTATCTTGATTAGATGAAAGTGATTGTTTTATTTATTTAGTTGAACTGACGGTAGCCAGGCAAATAACTCTTAAAATTTATTTTATTATACATAAACACACGTCAATCGATTACAAAGTTTACTCAAGCCCTAGTTATTTAATTTAACAAGCGAGGCAGCTTGTCTTTACTGCCAACCTATGAATTAGGCTGAGTCAAGCACGCGTTACGGGTCGACCCTAATATACCCTGGCATAGGGGTGACAATTTCTGCGTCAACAAAATGTTATGTGGATAAAAAAGTCAATTAATAGAATTAATACTGTCTACATTTTATCACATAGCAAGTTCTAAATGTTAATTTGCCAGTAGCGACATGTACGCAGATAGTTATTGCAATTATCAGTAGTCGGTGTTATTGCGCGTTGGCAATCGCAAAGCTTTTACTAACGGATTGGTGCTGTCAATCCCCGTCCTGTGCATTTGAGCTACACTGTTTTGAATGGATATACCACCATCTGTCAGTTCTGGTACCTTAGACGCCTCTTACGACTATTGGTAGAGGGGGTGGTATATTCTGCCGGTACCATACGGAAAAATTGCTCGAAGCTGTACAAATCTATCGACGCACTTACACATCACATCTTCTGGGGTGCCGAGGGGTATATGACGAACCTGTCACTTCAAGTAATCGTAACTTTTTTCAATTCTTAAGTAAGCCCGCAGCTCTCTTCTTCGCTGAGTAACTTTGGTATGTAGATGGCTACTTTGTCCCCCTCTTACCGCATCCTGCAATGCATATAAATAGACGTAACAATAATTTAAAACTTTTTATATATGGTTCCGACTGACCTACCAGGTCAACCACGTGACTTTTATCCTCCAAACAAACTTAGGACACCTCCAGACAATCAAAGACGTGACTACTGAAGTAAACCTCGTGGTTTGACCACCTGTCCTTGTAAAAGATCTTATTCCTTGCATAATTTTATTAGGTGTGCCATATACCCAGGTACTCTTAGATCTATTCACCTTCATCATCAACATCATAGTAGCCCTAGAGCGTCCACTGCTAGACAAAGGCCTCCCCAAAACCCTTTCTTGGGGAAGATGCCCATGAATACAAACAAATCTGTCTGTTTACATTATTTTATTAGAGACCGGTGCATCATAAATCGAGGAGGTTTCAGGCTCATTCTTATTAGTAACTACTGTTCAAAATTAAATAAAAAATCTATTCTATTTGTGATACCTGATTATTATTGAATCAGCATTGAAACAGAACACTGCAATCACGTGTGCCCTAGTGAATAGAAAATAAATACATGTCTGACGTTTCTAAGGATATTTTTGTTCAGATATTAAATTGAATACTGATATCAATATTATTTTTTTAAGGTTATTTTTTCCCCCATTATAAAGTACTTGTACTTTTTTTTCCTTTTAGCTTATGTCTGTAATGCATGCTGTGGTTACTTATACGTGCAAAAGAAATTAGTCTTAAACATTTATTTTGTAAACTAAGCACCGTTTCAAAAAGCTGTATTTATATTGGTAATGCAATATAAATAAATTGCCAACCCTACGACTGGAATATAGCCGGTGCGCAAACTTCGTCGCTCTACGCCCTCTACGCATATCCTTACAATCTAATGTGGGACCTATTATGTGCACCATCAATAGCGTCCGTACTATTGTAATCCAAATATTTTGTTACGGGATTGTTGATCGAAATAATTTTTGCTTAACCTAGTTTCACTAGTTGGTGCAACGGGACTTTGGAAAGCCGAAGTTCTAAAAGTCTAGATTGCAGCAATATTTTAAAAGGTTTTCCGTTAATATTTCCATTACACTATTTACATTGATGCATTAATGTTAAAGTACAACAATAGTATAATGATCTTGCTAAAGAACGTGATTTTATTTCTTCGAATTTGTGGCATGACGCTGTTTTAGTTTCTTGTCTTGATCTTATTGCTGATCTCTTATAGCACATATAATGTTGATTATATCTGTTTTAATTTATATTTAGCTGTCTTTAAATAAGAGATTGGTAATGTATTAGTGTGATAAAATATTTATGTGCTGTCAAAATTATGATGTGATAAAAATAGACAAATTAATATCGAGATGGTTTGGACTTGTAGACAGGATGGATAAAAGTAGAATGACGGAGGAAGGAATATTGAACGGAAGTAAATAGAAGAGTTGGTATAGGACGATCTAGGCAAACATACTTTAACTAGGTAGAAGAGGTATCAAAGAAGGGCCAGGTCAGTAGTACCAAGAACAAACGAGCGTGTATGATAGTACTAATGCGAGTATAAGAAGCGTGGGCGGTATGCAAAGATCGTAGTAAGTAGAGAACACAGAGAACAAGTACGACACAGGCGTGATGCATGTTTATATGAATTAGATCTAACAACAGTCTTTTGTTATAGTTTACTTTAAGATAACCGTAACTTCTGAATTATAAAATTAAATAATATTTATGCTTTAAAATATATAAACATTTGAAATATATATACATTTGAAGCATAAATACAGTAATTATTATTTATACAAATAGATTAATTCATTTAGGCCAGCATTGACTAGTGATTGTCATGTTATATTTTTAACTGCTCCAAATTAAATTTCAAACATAAATTATTATCTCCAAAGCACTACAATTTTTAGTATATGAATTAAAAACAGTGTTTTTAACTAAACAAATACTTGCGAAACGTAACAGATAAAAAACTTCCAGTTTCTACTATTCCATATTATTATATAACTTTATATATGAACGTGAACGTATCTCAAAGTTCTTATAACTGGAAAACTGCCCGGAGCTGTTAAAGCTGCTATGAAGTGAATAACCTCCACTATGCCAGCTGACTGTTTAATATGACCTTTTCCAAGATTGGTCAATAGCAATCCTATGGTCCAATGTTTACGGATGTTTCTACATTGAATTTTCACAACTAATATACGAGTTCAATGATATGAGTTCGTGTGAAGTGCAGATTGGAGATAATGAAAGGTTTTCGGTATCAGTTAAATAAATATATATTTGAGTTCGACTGTATCGATGTTTATATCTTTTATGGCTATTCGACTGTCACTTTATTATTGATGAGAATATTAGCTGTTCTTGTACTAGGTGTCGCAAGAGGCCATTAACGCACTGGGCTCAACTGATTGCTGTATATCCCGAAACATCATATCTCAAATGAAGGGCTGGAATAGGCAGAGCTACATTTCTGAAACAAAGCTATGCTTTGTGATTGCCACCACGCCTAATCAGCCCGGCAATTATGAATATAAGAAATCTATATATTGTCGTGAGGTACCGGCAGTGTAGAATAGAAACTCTCTCTGTATCAGGTGTAGTAAGAGGCGACTAAGGTACCAGAACCGAAAGTTGGCGGTATGTCCATCTGTATCAGTGTAGCCCAAATGCACAGGACGGGGATGGACAGATGCGTTCCTACCGTAAAAGCCGCGCTCTGTGGTTGCCAACACGATTGCCTTGCACGGCAATTATTTGCAAAATTCTTTCCTTTCCTTTCTTGCGGTGGCATATGTTCACCAGTGGATTTCTAATGGCTGATATGATAATGAGAAGAAGCTGATTGGCAGATATATCAGTGCCTAAACTATGAAGGATAAAAACTTAATCTTTTTAAAACGTAGGGAAAAGATTATTAAAAAGATTATTTTACAATTACCCCCTAATAGAATAAAACGGCGGTGCAAAGTTAGTATGAAACTGCTGTTTCTGAGGCTATTCGAATGAAATTCAAATTTCAGATGTCTATAGGCTATGGTGTCATCGGTGATCGTCTACAGGCAAGGATGTTATTAACTTTAAGTTAACCTTGCGATGAAATGCTTCTTGAATTACTTGAACTACTAATCATGAGACTAATAAGCTCGACTCGCTTTCTTGAAGTGGCCTCACTCACTCATTTTGGAAACAGAACAACGGTATTGTTTAGTGAGTAAAAATATTATAGGACCGGAGCACTCTCTGCTGGTTAGTGAGTTAATATGAGTAGACGAAGTGACTTCTGCTATTAAGCATGGCCTTAGAGATAGGGGGGATGGGGGAGGGAGCCGGAGCTCGCCATTCCTAGAAAATGGCGGCGCCTCTATGTATTATAACTTGGTTCAGAGTAGTAGGGAGATTCGCCCTTTCGAGGAAGATTGCGAGAGTGGCGCCACAAAAGATGTGAATCTCTTATAGAAGTGTCATGCCTGCATTACGAAGTATGTAGATCACTAGTTATTGAAATTTGGGTTTTTACATAAACCTTCGTTTACATAAAAACTCCGAGGAGTCAATAACTTCGCGAGGATTTTCCCATTGACAAACAATAATAGGGAGGTAGTCATGGAGCCTACAATTGTGATGTACATTGTTTCTACTTTTTAAAGTATTTTACGACCACCTTTACATTGGTGGGATGAAAACTGTAGCGGTTCATTAAACTTTTTACTTTTTTGAAGTTTATCGCGTTTTAAAGCCGGTAAAAAACAGTTTATTTATGAGTGAGCTACACGTTCACTCATATCCGAAAATATTCTATTGTTGAAATGGCGAAATAATTAAAGCTCTTTGAGGGCACTTACGAAAAATTTTATAAAGAAACTCTCTTTATAATGTATGTATAAGCGTGTGCAAATTTAATTAGAAAAGGGAGTCTAATTGCTTGTAAATTATTGTGATACAGACTGGACTTTATAGGGGGGACCCTACCTCATTATTACTTCTCATTACTCGAATGAGTGAACTCGAGACCTAACGAGCTTGGGCAAATAGATACAAATCGCAATAACAAAACATTTGAAAGTACGATCTACTTTAATAAAATTAATATAATAAAGTGTAACAATAAACAATAAAAAAAAATACGTCGAGTTACTGATTATCTTGTTGACCTAAATGTGTGAATTTTTTAATATATATTTTTTTGTACTTCGTCCGCGTGAATTTCTTATGAATATAGTATGAAAGGAGAAAAAAAAGTACATATTCTTCATTGTGAATTTTAATATGTGGTTGAGTCTACTCAACTCTAATGTAAGTCAGTAAGATATAATATAAGTTAATATAAATTAAAGATTTTTTTTAAATTGCCCAGCGCTTCTGTTAATTTTTTGTTGTACTAAAATTGTTTATATTCGTATCGTTTGTAAAATTTTAAGTATATCCGTTAAGTAGATAAACAGCTTACTTTAAAATTTAATATATTGAGTTAAAATATTATTAAAACATCGGTACAAAATATACCGTCGCGACAAAATTATGTATGCTCTGATATCCCTACTAATATTATAAATGCGACGTTGTCTGTTACGTTTTCCCGCTTATACCTCTTAACCGATTTTGATTAAATTTGGCACAGACAATCTTTAAGCCCTGAGAAAGGACAAAGGCTATTTTTTAATTCGAAAAAATGGTTGTTACTGGTCGGAAGGGGGGCTGAAAAGTTGTATGGAAGTATCGCTATTTTTGGAGTTATAAACTTGAAACTTATTTTTCAAGCCATTGATTGGATATAAATAAACATGACATTCTAAAATTATATAAGTTAAAGTAAAGAGGTATGGTACCCAATAAAAAACTATTACACGCGGACTAAGTCGCGGGCACAGCTAGTAAAAAATAAATCGATATTGTTTTGTTTTCTAGCACATGTTTTTTGAATTTGAATTAGTTAAGGGTATCGGCGGGAAACAAAAATACATTTGAAACTTATTTATGTTATGATCCAGTATTCATTTAGGGGACGCAAGTGGTCCCGGCGCAGAGAAACAAAAAACAGACAGTGAATTTCCGAGAGAAATCTCCGGAGTAGAATAGCCTTAATAATTATCTCTAATTCGCTTTATCTTCAACCCGCGGAGGTAATGAATGGCCCACATCTCGTTTAATTAAAATAAGCTTTACTGTTTTGTATTTTAGCGGGTCTGCGCACTTAGTAGGAAACTTTTGTCGTAAAAGGTCTAATAGGCCCCTAAAGGTTGGCTTGGGTATAAGCGTTATTCGTTTCCTAATATTGATATTAATATGAGTGTTACTAGGAGACGTTTAGTTAATTAAACGACGTTAATTTTTCCATAGAAGAAGATTAGAAATTAACTTTCGGGTGTAGCAAGAGTCGGCTGAGGCAATGGAACCGACAGATGGCAGTATACCCACCCGAAACAGCGTAGCTCAAATGACACCGGCCGGAAATAGGTAGATTCTCTTTGCAATGCTACGTCTGTGATTGCCACTACTCTTGGCCAGCGGAGCAATTATGGGCCTAATTTACCCTTTCTTGGGAAGGCTTATGTACAGCAGTGAATGTTTTATGACTGCTAATTAATAAAGTACATTTTTCAGTACTCCGTAACGAAACTAGATGTCAGTTGAAATTATAGTGCGACATAATGAGACTGAAATCATATGAGTCCAAATAATTGATTTGTTGTTAGGAGTGAATTTATACATTGAAACACAATTATACATTGAACCAAGGCACTTAATTTTCAGCATATGGTGCCAATTGATGTCTTAATTATAAATTATATGTGTAACAAATGAAAAAGCATAAAATTAAAAAATAGTTTTTCCTCTTCCTACGGACGGACAATTTTTCTTTTCAATATACTGCAATTATATTTTTTGATTCGTTGTCATCGTGATACTCTATGCCTATAATTAAATACTAGCCTCTTTAGTAAAATCATTTGTCTACCTGGATGTATTTTACATATATTTTAAAGACATAGAGTTGCCAAAATGTGTTAATTAAAAATATTTTTAAGGAGTAGGTTAATCCTCAATTAAATAAAGTATTAAGAAAGGATGCGTCTCCAAATCCTAACCAATTTTAATTTTAATCGCTAAATAAACAGAATTTTAAGGTTGTCGTTGGATTTGCCGTTTAATTTTAATTTAGGTTAAGGTTAGTTGAGACTGCTGCTACCCATTTCCGCCTTGTGGCATTTGAGCTATGCTGTTTTAGGTGAATATAGCGCCATCTGTCCGATCCGGTACCTCAGATGCCTCTTGCGTCACCAAGTATAGAGGGCGGTACTATTCTACTCTTCCATCACTCATATTCTATTAATCATTAATTCCACAGTAAATAGATATGAATACGTAAAAGGTACGATGGAATCAACATATCATTTAGTCTAAAATCTTTTTAAAATTAAAGAAAAAATACCCTAAAGGTTGTTTTATTACAGGAGAAAACAGATTTAGGTATATATAAAAAGTAGATATGAATTTCATTATCTAACATATCAATTGCAACAAGTTGACCGTCATTGTTGTATTTTTCTTGTCAGCTTTATTTCTTTGTAGCTCTAACTAAATTAGATTGAACTCTTTTTCTTTGTTGCTTTAATTTTCCATTTCCTTGATTTTAGCTGAGGAATTATTTTCGCAGTTGTTGGTTATAATAAGGTTGGGTAAATGGCGGTATATCCATCTGCAACAGCATACTGTTGCAGATGGATATACCGTCATTTATCGGGTCGGGTTGTAGCTTAAATGCTACAGGATGGAGCTGGACAATTCTGTTGCCAGCCTAGTGAGGTAACTGTAGGCAGAAATCTCCTCCGAAATCATCGCAAATAGCAGCTATAAACACTCAAGTGAAACCCTAATCGTATGACACTGATGACTAAGTATGATCACCTGGGTCATTAGACAATGGTCTTTGAGAAGAAGCTTACCTATTAAATGCATTGTATTTGCAGCTCCCGCCAACATTCAATTAATGCGAAATTTTCGAACATTGTAATAACTTTGTAAACATACAAATACAACAGAGATATTTAAAATCTTATCAAGCAAATAAGTAAAATTTGAGTGTCTGTCTGTTAAGACAAAATAAACCTTTATTATAATAATTAGGATTATTGTCTGGATGGAACGGCAGGTAGAGAACCTATCAATGAAAGAAGTAACTGAAGCTATTTTACAGAAATAATTAGAGCCTTCAAAAAAAAATAATAGGCATGATTTTATAAATAAAGTCATGATTAAATAGTATTTTTAATGAAATAGTTGTTTCTTATATGATTAAAAATGGAAAGTGTCAACTAAATAAACCTTATACATTTGTATGAAAATGCAAACATGAGCGGAACTTTAATAAGATAAGCAAACGACTGTTGGCACGCGTAATGTGACCCAGGGATGGGTTCCCATTTTTATGCAAAACACGTCACGTACCCAAAATTGGGATACAGATATTCCAAATTCTTAATAAAATTTGACAAGAAAATGAAGGCTGGACGGCATAATGCATGAGTTTTAGGATTTGGGTATTTGCGTGCCGCATCCTTTGTCCACTATTTTTAATAATCCGTGATGTTGGTATTGAATTAGGTATTATACAAATAATTATATTACAGATATAAATTAAAACCAAATTAAGGTTCCGTTTCACGTATTATTTTAATCATTTACAACGGACGACAATTGTGTTTGTTATAATGCTTTCATATTGCAAACATTCCACACATAATGTTTCTGAGACGTGATTTTACTTAAAATTTAAATTATGTTTTTAATTTTCTTCCCACAACTAGGGCACATATGATGATAAGAAAATAAGAGTTTCCCGTATCACAGTTTTATTGTTTAAGTGTTCTTTTTTCATAATCTACCCAAAATTATGTGACATTGTAATTATGATTGCAAACCTACCGCTATGTTATTCTCATCAAAGTTGGCATACCAAAAGAAACAAGAAATTTGAAAATCAAATAAACCTATTATAGGCCAGTTTTCTGGTTAGGTAATTTTTATTAATGATCGAACTTAATAATTGGGTAATAAACAATATCTAAAGAGAGAGTTTAAGTTCATTAGACCTTCATAAATAGACCCCAAGAACTCCCCACACACTCTTAATCTCAGGGCAGAACGATGCTCGATGAGGTTGTATTCTGCCCTCTGGAGTCTAATTTAAAAATCTCTACAGACAAATTTTAAAATCTTTGTGGCACGATATACTTTTCTGATAATGTTAAACATATTCTATAGACCGGTATAAAGCCTCCAAACACAAGGGTAACACGCTTCAGTTGCTAAGTTTGCAGACAGTACGATTAAAAACTAACTTGGTTGGTATCAGATAAATTAGACCTCATACAAAAGGTCGTCTGCATTGGTACCTCACTCTCACTTATTTCCCGCTAAAGAGCAGGGTTCGCATTGCTGTGTTCCGGTCCAAGAGAGGCAGTGAAATTACTGGGTGATGTGGCATAATTCTTCACGTCACCAAGTTGGCAACGCCTTAATGATATTCATGTGATATTACGAGCGTCTATAGGCTTCAGTGTTACTTACTATTACCCGGACAGTATGATTTTTTGTAGATCTGTTCCAATAAAAAAAGAAAAAAAACTACTTGGCCACAGATAACGCGAATCTCAGCCGAGGCGAAATCCGAAAGCTCCACAAATGGCACAAAGTGTGTTCTAAATATGGCGCACTCAGATGGTCTTTCATATGAGTGGTCAATGAGAAAGTAACGACTTTGAGTGAAATAATTAGGAATGAGGAGATTAATTGAAGAAAAGTTACCGGCATAAAAAAGAGTATTGAAAAGGGTGAGGCAGAGAGAGAGACGCAGTAGAAAGGGATCAGTTTATCCACAGCCAGTTTTCAGAAGTGATAGCTGATGACGCTTTAAGTTTCTTGAACGGAGATCACGCACCAGCACGTGTAAAGAAGACCAACATCCAAAAAGGTATGGTATGACAGATATGTTGATAATAATTCATTAGGTATTGTAAATTACTCCCAAAGAATATTCGGCAGGGTTTTATCGTCACATCAAAATGACATCATATACAAACACACGAGCTTGATGGCGCATATGGTTTTATCTTGAGCGCCAAGAGTCATGGGTTTGAGACCTAGAACAAACATTTATATAATAAATATTTTTGTTTTTACTGTCTGGGTGTTAAAATAATAAGTATTTAAGTATCTCCAGGATCGAAATAAGAACGATGGCGCACTGAATGGCCTGGTTCTTGGCTTAGAACCACCGGGGAGTGGGGTGTACGGCTCTAAGCCCACTTAGCGTGTGTGTGCAAATCATGTTAAGAGTGTTTGGGATAAGTTAGCCATGATAGCACGAGGAGAGCCAGAAGGAGTTTCTATGTAGTGAGAAAGATCCGATACCTTTTGAACTCTTATTTTCCCTTCTTTTTTTCAGTAAAAATCACTACTCAAAATAATTTCATACAATATGTTCAATTATATTAAAAAAATGAATATAATTTCATTTATTATACCCATTTTATCCATTAATGACATGGAAATTCATACCTAACTCGTTAAAAAGTTTTTGTTCACTGGTTTGTTTCTGGCACACAACACATATTTTTAATGAAAAACATTGGTGTAACAAATTTTTAATTTACACAAAATTAATTACGGCAATAATAAAATTCCTCGAACTCCTTGTGTATATGTTTATAGATAGGAAATTCATCAATACAGCCATTGTAAGTTCACTGCTGGACATCGCCACTCACCTCCCCCAGAAAGGGCAAGCATGTTGGCAATCGCAGAGCGCAGCTTTCGCAATGGGGATGCTGCTTCTTATCCACCCTGTGCATTTGAGCTACACTGTCTCGGATAGATATACCGCCATCTGTCGGTTATGGTGCCTCAGCTGTACCAGGTGTCGAAAAAGGCTAGGTCACTAGGTTACCAGAACCGACGGATGGTTGTATATCGATTCCAAAATAGTGTTGCTCAAATGTGCAGAGCGGAGATGGGCAGCAGCATCCCTATGGCAAAAGCTGCGTACTACTGTAGAACGCAGCTTTTGCCAACTAGCTTCCGTAACGTCGTGAAAATTCCCTTTTTGTTGGAGAAATTCATTTTCATGTGAACTTCTAATGGCTGATATGATTTAACAAATTTATCTCTTTTGCCAAAATTTCAAACGCGGTTATTTGGCTTAATGCGGTTTTTAAGATAGTATTAGTAGAGTTGAATTAACTGAAAAATGTAATATAAATATTGTATCTAACTTTTCCATTTATTTATATTTCATAATAAGAACTCTAGAAAAAAATTTAATGAAAAAGTAATTAATTACTGTTGAATGAAATAAAATGCAGTCAGCATTTTTATTGATAAAGTAATCATGGAACTTTGTAAATACTTATTTACATTTATTTAAACTAGCGACCCACCCTGACTTCTTCCAGTTTCCCATTGATCCCATTACGATGCAAGTTATAATTAGCTTTGTTTAGATTGATTTGGACAATTTACGTCAAAAAGTGTGACAGTGTTGTTTTGTTCAAGAGAAGTGGAAATAGAAAACAATCTGAGAACTGCCAGACACAATATAATTAATATTAAATAATATTTTCACCATATTTCTCTTTATTCAAAATATTGTGCGCCTTAAGGGAAATAAAAAATAGGTAAAAGTTGAATCAGTCAAGCCGTTTCCGAGTTACATGATTAGCAACATAAGTTTTTATTTATATAGATAATTATAGCTTTGACTTACTTATAGCTTCCTTACTCATTATTTAAATAACCAGGTTTCGACTGCGGTTTGGCTAGATTAGCCTCGGATATATCATTTTTTATTTTTAATAAACCACACCGTTGCTGTTTCTAGAAGGCTGACTTTGTACATCTCACTCGACCTTCTGGAGACAGCTGAGTGGTACACCTCATTTGACCGCATGAGCTGTGTCATTCGGCGAGAGACAAGTGATTTAATTTCAGAATTACAATGTAGAAAACTGGACAATTGTTTCTGATCTTCTGTGATTCTTGATCACTAGATTCTGAATATTTATGCGATAAAATTACATTCTGCACATGTTGTATAACTTCATGAAAAGCTCGCCTGTATTAGTAACTCATTCTCACCTATTTCTACCGCCAAATAGGAGTTTGTATTTTAGTTGTCCAGTTTGCAAAGTTAGAGAGGCAGTGAAATCACTGGGTAATGTGACATAATATTTTCAAGTCTCAAGGTTGGCTAAGTGATATCTTTGTGATATTACGAGCGAAATACAAATCACGAATATGTGTGACATAATTCGTGATTTATATGGTAAAATCAATTTATTTATAAATCTATATCGGCTATATCTATCTTATTTACACCTTTTGCTACCTTTTAGTTTTATTCGCTCTTTTCCACCTAAAGGTTACCTGGAAGAAATTGCTTTACAATTATTGTGCATATTTATTGGAATCGCTATGTCTGGATTACAGAGTTTATTATTATTATTATAACCGTCCTTTTTAATAGATTATAGCTGGCCTACATACACACGTTTGACAGTAATATTACGTAACTATTGAAGTGGTCTGAGGAAAACGTATAGTACAGTTAGATGGAGCATTTTTTATACCAAACCAATATGTACAGATAATAAAATATTTTATTGCCACTATTTCCAGAGGGCTATAAACGGATCGTGTACATAGATATTTTCAGTATCGTAAAAACGTAATAGGCTATACTCTTCTCTCTATTTTGGATTAAGAGACATCAAAACGCTTTTATATACCTTCGCCTGAAAAATTGGCTTAATCAATTGCGCGTAAAAGGTTGCCGAAAGGTTTCAACGTTAGAATGGAATGTGCTAGATTGTACTCTTTACAGCGAGTAGTCCAGTAAAGTGAACGGATTGGTGCTCTTTTCTATTCCCGTTCGCCCTGTCCAGCGCCACTGGATTTTAATTATAGGCCATTTGACCCCTTTGCAGTACCAATGTAACAAGCTGGTCAATTGTCTGTTTCAATTGGGGCGGCACAAAAAAAAGTTTTATTCTTTGTAGTGGAACCTGCTATAGTTATTATTAGTAGCGGTTTCACTTGCTTAATTTCAGTTTCAGTGAGATTAATAAATAATAAAGGTTACTTCTTATGACAATAACTATTTGACAGTGAAAGTTCCATTCAATTCTATCCAGCTGTTCTGGAGTTTACAAAGAGAGAAACAGACTCTTGAAAAATGAAAAAAGCATATTTTTTATTTAATTACCTTGTTGTTTTGATATTACAAACAGGTATTCAATTTGATTTATATTAATAAATCCAATAGCGAGTGTTAGTGACGTCATCAGAGTGCCTTTTATTTATTTTAAACTAAAAAGTATTCATCTGACTCCGAGGTAAGTCGCTTAAAGCACATATGTTACAGACATCAGACAGCAGAGGAATTACAAATATAATACTTCATCAAATAATATCTACTACATCAAATATCATCATATAAATATTTGTTCTGGGTGGGGATCAAACCTACGACCCCTGGAGCGTAAGAGAGGACCACTACTATCTGAGCCATCGGGCCCGTCAACTATCTTTAAAATCTAAAAAGGTTCAGTCGTTATTATTGGTTAGCGTGCAAATACTGATGAATGCCTTGAAATTATTTTTCTAACACATTTCCGTCCGATTTTACATCTTTTGATAAAGTCCTTCAATGCTCGCAAGCTGATATATTGCCCTAAACTAATAAGTAAACATTTAAATTTGCATAATTTTAAACTTGAAGATATTTTTTAGTGCAATATTGTTTGCGTAATTTTATCAAATCCACTAACTTTATAGGTCCTTTTATCATAGCAGCGTAAAACGTCCACCGCTGGACAAAGGCCACCCCAAGAAAGGGGGAAATTTGCATATAATTGTCACGTTGGGCAGCTGAGCTCCACTGTTTTATATTTGTCATTTATAATACGCCAGATGCCACTTAAGACACCTGGTAGACGTGAGATACTATTCTACTCTGCTAGCACAATATGTCTTGACAAAACGAAATAAATGTAAAATAACGAAATAAATGTATAATAATATTATATGAAATATATCTTAATTTGTCGTCTCTTGGAGTTGAAAAACATACGCGTGACGCGATAATACGTGGTAATTAACAAATTGACTGGAGAATACAATAAAACATGAAGTGGGTCGCTTTATTATTCAGATTAATCTCTTTCCTCGTCCAAAAGGGTCGTCTCAAGGGCTTAACTTGGAAAAATCTACTTTATTAAATTATCCTCAACTTGTTACGAAAGATAAATATGCTTGTTTACTTGGACTTTCACAAATAATACGATGATCAAGCAATTTTGCAATATTTTGTCTGTGTCATTTAGACCTAGGTCTTATTTTATTGAAAATAAGACCTAGGTCTTATTTTCTAAATGGCGGTCATTTCTCATTTTCTGCATTACATTTGTAGTATTGCGTTAGATTAGAGCCGTGAGGTACCGGCTGAGTAGAATAGTACCTCTCTCTGTACTAAGTGTTGTAAGAGGCGACTAGGATACCAGAACCGACAGATCGCGGTATATCCATGCGAAAAAATTCTATTCAAATGTACAGGACGGTGATGGGCAGCATCTTCCCCGTCACGAAAGCTGCGCTCTGCGATTGCTACCACGCTTGCTCAGAGCGGCAATTATGGGTTACATACCCCCTTTCTTGGCGAGGCCTATGTCCAACAGTGGACTTTTAATGGCACAAGCATGGCACGCAAATGCGTTGCCTGATTGTCAATGATTAACGAAATGCTGGAAAATTCTATCGTCCTGTTATTCATAATTATATCGAATGATGTTGTTTGCTAAAACAGTGGACCTATCTATATTACTAGCAGCTAGAATGGACGTCTATTATTTCACAGTACCTACATCATCATCATCGCCATCATAATATCAGCCATAAGACATCCACTGCTAAACATAGGCCTCCCCAAATAATCTCCAATAGAACCGGTTGTGTGTGGCCACTGACCTGCGCGGCCCTACGATGCGCTTGCTGGTACGTGGTCTCCATTCCAGAGCCTTACGACTCTATCTGTTCTACGTACCGGTATTAATCCGACGGGCAATATCGGTAACTTTGGTTCTATATCTCTCAAATTAAATTAATTCTATATCTCTTCAAATTAATTCCTAAATTAAACGTAGAGAGATGACAGTTTGACTGCATTTAAATCGATGTCTAATACATCGATCACGATAAAAAGTGAAAAATCTGTGTAATAATATAGGTAATATACAATTTGGAATTGCCGATAAATGGAGGTGTTGGTGTAGAGTAGGCCCCTTTTAAAATACTTCACAGCAAACAAAATAGTGCGTTCCACTTGATACGTAAGTGTAAGTATGCATAGAAGTGAGAGTTTTTACAGTTTACATTGCACTGTCGTATATTATACAAAAGATGAATGGCGCAAACGCAGTCACGCATGCTATGCACGTAGGCGTATGGATACACATGTGATCGAAAACTAAATAGTTACTCAAGAAATTGTCATATTAGATATGCAAAAACGAGTTTACCTGTTTCTTAATATTTCACGGCTAAGCGATTAATAATGAAAGAATGTAGGTTATTTTTGTTCCCTTGGACGAAGTCATCGACGAGATATTAAGATTTGTACTAACGCTAATTACTCCTAGACTGTTGAATGACATCCTATTAAATAAAAACATCACTAGCGCTTGGACAAATTAAACTATAGTATTGATACACAAAACATGAGATTAAGGAAATATGAACCTACAGATCAAAATCTTTAATGTAGAACACATACGAGATATTTTCAAAGATAATATCTCGAATGTGTTCTACATTAATATTATCACGAATTGCTGTCATGCTCGGTGAACACCAACCTAAAGAACAAACTGGTATTGGAGTAAATTTTCGACGATAGACTGTAACAAAGTTTACTTCATAGGTTTAGTGGATTTTTGAGAGAAAGAGAGAGATTCGAGACCAAGTACTTAGTATCATCATTTATTCTAAGAATACATCTCAAGTTATGCTGCCAAACAGAATATCGTAAAGAAAAAGGTGGCCAAACTATTTTTTTACCCCTATTTACTGAGATTTTAGAAAAAATGTTGAAATGTGAAAAGTATGGACTTAATACACATGGGGACAAACTAATTTAACGTTTTGCAGACGATATTGCTTTTTTTCTGAGGACTCAGAACAAATATCAGACTAAAATGCCAAGGTAAACCTAACAATAAACGCAAAAAATGAAAGTAATGACAAACTCAACTAAAATAGATAAAAATACGGCGGGCAAAAAGATAATGTTAATGAATACGTATATTTGAGACAACTAAGGTCTACAAAATATATATAGCAAAAGGAAATAGAAGAAAAGCTGAAAATGATATTGCTTATCAAAAATAGAGGTAAGTATTCAACACAAGCATTCTACCATGTTTATCATATAGATGTTAAACATGGTTACTACTGAACAACAACACAGAAAAATATGCCAAAATGGACTTAAAGGAAACATAATAGGAGGTAAAAAAATGGATAACATCAGAATACTAAATACAAAGAATTAATCAAAATTATAAAAGTACCGTATTATAAAATAAAACAGTATTTTAAAATAAAATTAAAAAAATCCATCTGCAAACGTATGATAAAAAATAAACGTTTTGGACAGGGCATATGCTAAGGGAGGAAATAGCGAACTGAATGAGAACGGTACCAAACAGGCAACAAAAGGAGCAAAAGTAGACAACCTAAACGATAGGAAGACAATAAAAAAAAGCTAGTCTAAAATGGACACGCACTGAGAGGGACAGAACAGAATGAAAAGCTTTATATAAAGCCTTTCTCGAAGGACAAGCTGACAAAAATATCGATTTCCAATATAGGTAAACTAGGTTAATAAAAGCTTATTTTAGTCTTATTTTATTGCTGGAAAAACTTATGAATATCGATTAAAATGTCAATGCAAGTCTAGACATTAATATGTTTAGTACTTATTGGTTTCACTCTTAGTTTAACGCAGAATGCGTCTGAAATAGTTAGTACTTACTGAGGCGCCTTCCGCGTTCTATTTCCATTTCCACAAACGACATTATGGCAGACTTTTAATAGATTTTACCGCAAGTCTTAATAGTGCGGGTAACTAGTAATATTACGTTGGGAATAGATTTTTCAATGAGATTATAAGTAAAGAGTGTTCTTCGTCTGACTAGATATGTTGGGAAATACTATCTAGATTTAGGTAGGAAAGAAGCTCGTTACGGCGTAGATTCAATATTTACGAAGTGAAATTATAATTTTATATGATATTTAAAAAAATATATGTCAGAGGAATGTTAGGATACTTCGGGCATGTGCGGCGGCGGAAAGTTTTTATTTTAAAAATATTGGGCAAACGAGCCTACGAGCCTTTTGATGGTAAGAAATCAGCGTCGCTCATAGAGACCTGCATCACCAAAGGAATGACAGGCGCTTTATCGGCCTTAGATTGGAGGATGAAGGTAGAATTACCAAAATCATTTATAATAACAAGGTTAATGGCGGTATCATTATCATCACCATACCAGCTAAAAAAGTCCAATATTGGACACAGGCCTCCCCAAGAAAGGGGGTTTTTGCCCATAATTGCCACGCTGGGCAAGTGAGTTGGCAATCGCAGAGCACGGCTTTCGCGATGGGTGATGCTTCTGCCCATCTCCACCCTGTACATTTGAGCTGACTTTTTGGCATGGATATACCGCCATCTGTCGGTTCTAGTACCTTAGTCGCCTTTCCCTGTCGCTGCATCCCTGTTGTAAAAACTGCGCTTTGAAATTATCCACACTCGTGCCCAGCGCGGTCAAAGTTCGCCTATTCTTGGGGAAGCCTGTGTCCAGCATTGGATTTCCAATGGCTAGTGTGAAGAACGCTACGAGCTGCGTTTTCTTAAATGTTAAACTTCGAATGTTATGTGATGACCCAAATTAAAGACATCCTTAGAAAAGTCTGATGCCAGTAACGGTTAACATGTGTTGGAGTAATGTTTATTGTAAATGTTTGGCAATTCCATCGGTTGTGATTGTTTCGTACATTGCAGTCATTGAATCTCCATATAGAATTAAAAACATTCTTTTTTATCATCACTTTTTTATGTTGTGATTACCTCGCAGCACCGTTTTCAAAAATAAAGAATGTATTATTTGTCAAATATTTAATAAACCGCGTTTTGAAGCCGTTAAAAGAATAATTTTATTATGAGTAGTAAATAAATACGTAAATGTTGGAAAATATATTTTATAACCTACTAATTTAATTACCACAAAAGTTAGTTTGGATATATGTACAGTATTGATGTATCACGCTGGAACCGCTACAAGGCACTGATTAAATTTGGCACAAACGAAATTGGTAGTCTGTAATAAGACTTTTTGTCCCGATAATATGTTTTTGTGGACTTGTTCCCGCAACAGAAATATTTCTTTAGGGATGTAAAAAAAAATATATACTTCGTGGGCAAACATTCAGTTATCATATACTAAATAGGTGATCTGAATGAGGATCGATGTAGACGCAGTTATGCCAAATGTAGAAAGCATTCCATTTACATCTTCTTTATTTTGCCTGAACTTAGCCATCGCATTATTCGTCACTGTCGATGCTGCGCATCTGAGCCTGCTGTAAGCAATTGAAATATCCTACCCCTGAAACTACCAATCCATCCAAAACGATGGTGTACATTTTGTATGAAAGTTTGTTGTTTTAAAGTTATTCAAATGAAATCAAGTAAGAAGGTTTATTATTGAAATTCATTTTCATGTGTAAAATAATTTTCTAAAATCATCCCTTAAGGGGTTTAAAGGTTAGGGCAAAGAGTGAAACCGCTGGGCGCTGATCAGGATGATGTATCGAGAATGACACCGCTCTGGAATCATCATGTATAGCCATTTCAAATAAAAACGGTGCCTGCAAGGTGTCGTTGCAATTATTCGATAACGCTACTCGAACTAGTAAAGTATTTCCCTTTTTAAATCGTCTGCTTGCCATAACAAAGTGACGAGAAACTGTTAGTGCAGCGAAATCACCATAAACGTGAACTAAAACACCGTAATAAAAATAAAACCTAGTCGTTGTACATATGTCTGTTTAGAAATCCGGCGTTCCTTTCTAGACCGGATATTAGAATTCTTAAAGCGCCCGCACTCCCAGGCATTCCATGAAGTAGATTTCTGGAGGGGTAACTCCTAGGTGCATTGTACATTCCGTTGGAATTCTTAGTCTCTGAATTGTTCTCTTTGTTCACTATTCTTATTATTTTATGACGCTTGGTTGGAGCCATATTATTTGTTTGAGTAGCAATAAAACTTGCGGTAAGGAGCAATCTGTGAATTTTGAAACAATGTTATAAGTATGACGACTTTGTTGGTAGAATGGATCGTGTCTGTTTGAGAACGGCTCTTAAAAAGATTCTAAGATCTATAGTTTTTTTTCGATCTGATTGTGATCGACCAAAGCACAGTGCCAAATATTTTTTTAACATACTTTTATAATCTTGATCTGTATGTATCTATGATTCATTTCATTTTTTATATATAGGCCTAGATAGATATAGGCCTCCACTAAAAAGTAAGATATTTGCCCTTAATGGCCGCGCTAGGCAGGCATGGTCGCAATCGGAGCGTAGCTTTGCAACCTGGATGCTCACGTCACTGCTACCCATCCTCACTCTGTATTTGAGCTGCGCTGTTACGGATCGATTTAACGCCATCTGTCAGTTCTTTTAACTCAGTCAACTCCTGCAACACCGGGTATAGAGGAAGGTAATATCTTACTCCGCCGGTTCTCCGAAAACATGTATGTATGTATTTAACGGGATTATTAAATAATAATAATAAATTCCTTAAACATTTTATACATTGACCTGACACCGTGGTAAGTCACCAAAAGCACTTATGTTACGGACGCCAGGCAACAGAGGAATCACAAATATACTACATACTTAAATACGTATGTTTAACATCCAGACACAGAACAAACACAAATATCATCATATAAATATTTGCTCTAGGTGGGAATCGAAACTACGACCCCTAGCGCACAAGATATGATCACTACCATCTGCACCATCGGGCCCGTCTGTTCAATCATTTAGAGTAATTTGCACTTGATTCATTAATTTAAAAAATAACACGGGTCATAGAATGTTCATGATGGACCGATGGTCCGATTCGATCACATTATAAATGAATTATTATTAAATAATATGTTTGTAACGGGTCTGAAGGCGTAGATAGTAGTAAACGTATCTTATGCACCGAGGCTCGTAGGTTTGATACCTTCCAGGATAAACATTTATATGGTGATATTTGTGTTTGTTCTATAACTAGGTATTAAATCATATCATCATCGTTATATCAGCTATTGAAAGTCTACAGCTGGACATAGTCCTTCCCAAGAACGGAAGAAATTTTGCCCATAATTGCCACCCTGAGAAAGCGTGTTGGAAATCGCAGAGCGGAGCTTTCGCGATGGAGATGCTACTGCCCATCCCCACCCTGTTGTTTTTAAACTGCGCTATTTCGGATAGATATACCGCCATCTCTCGGTTCCCGTATCTTAATCCCGTTTGACGACACCAGGAACGGAGGTAAGTACTATTCAACTCCGCCGGCACAAAACGGTACTTATGTAGATATCTAACGGCTGATATGAAGATGATATACGCAATTGAGACAGGATAAGTTGAAATAATAAATAAAGAATGCCATGAAGGATGCATGCCAACCTGAAGTATTATATGGGGATAGGATCACTTCTATGAAAGCCCCCTCAGCCGTCCTCTCACCGTCACTCACTTCTCAATATCCTAATCGTAGAATCAGAAGACCACATATGCCAGCAAGTCCGTGCAGAGCCTGCCCCCCAAGTGTATATAGTGTAGCTGGGTTCACTCCGTCATAATCTTTTGCAAAATGAATGCTTGTTAACGCTGTGTTTTTTTCTTACCAACCCTATTGATGCTTTCATGCTTGACGTGCTATTATCATAAAATAAGCGAGAAACGCGACTTCGCTTACTTATCCAGTGGAGTTAGAATTAACGCTTGTATAGTTTGGACTATAGAAGCGTCAAATATTTTTATTACCGTAAACCATTTTCATTTTTTCTCGAACTCCTTCCTACGCCAATAAGCCATCGTTTCAACCATTATTTCTACAGATATCTCCCGTTTAAAGAATAGACTTGCTCGTCAGCGGCAACGCCTCGAATAATCACTTCTCTTTATAAATGGCGCGCTGTCTCCGACGGAATCGAAATTCCGCTCCCCGACACTACGGCTCCCGTTTCTTGTGGATTAATCTTGTCTTCACAAAGCCTGTGTATGGCTAATAAAAAAGAAAAATACGTTTATGTAATAAGTCTCCCGATATTAGAAACGTGTAAGTTTACTGGATGTTTTTTGAAAAATACTACATAATTAATTTAAATTAAAAACAACAAAATAATAATGTTTATTCGTCCGGATAATTGTATTCATCCCTTTATGTAAAATAATTTTCTCTTTTGTTAAGCTTTCACGTCTTAAATGAAGAACAATTCAGATGGAATTTTTCAAGCTAGATTTAATCCTAAGGTAAGACATAGGCTACTTTAATCTCGAAAAAACCCCACAGGACGCTGTACAAAATGATGTCTACGCGCCCACAAAAATGTAACAGGGTAAACTTAAGTTAATGGTTTTCTTAAATATGAAACGAGTTTCTGTAACCAACTAAATAAACATAGCATGAAAAATTAAGTATTTTGTGATTTTAGCAAATAATGTTTACTATAGCTTTAATAACTTTCCAGACTTTTTGTGCTATGGCTGGAAAAAGGCCTCACCGATAAAGGGAATATAGTCTATAATTACCGCGCTGGGCAGGCGTGGTGGCAATCACAGGATATAGCTTCGCGACAGAGATGCTGCTGGATTTTCCCGCCCTGTGAATTTGAGCTGCACTGATTCGGATGGATACACCGCCATCCGTCGATTCCGGTATCTTAGACGCCTTATATGAAACCAGATACAGATGAAAATACTATGTACCTTATCAAAATCTATGTGTTTCAATGAATACCATAATAGACTTAGTCAACTAACAAGTATAATGTCTGCTTGAAAGTAAGCGTCAACGCAGCCTTAAGATGCTCGTATTATTACAAGAAATACTGGTGCGTTGCAAACCTGGTGATTTCAAGATATTATGTCACGTTACTTAGTAAATTTGACTGCCTCTCTTACCTTTCAAATCGGAAAACAGCTATGAGAACACCTCTGTTTGGTGGTAGAAATAGGTAAAATTACGGAACTAATTTAGTTGATCTTTGAATGAGGTCTATCTCTAGTCTTATTCCAGCTTCATCAATCTGTTCTTAAACCATCTCCAATTAAAATATATAATAGAAACAATACTGAATATTGTGTTATAATTTGTAACATATACTATTGTATATGTTACAAATGTAAAACTATTGTATATGTAAAGAGAAAAGATTTGTACTTTTGTTTGTAATAAATAGGGTCAAAAACTACAGAACTATTCCTGAGATTTGTATCTAATAAAAATCTACATTCCTTTGACGTTACAAAGGCTATATTATATATCCAAAAAAAAATAGAGATCGCACTCCCCGAAATGGAGACGTAAATGGCATTTATATTTTTGTACATTTGTATAAAGTGAACTAAATTGTAATTAAATTCCAAAACCGTTTAAACATAAATAGAAACTAACATTATCAGCAATTAGTACAAACTATATTTATTTTGTATATTTTAACAAAAAAGTAACTTTAAGTGAAAAGAATTGCAATTGGTTACCCTGTCAGTAAGGAAAGTCATGGAGCGCTGTCAGTAATAAATAAGGTGAGATGCAATTGAATTATGCTGACCGTACACATTCAAAAGTGATTAGCCTTAACTCAAATTGCTTAAGTTCGATCTATAAGAACCATCTTGTTAATTGCTAGAGCTTCTAATGACTTTGCAAGTGCTCCGTTATCAAGATACTAGAATTCTTGCTTTGTTTGTAAATTTTCAATAATGCTATTGTATCAGTAGATACATAATTATAGGGAAAATATATAATATAACAGAAGAAAAGATGACTGGGCGATGTAAATCGGAGTAGTAAATGTTACCTTAAACCTTCCTAAAACAATTCCGAGAAAGTTTTTTAATGGATCAAATGCAAAGGAAGTTTCTAGGATACAGTTACTGGTTATTAGTATTTTTGTAGGATATTCAACTGTAAAAAAATGCTTAAAAAACGTTGTCTCCCACTGTCGTATACAGGCTTCCCTAACAAAGATGGAATTTTGCACTTAATTGCCGAGAGGTCAAGAATGTTAGCAATCGCAGAGCGTAACTCATGAGGTAGACCTCATATAGATGTCACCCTGAATTATGTTCCGGTTTGAAGTATGTGAGAAGTAGTAAGATTACTGGGCAATGTGACATAATATCTTCAAGACGCAAGGTTGGTAACGCGGCAGTAATATCTTAGTGATACTACAAGCGTCTATAGACTGCGATGACAGTCACTAGCTTGTTAGTTGACCTGGCCAAAAAAAAAAATTCGCGACGGAGATGCTGCGTAAAATACCGGCATCTGTTGATATGTACCTCAGTCACCTCTTACGTACAAAAGGGAGGTACTATTCTACTCTGCCGGTACCCCATATCACATAAAACTTTTTTATTTATTTTATTCCCTTATCCTCAGTAAGAAACTTCCTGGAAATAACTAATGTATGCTATAGTACTTTTTTATTGTAATGTATCACTAGTGTATATAAAATTGTATTATTACTATTAAACTGAGAGAAATTGCATATAATGTTCATTGTATGTTAAAGTCTTACATTTAAAGTATCTGCCGTATATTGTGGCAGTTCTAGCCTCAAATTGTATGATACAATTCTTCGGCACAAACAAAAATCGCAACTAAATTGTAACCGAATCAAATGAGTCATTGTTGTCGTTAAATATGTCCGAAATAAAGCGGAATGGAAGATTATCCTTATTTATGCGTCCACATAACAATATTTATGAGCTAGAGACAGCCTGCGCCGTCGTGTGTGGAAGCAGACGTACGGAGATCGTATTAAATCTTACGGAAACGTGGAGGCGGGGTGAAAGAAAATAGGCCAAAAGCCTTATTGTATCATAGCCAAGTGTTCCGTAGGTTAACGTAAATAACTACATATAAAGATAAATAATTAGGGAGGGACTATTCTACTGTGTGTGTGTAATAGGTAATAAAGGTACCAAAACAGACAGATGTCGGTATATCCATCCACAACAGTGTAGCTCAAATGCAACAGCCCGGGGATAGGCAGTAGCGTTCCCGTCGCCATGCTACTCTTCACGATTGCCGACACGCCTGCGCAACACGGCCTTTTTAGTCAACATTCACCCATTTCAATGATGACGGTGATGATGACAAAATATGCAATTTATTAATTCATGCAAAGATACAGCTATAAGCGATTGGCAGATATTATATTTTTATTTTGTCATTTGGGGTTTCCATAAAAAAAACAAAGTTAATGAAGTAAAATTTCTTGATTATTTTTGGATAATTCGCTACATCTAAAGTGTTATTATTTTTAGTCATCTAACATAATTAAGATCTATAACATTCATATGGAAAATAATACAGACTACTTCCCGTTTAACAAACCGCAGTCTTCTACAAAAATCGGATATTTAAATTTGTAATACAACTTATAAGAAATGTTTGCCTAAATTGAAGTTTCGCTAGCGTTGCTAATTGCGTTAGGATGCTCAATCCGTTTGAACTGATTGCATCCCTCCACTCTGTTCGGAGGAAATAGCGAATAGAAGGTAATAATCAAGGCGATTGATTTCGAACACGTCAAATGCAATTTGGCGTGTTCGAAATCAACCACCTTTTTGGGTTAACAAATCGCACCCCGCGGGATTACCGGTAGAGTAGAATAGTACCTTCTGTACTAAACGTTGTAAGAGGCCGACTGAGGTAGCGAAATCTACAGACAGTAGTATCCGAAACATTTTAGCTCTAAAGAAAAAGGTACGGGGTTGGGTAATAGCAACTCCGTTGCGAAGGTACCTTCTGCAATTGGATTTGCCTCCTGGTCAGCATGGGCTATTATGGGCAAAAAATCCACCTTAATATATATAGAAATTGTTAGGGCCTGGTTTGTACGGATACAAGGGGACCAGAAAGTTTGTATAGAAAAAAAACCCTAATGGTTGAAAGCGGAGGTAAGATACCCGAGCTCGGGATTAATAGTTCCACAAAAATAGGATCGGTAGGATTATATTTTTCTATGTATCCAGATGAAGTTGAGGTGGGTAGCTAATGATGATTATTTTTTAAGGATAGTAGACGAACAGTAAAAAATACAGCATATCCTATTTGTTAATTAAACAGACTATTGCATTTCAAGATCTCGCGCCTAGCATTTTTCTATATATAGTAGTTGATAGTAAATGTGATCGCAGCCTTTAGACGCTCATGTCATTTCAAAGATATCACTAGCGTTTACCCAATAATTTTATTACCTCTCTCACCTTACAAACCAGAGCACAGCAATTTGAACACCGTTATTTGGCGGTAAAAATAGTGAAGTACCGATGTAGACAAAGGTCGTCTACATGTCGGTACTTCAATATTTTTACTGCATATGAGGTCTATTCCAGTGTATCTAGTTATCTTTTGGCAGTGCATAACTAATCAAAACAATGCGAATATCAAGAATAATCAACACAGTATTCTATTCTTTACCTAGAAGCGCAAGAAGTTATGCTTCTCAATGTAATTGCGTATCCCTTATCATTATACTACCACACAAAGACATCGCTTTGGATAGTTTTAAATAAAGGTAAAACAAACAGAGAAATGAGCATTATTATTCAAGCAGGCTATTACGAAGCACTTTTAAGTCGCTAGAATATTTACTCTGCATCTGCACTGTTATGTAAATCGGTTCCATTTTTGTCGAACGCGGAATCCTAAAACTGGGATACCTCGTAAGTTGAGCGCACCGTACGTTTATTGGACTAAAGCCTCCGGTAAATTGAACAAATGAGACTTGTGTCAGCACATTGGTGGGGCTATTTTAAAGTTGCACGACAAGGCGGAAATGATTTTGTTGCTCGACGTTTGTTGATTACTGGCATCGGTATTATTATTCTGTATAGAAACAACAAACGTGACAGTGTAGAATTTGTACTTTCATATGAAATAATAAAAACACTCCTTTTAGCGACTTTAAAACGTGGTTTAATTTACTTTAACATTTTTGTTTGACGTTTCGGTTACATTATGGCAACCCTTCTCAAATCTCTCTTTTTTTAATTATCACAATAGACGAACTCTTTTAACGGCTTTTTTATCTCGAAGAACGGAACTGTTCTCCAAATTGCTGAAATGTAACTGAAACGTCAAAGGCAACGTACGTACGTCAAATTCTTAAAAGTTACATAAATTTAAATTTTAAGCCTATATAACTGTAGTTTTATTATTATTATTACTATGACGAATATGAATGTACCGGATTATTTCATATTAGCTAACGTTACTTGTATACATAACTTATGCTCCTCAGAGAAACATCTTTCTACAAAGGTCGTTTGCGTGGGTGCTCAATTTTTCCTATTTTTACCGTTGAGCGTCACTCGCATTGCTGTATCCTGGTTTGAAATATGGTAGTGACGTTATATCGTAACATGACGTAACTGGCAACCAATAATAAGTACCAGTATCAAATATATCCCGGGCTACCGGGACTTTGTACAAATTCATACATAGTATCGCCTATTCTTGAGATTGATTTAAATAAACCTAGTTATTAATAATAATAATAATATACTCTTTATTGTACATAGAAAATGACATAAAGAAAAATAAACTTACTAATTATAATACAATTGGCAGCCTTATCGCTCCCTTAGGGGAAGCTTAGATGCTTAGAAGCGTATTATTATTTAATAAAAATAAAATAAAGTAAATTAAATACTAATATTATATATCGTCAAATCAGCTATTAGAAGCCCACTGCTGGACATAGACCTCTCCAAAAATAGAAGGAATTTGGCCATAATTACCGTGCTGGGCAAGCCTGCTGGCAATACTATATATACATATAATAATAAAACTACATACAATAAACAACTAAATAAAAACACTATTTTTTTTTTACAAAATAAACATATATATACAAATAATGAATACTGTAGTCTTCAGTAACAGAAGTTCAATCATTTGAAAGTATAAATAATTTTAGTCTCGTTAATAATCTTTAGTATTGTGGACGTTAATATAAGTTTTTCAAATCAAGATGTCTATGGGTCATATGGTAGGTAAGTCGACCATTGATATCTAAGATGTATTAATGTTCTAAGTAAAAATCTTGCGTGTTTGTATATCTTTGAAACATAAGCAATGCTAACCCTGCTATATGGCGGAAGAAATAGGTACTAATGCTGATGATCTTTGTATGAGGTTGTTTGTTTGTCCTACCTTGTGTAATTTAAAATTCCTCTGTGGTGTGATATCCGTACCATAAGTGTTTTAAGTTCTGATGATCCCAATGGCGCAGATGGTAGTTATTTTTTCTTGGCGGTCATGTGTTTGGACCCGGAGCAAACTTTATGTTGTTTTTGTATTTCCTTTGTTATCTGATATCCGTAACACAAGTTCTTTAAGCTAATTATTTCGGATTCAAGGTCACGTATGAGATGTCGTGTGAATTTATTTCTATTTTAGTTTTATATCTCGGAGTCAAGTTAGACCATGTGATAAAACAGTTATATTTAATTTAACAAAGAGCCACAGAATAGCATCTCAGCCCGAACATCGTTTATAAGCCGTCGGAGGTTCGCTGGTAAACACAGATCCCATCAAGATTCCACAAAGATCGGTTTTACGCAGCTAACAGCTGGTGCAATTCTATGGTTTTAATGACACATTGTAGAACTTTACGGCCCTTTCGTTCATCAATTGCTCAGTGTGCCCTATCTAGATGTGTGCCATTCAAGCCTCCTAATTCGCTAGATAATATCGTTAACTATACCAAACGATGCCATTTTAAACAAAAATCTTTAAATACATACACAGTATGCTTAATGCAGAGCAATGTACACGAAAACATTGCTCACGTTTCATAAAATCATTTAAAAACTAATTGCTTGTGCATTTAGTTGGTGCAAAATAGATTTCGTTTTCGTATTCGATTTTCGGTTTCGTAGCGTTAGAAATGTAATATTGTGTTATCATTAGGCTTAACTATTAAGTTGCCAACTTTGACTTTGTCAGAACTTATGCGACGGTATTTAGGTAGCAATTAAATTGTTTGGATTTTTATTAAATCAGGTCAACAAACAAGCACACAGTTCTCAAGATATTGCGTCTTTTGCTAGTCTAGATTGCTTTTGTCCTTTTTAGCATTTGCATATGTTGCCAGTTTTATTGCTACAGGCTTGATTATTCTAAGCATTATGCTATAACCAAATTTTAATTATTTAAAACTATAATGAATCTCCGAGAGTTCGAAGGCTGAGTTAGTTACAAAGACGCTTTAAAAAAACACAGCCAAAGTTAAAAATATATAGATCAAAATTAATTGTTTTTATAAGAAGATAGTTTCGGAGTCAGACTAAACATTTTCGTAAGTAACTTGTTTCATTAAAGGTCGTACAAGCCTAGTTGATGAATAAATAAAACAAAATGGTAATGTTAGTCTTTTGTTTTATTTTTTTTCAATTTGTATTCGCCCGCGATTCGCATTCTTTCGCATGAGAATATTGATAGACACTGACTTTATAATTTACATCTTGAGCGCTGCAATTCTGAGAGACAGAAGTCTAAAGAATAAAACAATCGTCATCAATTAATCGGGTCAATTAGATTGTAATACATTTTTATAACATGTTGGATCAACTCGTGATTTAATTATACTTCAGATATTATTTGTTTAATTAAGCACATATAATAACAATAACCTGACTCTGTGGTAAGTCGCTTGAAGCCTTTGTGTTACGGACGCCAGACAACAGAGGAATCACAAATATACTACTTAAATACATATTTTTAACACCCAGACATAGAAAATACACAAATATCATCATACCGATATTTGCTGTGGGTATAGAATAGAACCCTCGGCCAAGATAGTATCACTATCATCTGCACCACCGGGTCCGTCAACATAGATTATGAGATAAGAAATAGTTCTAAAAAATATAAAAATGATCAAACATGTTATGTCCGTTAAATAAAGTACATAAAATAAAAATTAATACATTTCTTGTGTATCACATTAAAAAAAAAGAAACATTCGAAGATTGCTGGAACGACAAAAACACGCTTTCTTATTAATAATAATGTACAGGTGTATAATATATAGAGTTAGGAAAAGCTATCTACTGCCGTGTTCTCCGGAATAGACACCCAGAGAACGTTTGAAGGGAAATTTCGGTGTTGTCGCGTTGGCATGCGCGTCGAGGCTAGACAATGGAGAGTGGAGCGTCCATTCTGGTCGGAAAATTAACTAGAGGAAGACACGGGTTGTCGATGCATTCGATAATGGAACCATTTGTAAACTTAAAGGTAGTCTTTAAACTTAAACCTCGAGAGAAACTAAAGAACTCATCACAGACACTTAACTGAATTGGAGTTATTTGGAAACGGAAGGAGTGTTGAAAAACTATTGAATAAAGTTACGAGAATTATAAATAGAATTATATAATACACTACAACCTACCGATCCACACACACACATTCACTTCAGTTTTTAATATATTTATGTAATTTTATTATTATTTTTTATAGTTGTTTAACTCTTTCTTTACTTAATATTTTATTAAACTTTATATTGTTACCTGTTTTGCTGTAAAACAAAATTGTACATTGTTAACTTCCCCCACAGGACAGGCTATGCCTAGTATGGGAAATTTAAATGATTTTATTGTGAAGGCACATATGGAAATAAAGATTTTATTTTATTTATTTAATCTGTTTAAGCTAAGACTGCAGTCTGAGTTGTTAAATTTGTTCTTGCGTGATTAATCACGTCCAACAATGGAATAACAAATCATGTCGGGTAATGTTTGCAAATGTATTGTAAGTTGGCTATTAATAATTTAGATTTAAAATTATCTGAGTTAAATGTAACTAATTGCATCTTTTATTATTCTAGAATATTTTATTACGTTTAAGGTTAAGGAGACGCGATATTAGAGGTTCAAGACCAAAAAAGGTTGTAATGAATTTAATTAAAAATAAAGCATTTTTATATAAGTAAGGAACGCGTAAATGTTAGAAATCTTTAAAATACTACTTTTCCTGACTATCGCGTTGCTGTATTAGATATTTATTTATGTTTATCAACAAAAACGATAGCGACTATAAATAGAGATACAAATTTTCCTTTTTCTCAAGTTGTATCAAACCGTATAGGTACCGTAAGCAAAAAAATATTAAAACTGGTTCAACACTTTTCAAGTTCATCCGGAACAAACAACGTTGCTCGTAATCACTACGTCACACTTGTAATCATACTATGAAATTAAGTCGCTTTTAGCTGTCTTTCCCTATGTACGCTTAGATCTTTTTTTTCTGAACGAATATCGTTGCGGTTTACTTTAATTAATAGAGTGATTCAAGAGAAAAGTTTATATATACAAAACATGCCTAAAACAGTAGAGAAACACAGATAATTAAAAAATAATAATTTAAGTGATGGCGTAATATCATTATTTGCGATTACATTGCAAACGCTGGCTGAACTCGACGAGATAGATCAAAAAGTACAACAGTATTATACACTATAAAATGTCTACAAACAAATCTACGGTGTTAAATGTCCGTCTCTGAGTGACAACCCATAATAACCTCCTTATTCCTCATCCTCATTGTACCCGAGCGAAGCCGGGGCGGGTCACTCGGTCTATATATATACTAGCTGACCCGACAGACCTTGCTCTGTCTTAACAATATAAATACTACTACTTTAAATTGAAATATAAACTATTCCATCTGCCAATTTGTATAGACTTATATACTGTAAGCAAAGTTAATATTAAAATCGGTTACACGTAATATTTATATTGTATTGTTGTATTTGTTTATGTATTTGACTAGCCGATAGTAATAAACATATCGTCGGATAGCATCTGATTTAGAATCACACCAACTTTAATGCGTCATATAATATAATCGTTTCATCATCATATCAGTCATAAGGCGTGCAATGCTGGACGGCTTATGTCCCCAGCTTCCCCAGGCTTATGGCCTGTGCCCAGCGCGATTCTGCAGTTTTTAGTGAGATCGTCGATCCATCTTGCGGATAGACGCCCTACGCTGCCCTTGCTGGTACGTGGTCTCCATTCCAGAAACTTACGACTCCATTGGCCATTGGTTCTACGTACCAAATGTCCAGCCCACTGCCACTTCAACTTACTATAGTATATAGTATAGGTATAAAGTCAATATATATATATAGTCGTTAACGCAGTTTATTTGAACGATATGTGCCTATTATACGCCCATTCCAAGACGTACTAAGTAAATGATTTATCATTATGATACCTTAATGATTGTGCCCGAACACAAATAGGCCATCGATCGCTTTAACGGGTTACATATGATTATACGAACAATCGTTCGGCTTTATTAGACATGCATGCGTACAGCAATCGTGTGTCACTATTGTGTATACCATTTTAGTTAGAACTCCAAATATCAATCTAATTCCCTTAGTAGTAGAATTTAGTTGTTACTTTGGGAGACATGGGAGATCTAACGTTTCTGGTGATCTGTTTAGGTTGTAGGACGAATAATGCTGAATCTCTTTAAATGGGTGTTTAATCTTTTAAGAGCACATTTGGATAGTATTGCTTAATTATTTATATCATATGACTATGTATTGCGACTTTAATTAAACATTTAAATGGTAACTTGAATTATTCCGTCACGATATAGTTGTTTGGACTACACATTACGTGAGAATTCGATTGGGCACTTCTAAGTTATCGTTTGGCTCTTACCAATTACCTAATTAGCACTTGAAACTTTGAAATTCCGCTGCACTTATGACTTCTGAGTTATGTTTACCGAATTGTTTGTCAAATGATTTTGTTTAGAAATTTTATTGATACTTGACATACACGAAAGTTTCCCATAGCCCATTTTGATTTATTATTACAGTTACACTTAATGCAGGTCAGATGATTTTGTTTAGAAATTCTATTGATATTTGACATACACGAATGTTACTTTTATTATTACATACTTAATGCAGGATATCGTTTGTGTTTAACTTTGAGTACATTGTCTGCATTCACTAGTTTACTAATATTGATGACAAATAATTCTTTGTTAACCTAAACCTTCAAGAAATAAGGAAAAAGCTAAAACTAAGAGATTATTTATATATAATATAAGGATTTTAGTATAACTTGGGCAAGTTATAAGAAATAGCCGTGCTGCCTTTTTGTTCGACTTGGCAGCGGCACGGTAATGCATATACATGGTAATCACATAAATCAAATGTGTGCCTGCTTATAACGAAGCAACTCTTAGATTGAATAATAAGTTGCAAAAGTAAGTGACTTGCCAAATTAAAACAAATCCTAGAAGACCTAGAAGACCTTCATTCAATATGTCTTGCAGGCAACTACTTTGCTAATTGCCGACAGCCTTTGCAATAAGTGCAAATAACCTGTTTACATAATTTGTAAGAATATCCTTTGTTAAATTGTAATTTTTTTGTTTTCTTATTTCTTTTTTTTTACGGGTTCGATGGCGCAGATGTTTGTAATCCTGTCTAATGCGCCAAAGGGTTTGATCCCCACCCAGGACAAATATTTATAAGAAGATATTTGTTTGTTCTATGTCCGGGTGTTAAATATATGTATTTAAGTAGTATATTTGTGATAACTCTATTGTCTGATATCCGTAACACAAGTGCTTTAAGCGACTTATCATGGAATTAGGTCACATTAGGTCATTACGAGATGTTGTGGGAATTATGTATTGTAAAAAGCTATGGGTTAAAAATGGGAATGGTATTTGTATTCTTTATGTCTCGTAACAACCAAAACAAATAAGAACTGAGCTCTTTTTTAAGTATATGTTTTTTATCTCAAAACAGCACAAAAAGCTATAGAGTAGGCAATGCTTGGAGTCTCTTTGCGCGAACGAATCAGGAATGAGGCAACCCGTAACAGAACCAAAGTTACCAATGTAGCTGGCCGTAAGGTTCGGGAATGGAAATCACGTACAGATAAACGCAGCGTTGAGCGCGGTGGACAGACGACCTGACTAAAACTGCAGGATCGCGCTGGACCCAAGTCGCATACAGCCGGTCCTATTGGACATCATTTAAAGAGACCTCAATCGAGCTGATATGATGTATTCAAAAAATATTTTATAAATATTTTATAAAATTGTGCTAAAAATAACTACGTCAATAAATTTATGTGTTTATCGCAGAGTTAATGTTTGACAATATTCAATAATAAAAATGTAATAATAATAAATTTATTTATTCCACAATTAAAAGATTTAATACTATGACATAAATTATTGTTGTTCAATAGATGCAAGGTATTGAAAATTTTACGTTCTGAATATATATATGTGGTGTAGGATAGAGGTGTTTAGAACTTAAATACGCAGCTCAGAATTTTGGCTTATTAATATGTGGTTTTGATGCGGAATATGCAATAGTTTATAAGACGGAATTAACCCTAAATCTACCAGAGGAAAACACAACAGGTTCCATAGATTACGCAAAATAGAAAAAAAATTAAACTTAGACCGCCCAAGGAAAAATGCTAACAAAATTGAATACAAATTTTAGCATTATCGCGAGTTTCCCCCGAGCCGAGTGAAGGTTTTATTATCTATTCAAATTAGTTATATTTGAAGCTAAGTCAGCTAAGGACCGATCGCGATAACCGAACGCCCGCAAACAAACGTGACAGGGAACTAACCCGCCGAATCTATCCGTTCGAATATTGTGTCACTATTTTCGGCCTCTGGCAAAGACAATAGTGACACTCAGAAATGATATATTTTAATACATTAAGAATTGTAAATATATGTTAAAGCGTTATATGACATGTAACAATCGATATGTGAAATCGATTTACCGACAAAGTTGTGGTGGAAACAAAACAGATAGTTTTAGAGACATAATTTCTTTCATTTTCATAATAATAATAAATTCACAACATATTAATCCGACTCCAAGATAAGACGATAAGACAACAGATGAATCAAAAATATAATATTTAAATACATATTTAATATGCAGACGCGGAACATGCACATCACATAAATAGTTTTCCTGGTTGGAGATCAAACCCACGATCTTTCTCGCACAAGATAGGATCACTTCCATCTGCACTATCGGGCCCATTAATTATAACATGAGTATGGTCTTAACATGACTATTATATTTACTGTTGTATTTGTGTTACGGACGCCAAACAACAGAGGAATCACAAATATACTACCTAAATACATATATTTTACACCCATACACAGAGCAAACACAAATATCATCATATAAATATTTGCTCTGGGTGGGAATCGAACTCACGACCCCTGGTGCACAAGACAGGATCACTACCATCTGCGCCATCGGGCCCGTTATCTCTCAAGTTCTCAAGGACCTACCAAGGACCTTGTACATAGTAGGAAATAATTATTAAAATCAGTTTTGTAGTTTAGCATCTCATCCCGGATAAACGCCATGACATGTATTTTTATATATTATTATCTAACACCGACGAGCAATTAATATAAAAATCAAAAAACCGCGCTTAAAAGACGTGAAAAAGTATATTTATTTTCATTATCAGTAATGAACGCCTAAGTTTAAGAAAATAAGTGTTTATAAGCTGAAATGTAAATAAACGTAGTAAAGTATAAAAATACTCCAGTGGGTTCCTGAAGAGCAGGATAATAAATTCCTTTTGATTATTCGTTCTGCTCTAACTTCCATTTTTTGCTATAAAATAACTCAACTTTAATGTTATTATTGTTATGATTCTTCCCGGAGAATGCCAAAGCATAAATATCGGGTCTCATAAAGTATACAATTTTATCGAGATAAATAAAGCGTAATAAATTTATTCCGATTACGGAATTCTGGCAATCATTTTTAATAACGACGACTGAGGAACGAGGCGTATGAAAAATAAATGTGCCTATAACCAATCATCTTTCAGAAATTGGGAAAACGAACTAGATTGAAGTATTTTTGAAACGTAACGAATTTGTTCAATGAAAAAGCAGTTTAGGTAAGATTTTCTTTTTATCATTATTTTGATTCCGATGACATTCGGTTCTGAAGAAACAAAAGCTTTTTACTGATTAAAAAAATCGGATTCGGATGAGGTCAGGACATTGGCAAAGGGTTTTTTAACCAGGTCCATTAATGTTAAAATGTTATTTGAAGATATTTTAACCTTAATCTAAGATCAACTGGTTTTTTGAATTCAACGAAATTTAATTCCAATTAACACATATGATTTGAGTTGTAGTGTTTTGACTCAAACGATGGTAGTAAAGAGATATTTATAAAATAATAATTTACTTTCAAGGCTGGATCATGTATCGTATAGTTAGTATATTATTGTGTATTTGTTTCCTTGCGTAGAGCCATCTGATATAAGCCATGGTAAAATTATAAACATTTCTTACTGAATATGGAACTATTTAAAAAATATAATTTAATTTACGTCATTATCCAATGAAACCCATTAGTTGCATACCACCTGTTAGTATATTAGTTAACGGACGTGAGTCTCCCTAAGGAGGAGTTTTATTGCTGTTTTGTTGCGGTAGGCGTGGCAATCGCTGAACATTTTTTTTTATAAGACCAGGTCAACACCCAAACCTAAAGCCCGCATACTATACACGATCGGATCACAAAAATATAACTAAAGCGTTGCCAACCTTGTGATTTAAAGTTATTATACCACTTTACCACGTAATCTCACTACTTCTCTCACACATCAAACCGGAATACAGCAATGCGAACACTTCTATTTAGCGGTAGAAATAGGTGAGAATAAGGTATCTTTGCTGAAGACCTTTTATTTAAAGTCTATCTCATGAAAGCTTACAAAGCCTTGCAGTGAAGATTACAACCGGTTATTCCACCCTGTTGCATACCAATAAACCTGGTTGACGGCGGTATATTTATATATGCCGCCTTCTGCCGGTTTTCTTGCCTCAATCGCTATTCACAACACCCGGTAGAAAATTAAGGTAATTCCTGATTAAATGTAACTTTAAATGTAACCTAAATATGAGTATAACGAAACAATACAATACAGATTTACACGAACAAGGCTCGTAAATATATGAGAATCGGCAGCGTAATCCCGCTAATCCCTCGGCCCTCATCGCAGATGGAAGGTTCCGTTGAACGCAGGAATTAAGTTTGTGCCTCTATAAGCCGAGATTATGTTAGTAAGAAGAGCGTGTATTTTTAGCGGAGATTGTTGATTTAGTGTATCGAAGTTGAAAAAATTATTTCGTTGTGACAATTAATTTTTAAATTTTAATTGTTCTTTTGCTTTGTGTTTTTCCAGTACGGTATTAGAACTTTTGTGACTGTAATTTAAACAAAAGACTTCATAAACCGACAGACATTGTTATGTCGTAACTATATGTACATGTTTATTATGAAAAAAATTGCGTGAACATCCTTACAAAAACTTAACTAAATATAAACATTTTTCAGGTTGGATCAATCTGTATCAATGTTCTGTATGAATTGGAATCGGGTTAATAGTTTAGAAGTTCATTTACAGATAAACAACACGGACACGGATTTTATACACATAAAAATATTAAAGAAAAATAGTTAAATATAAATATGGATGTGTGGTACTGGCAGGGTAGAATTTTACCTTCCCATGTACCAGGTGTCGTAAGAGACGACAGCGCTACCGGAACCGACAGATGGCGGTATATCTATCCGAAGCAGTGTAGCTTTTGTAGCTTACATGAGGTAGATCTCATACGCATTGCTATGTTCCGGTTCGAAGGGTGAGAGAGGCAGGGAAATTACTGGGAAATATGTAAAATTATTTTAACATAATATCTTCAAGTCACACGGTTGGCATTAGTGATATCCTTGTGATATCACGAGCGTTTAAAGCCTCCAGTGATGCTTACTATCACAAGAACTGTATTCTTGTTTGTTAACCTGGTCTAATAAAAAAAGCTCAAATGCAACAGGGTGGGGATGGGCAACAGCGTTTCCGTCGCGAAGCCGCGCTCTGCGATTGTCTTATTTCTTTTTTGGAGACATTTTACAGTTAATATAATGATGACGATGGCGATATAAATTTTAATGTATGAAAAATTTAAACATAACATATGTTTCGAAATTAACATTTGCGCAGGCGTAGTCGCAAGCACAATAATAACAAAAAAAAAATGGCAGCGCTCAGGTTACATATATAGCGGTGTAAGCGACATCTGTGCGATGCGTCTGCCGTTGACATTTCTCTCATAAGTCTCATTATATAAGGTATTTTACGAGAAAACTTTCGTGAACTAATATATTTTTACTGTTGGATCGTGTAGGAAGAGGGGAAGGGGTCCGAGAGGGTTCTCCAGGTTACGACCGCTCGTCTGCATAGTGGCGTCGCGAAGTAATTTCAAGAGTCAATTTCACAAAAGTCTCGCCCACTGATGTTTGGTATCGACCTTAAAAATTAATTATAAAGGTATTCCTTTAAAATTAATTTTGTATATATATAAGTTTGAATCAGATCAAGTATTTATGTTGGTAACTACTATATACATAAGTATATAATGCGTATTCGTAGGTATAAATCAATGATAAATGAATTCTCATAACATCTCATATATTGCCCTAACTCCGAAATAAGTAGTTCAAAGCGCTCGTATTACGGACATCAGAGTATAGAGGAATCAGAAATATAGTACTTAGATTTATATAAATAACACTCAGACGCAGAACAAATACAAATATTAATCATATAAATATTTGCTCTGGACGGGGTTCGAACCTACGGCCTTTGGCGCACAAGATATGATCACTAACATCTGTGCCATCTGGCCTAAAACTTTATATTGGAAATCAATTTGGAAGGCTTTTTTTATTACACCAAGTAGACAAACAAGCATGCAATCCGCGTGATAGTAAGCGCCACTGCAGCCTATAGACGCTTGTAATATCACAAGCAAATCACTAGTTGCCAACCTTATCCAGACGTTCTTCTGCTCATATGATGATCGACTCTATTATTTTTAAATAGTAGGTATTACATAAGAGCAAATGTTTTTAAAACAATATTATTTGGGTTTTGGAGAACAGTCCACACAACTTGAACTGTTTTTATTTGTACCGTCCGTTTGTTTGTTTGATGATAATGAATATTAACAGCTGTAACAACATTTAAATATAACTAAGTAAACTCAAATGATTCAATATATTAAACCGAACATTTTTTCATTATTATAACATGAAATTTTACTATACCTGGTACACCTGATAAGCTTTATCGATTATTTTTTAAATTATTTCTGATGAGAATGGAATTCAATAAAATGACAACTATTTAATAATAATAATAAGCGACTTTATTATCGAATCATATCAGCTGAAGGTAGACCTCATACAAAGGTTGCCTTTATTAGTAAATGCAGACCACCTTTAACCATCTATTTATTATATTGGGAATTCTACACATCTAAATCATATTCCAGTTGAGATCTTACATACATATTGTAAAGTAATTACAGTGACTAATTTTTTTTATATTGTAAGAGCTGTGGTTTTGTTGATATGAAATTCATATTATAAAGTAATATTTGATGGTCAGGAATTCAATTGACCTAAGAGATTTATAGGTAAAAATTTTTGTATTTGTTTTTTTCTAACTTTTGTTATTAAGAAATAATAAAAAATAGCTAAAACATAATTATAAATAGGCTTCAAATAATAAAGTTATATTGAATTAATTGTTTTTATTTTCTTTTGTGTTCTTCCTGCGAACCTGCACATTGTCCCTTACGATGGTTGAATGTATGTCCGTCGATATATATTTAGAGAAGATAGAAAGTAAAACCCGTAACAAAAATAATTATATATAAATTTGGATGTGTGGTACTAGCAAGGTAGAATTATATCTTCCCCCGTACCGTAAGAGTTGTAGTAAGAGGCGAATGAGGTGCCGGTACCAACAAATGACTGTTCGTCGTAGAGCTACACTTAAAATGTACTTAAAAGAAATAGCTAACATATAAATTTGACTCAGAGCAAGTATTTATGTTGCTAACTATAATATAATATATGCGTATTCGAAGATATAAATAAATAATGGGTATATTGAGCTATATTAAAAAAAGAGGTATTACCAATATAATACTTAAATGCATATTTAACACCGAGACGCAGAACCAACATATGTCCATTATATTGTCCATCGAACCCACGATTCATTGGCGCATAGCACCTATGACCAAAGAACGTGCCTTCGTGCCCGTCTTACAGTAATAAATTTATATCTAGTATAATTTTAACATATAAATACATACAACTTGCTAACGTGGACTACACTTTTCACACAAATACAAATGTTCATCAAATAGGTGCTTGTAATGTTTGAGGATAGAACCCAAGACCTTCGATACACAGGGCAGGAACTCTACCGACACTTGATCTTTGACACACGAAAATGTCTCGTAATATCAGAAGGATATTACTAGCGCCTTGCTAACTTGGTGACTTAAAGATATTACGTGACATCACCCAGCCAATATCACTGCAAACACTGCTATTTAGCGGTAGAAATAGGTATGCGGTCTCATGTAAAAGGCTGGTTATTCGCTGTCTTTAGTAGCTACTTTTCATTCCACAATGCTACCTCCAATAGTCGTTTGATCTTTAACACAAAGCGTTGTAATTGCATATTCAATAGCGGATATAAGCGCACGTGACGTTTAATAATTATTAATGTTAATTATTTATTCGTTGGATACTTCTCTGTAAGGTACCGGTAGAGTAGAATTGTACCTTCCCCGGTACCAGGTGTCGTAAGAGGCGACTAAGGTACCAGAACCGACAGATGGCGGTATATCCATCCGTGACATTGTAATGCATAAGGTAGAGATGAGCAGACGACTTTTTGTATGAGGTCTACCTCATGTAAATCCTTAATATTCCAATTGCTTGAAATATCACGCAGGGCAACGTCTATCGGGTTAGTGTTATTATATAAACGAATGCATTTTTGTATTTATCAAACAAACATACATGTAGTATTGTTTTGGAAAAATAAACATATGTTATTATAAAAGTGAATTATTACTAAATGCTATAAAAGAGGACGCTATCTTAATAGTTAAGATAAACTGTATAAGGAATTGAACGCAAACGAGACGCTATCAAAAACAGTACCATAAAAAGATTCGTTCAAACTCAAAGGTTCACGCAGTTGACATTATTCCGGCAGCGGGGGAACCTCCCACGAAATGTGTTGTAAGACATTCGGCTATTATAGTTTGTCGAACCCGTGACTCGGGATCTGTGCCGACGAGTCAATCCATATCTGAGGTGTGGGTGTCATGTAAGAACATAATACTAGTAAATGGTATCAAATGATTACTAGATTACGATGATATGGTGAGGTAATTGGAAGAAAGGTTTGTAGCCAGATTGTTTAGCTTGTAGATTCTTTCGGTTTAATTGTGATAGAAAATTTACAATTATTTAAATTACGTATCTGTACGAGTAAATATGTAATACAACGTGTATACAAGACACACTTGTTCATCCGAGAGACGTTATCATGTCTTTAACTAATAATAGTTAAATAACAATATTTAAATGTATTTTGCTTAGCTATGCATAGAAAAATGGTAAAAAAGATATTAACCACGTCAATTCTATACCATAAGATCCAAGCACATGGCCTCGTGCGTTATCGGGTACACAAATGCCTATCCTAGCCTAGCCTTATCTACACATGAAGCTGGACACAATAATTGGATTACCTGTTTTTGAAATAGCCGTGAACAATGAAAGTCCAATGCTCTAGTTTAGTAATACCGAATGAGCGACATTTATAAATGGTTTGATTTGTAGTTCTATTTCGTAAACAAACTTAGAGTTCACTCTCAGGTTGTTTACAGAATAGAGGAGAACCTAATACAAAGGTGCATCAGGAACTCGTTCTTGCCTATTTCTACCGCCGTACAGCAGTATTCGCATTGCTGTGTACTGGTTTGAAGATTGAGAGAGTCTGTAAAATTACTGGGTAATGTAACATTATACCTTCGAGTCACAAAGTCGAGTACGTACTGTCTGTTATCCTTTTATAGTTGCGGTGACGTTTCCACTCGATCTGTTTATTTGTTTGTCATCTTAGTCATGTAAAAAACATCGGATCTCTATTTTGTAATCGCAGAAATGTAATCGACTTTTAAAATGCTCCTCTTTCTCAGCGCCTCCGCCTTTTAAATTACACTTTAGTTTAGGGCGGACGTTTTCCCCATTTTTTGACCAAAAAATTGTTTACGTGAATATGACTATCTTGTAATATATATCTAAAATTATATAATTTACAAATTATGCCCAACAGTAGTAGGTTTAACTATATTATTCCACATATATTTTTACTTATTATGCTCTATACTTTCAAGCCTTTTAACTGTTATGACACATTAAATATAAACTAAGCATATATTATGAAAATTTTACATTACGACGTATGACGATAAGTACACAAAACCTAGTGAGTTATGCCAAGCGTCATTAGAATAATTGACATTATGTAAAAATAGAGTCTGATATAAATACTAATTACAGATAAATTACAAATATAATATTTAACACCCACACACAGAAAAGACCAAAATGTCTTGCATTTGAATGTTTCTACCTGGTAGCCATTGAACTTCTGACATCCAAGAAAGGTCTACAGGTCCTTAAAAAAAACTATTATGTCAAAAATAAAAGTAGAATAATGTATACTTTTAGACATTAAGCGGATCTAGCCTGCTTTTATAATTTGAATGAACGTAAACGCGTAAGCAATCGCTTATCTTTGTTTAAGCATATTTATATATAGTTAATTGCCGTGAGACACTGGTAAAGTTGAGTAATCCTTCCCCTGTATCCCCCCAGGTGTCGCAAGAGACGACGAAGGTACCGGAACTAACAGATGACGGTATATCTATCTGTCCTCCTGTCGCGAAGCTACGCTCTGCGACTGCCAAAACACTTGCTCAGCACGGACACTATGGCCAAAATTCAACCTTTCTTTTCCTAGGAAGACCTATGTAAAACAGTGGCCTCTCAATGGCTGATATGATGATGATGATATATAGTTAATTAATATGTATAGAATAATTCCAAGGGTCACTTCACAGAAAAGGGTAAAAATTAAAATATAAAATTTTAAAGCGAAACGCTCATCAATTAACACAAACACTCAAATCCACACAGGCGTTGATGTTTTCAAACTGACCCCAATTACCCGCCGAGCATCGCGTAATGGGCTAATCCAGACTCCAGCCAAGCAAGACTTTGTGCCGACAGATGGGCTTAACCTGGTATATTTTAATTTTAACAATGTATTTAAATTCGCATAAATAATTCGTTTATTATTTTTAAAGTAACAAGATAACATTTGCTTTTACTTTTTTATTTTTTTATAGTTACACATTTACTTCTTATAGTAAGACTTTATTTTAAGGGTTCTTAATGGTGGACTTTTCAATTTTTTTTTTGATTTTTCGTTTGGCTGACGGCATTTTTTGGTAGTTATAGAGTAAATAATATAAATTAGTAAATTTTTATCCCGTTAACAGTCCAAATTCAATTCCATTATGCATATGACATATAACTATGTTTAAAAATAATTCTGAACAAACCTACCCTAGACCATTACAAAAAAAACAAAAATAATTGTACAATTGACGGGCCCGATGGCGCAGATGGTAGTGATCCTGTCTTGTGCACCAGGGGTCGTGGGTCCGATTTCCACCCAGAGCAAATATTTATATGATGATATTTGTGTTTGCTCTGTGTATGGGTGTAAAATATATGTATTTAAGTAGTATATTTGTGATTCCTCTGTTGTCTGGCGTCCGTGACACAAGTGCTTTAAGCGACTTACCATGGAGTAAGGTCAATGTATGAGATGTTGTGGGAATTTATTATTATAATTATTATATTAATTATTATCTTTCTTATCTTAATCTTTTTTAATTTGGTGCACTACTTAATCACGTTCATACATTTTGAAGAGGTAATTTTATTTATTATAATATAAATAAAAATATATGATAAAATAAACATGAAAACTTTTAAATATAAGTTTTATTTATAATTATTATACTCGCAGCTTTTGGCTTGCATGTGGTATATACAGGTAGAATCGATGACTATTACATCCCTTTGTATCGAGTGTCATTAGAAGCGATCCAGTTAGGCATACCACTATCAGACCAGTCTGATAGTGGTATGCCTAACTAACCAAAACAGTGTACCCAAAATTCATCAGAACGGGCTGAGCAGAGGCCCACCTATCGGAAAGCTACGCAATTTTGGGCCCCTCTCTATTGGGTAGACCTATATGCAGCTGTGATCTTCTTCTGGCTGAAATAATTAATCGAATTAAAAAATATATTTACGATACTATTAAAAGATAGAAAAGTTCAAAGTGATAAATGTCCTGTTCAACAATTAGGGATAATTGAAGACACCCGCCCTGTGCATTTGAACTATACTGATTTGGATGGATATACCGCCCTCTCGCGGTTCTGGTACCATAGTCACCTCTTACAACACTGAAAAAGAGGGAGGTACTATTCTGCTCTGCCTCAATAACGATTGTTTGTCGTCATTGCACCTTTGGATGGCGGTCGCTAGTTAATTTCTGAACGACTAACTAAAAATAATAAGTATAACATTAAATATTTGTGTGGGTACAATATTTAACGGTTTTATCCAAAGTATAAAGAAAAATTCTAAGTAAATTACTATTATACACCCTTCATAAATGTGTGCTCGTTCTAATTTCAAAACTGGTGCACACAAGCGCCATCTATTGTCAAGAGATCAATGGCCACCAATATCTATTGACAATAGAGATCAAATCCACGACGACATCCATTCTGCTCTGACCTCAATTAGCTGCCGAGCGTTACCTTAATGGATTTATCAAAGCCCAGCTCTAATATGAGCTAAACTACTAGAAGGTTAGGTACACCTATTCTCGTAAGCTTAGTAATTCATTTTGCATTGCATGTGATACGATATTATCTGCTTTTCCGTAATGGAAATTTTTTTATTTAGCTTTTCGACATTCACCTATTTAAAAAAAACAAGCAAGTACGTTTTTTCGAATTATGAAAGCATTTTAATTTCGTATTTTTATAAATAAAGATAAATGTTGCAAAGAGCAACACTCGAAAAAGTTTATATTTTTTTGTATTTTCCTAAGGACATACGGTGAGTTTTAATGAAGTGATAAGTAGTGATTAAAGTTGAATTAATCTGATTTAAAATTAATTAATGTCTCTGCGTCACGGTTCTTATTTTTTTATATTTTCACCTTCTCTTGAAAGAAAACAACACTTTTCAGCCTGTCACACAGTTGACGTAAATTTTCAACATCAATGTCGTTACCATATTAGCTATAGAAAGTCAGAAAAATTGTTTTTGCCCATAACTGCCATGCTAGGCAGGCATGGTGACAAACGCAGAGTCGTTTCGCGACGAGACGGATTGCCCAACCCTACCTATAGTATTTAAGCTGTTCTGTTAAACATGGATATACCACTATCTGTCGGTTCCGGTACCTTAGTCGCTTTTAACGACAGCTGGTACAGAGGAAGGTATTGTTGTACTAATCCGGTACCCCAAGACAGACATCAATGTAAACTAATCAAATCAAAACTCGTAATATAAAGGAACAACAGTACAATGACCTGAACAAAGTCGGTGCGGGCCGATATATATTTTAAATGTTGATCTTTCTTTCTTTCGGCGATTGAGGGTTAATAAAACTAAATTCTTCAGACATTAACATTTTAGTTTTAGTAAGTAGGAGTAACTTTAGTTTTGTGTGTGTTCTTGTAAAAGATTTACAAAAGATTCAATATTTAGATGAATGACCTCATGAAAAAATTACTTTTTTATCTAATTCTAGTGCTCTCAGCTTCGTCCTTTTAGTATTTTGTTTAATAATTTAATAGGTCTTGATTATTTTTTAGGTCTTGTAACATCACCAACAATTGTTACTTTAATATTACAATAGATTCTTTTTTGCATGGAATAAAGTAATTACATTAATATCTTCTTGATAAAAAAGAATTGGAAATCTGGAATATCTAAAACATAATAAGAAGTTAGATAAATAAATACGTATAATAGATCTCCATTAATCAGATAAACTAACATGTATTTTTCTTTACAACAACACGTGCGTAAACTTTAAGAATTGAGTACATTGGCGTTCCAATAAACTTTGGCACGTGAAGTTCCAAAGTCGCCGCATCAATCTAACGTATCACACAATTTATCGCTCGACTTGTCGCCGTATTTGCATTGAGACGATGTAAACCATTCTGTACACATCCCAAATATTTTTCTTAAGAGGCTCACCATTTATCAAAAATCCCGCGGTCGAGTTATGGCAGGAGGGATATCGTTTTCATTTGAATATCGTACTAAAGGGACGTGAAAAATATCCTTTGCGTTGCTCTCAGCCGTAAAGCGGCAGTTTCAAAGTTACGTGCCATCTAATTTTGCGGATTTTAGACATTAAAAGAAATGTACTATACGTAATAAAGATATTCCTAATAAATAATTATAATAATAAAGTCAATGTTTCGAGGTACATAATTTTGGTTGAGGTGTTACTAAAATATAGAAAATTCGTATTTCACCAACCGTAAGGTTATTAAACAAGGAAGTAATTACATCATCATCATACCAGTCATTGAAAGTCCACTGCTGGCCATAGGCCTCTCCAAGAAAGAAAGTTTTCATCACATAAACTGCAGCTCAATCCCATCCTGCAGTATTTAAGTTGTGCTATATTGGATAAATATATCTACTGCTCTTTAATTTTTAACATTTAGCATATACATAGGGGTTAAATAACAACATAGTACATGTCTACACAACATATTAACTTAATTAGCTGTCTGTTATGAGTTTTATTCCCCAGTTTAATATTGTTTAAATAATTTCGGCTTTTCGGTAATATGTATTTTGATATTACATAGTCATCAAATATAAGTTAAGCGGTGACACTTATATACACCCATGTCATAGAAAATAATACTGTAAAGAGGAACTATTTGTTTTTATTTATATGTTACGGTTGAACTCAAAAGCTACTGATTTTAAAGATTATTATTACACCATAATCAAGTTACATCTTTACCGACAGACCAAGGCATTATATTATTTAAAAATAATCCTATCCAGAACAGAAAATGTAGGCATTACATAATTATATGTTTGTAACAAATTAACTCAAAAAGCACTAAACCAATTTCAAAAATAGAAAACTATGCTGTGCAAGTATGTGCAAGTAACAGAGCCTACGTTTTAAATTTATTTTATTACTGTAACGGATACTACGCCGGTGAAGTCGCGCTGCGCTGTTAGTCACAAATATATCAATAGCGCGTCGACAACCTTGAAAAATTAAGATGTCACATTTAAGTAGTAATTTCTTTCCTTCACGCAATCTTTAAAGCGAGCCACAACAAAACGAACACTACTATTTGGCTGTAGAAATAGGTGAGAGTGAGGTACCAATATAGACGATCTATAAGTACATCTACACCGATTTACCGGGACTTTTATAGGCGTTGCCCATAAAAGTAATAAACAAATCTCTAGTAAGTTACTATTTAGCTCATAGAAATTACGTAATTATTATTATCAAATTACGTGAATCGCTCAAACCGATACAAATAGGGAAGTGGTTATGAAATACAGACTTTTGAACTAAGTGGTACTACTAGCTAGCATGCAATAAAATCAATGAACATACTTGTACATATATGCGAGTACGTTCAGTACATAAATGACAAAGTCACGTGCGATCAACGCATGCTCGCACAACATTGATACGCAGGTTAGTTATAATGTTCTTTTTATGACTAACTTGAATAATTTCTTGTAAGACGGTCTTTTTTAATGTCGTCTCGTTGTTGATTAACACCTAGTCACCTGCTGTTGAAAATCTCTTTTAGATATATGTTTAACGAATTTTATTAAGAGGACCAATTCTAATATGTAATGTTGAAGTTGATTAATTTGAACCTGTTAATATATAATTGTTCTTTTTTTTATTAATGTTTTTTTTACCGTTTGCCTATTTTTCTTAGTAATTATAGGTAATAAATACGTTTTGTAATAAATACGTAATAATTCAGTAATTATAGGTAATAAATACGTTTTGTAATAAATACGTAATAATTCAGTAATTATAGGTAATAAATACGTTTTGATTTAAAGGAAGGAGTCTCAAATTTAATTGTCAAAACAAATAAAAATAAACTAACCTCTCTCTATATTTAAAAATAACGACAAATTCGATATTATCTTAAAGTATTTTCGGTAACTAAAATAAGACCATATGATTATATCATAACAATAATACCAAATGTGCTTTGATAGAGAAATATTTTATTGTGCATCCTTTTTTTAATTTTATAATTATAATTTTATTCATAATATGAAGGTAAGTTACTTTCAATTCAGATCCGTTCAAACATTACATGAATTGTGGATTCCTTTTTTTGGACGTACCGAATACTGGACTATTCAGACGTCAGTTCCAGCTACCGAAGGGAATGGGCCGATTTCAACAAAAAATAACCAATCTAATTATATCAGTTCAAGTAAAGATGTCTATTAATATGAGAACAATATCTACAATAACAGCTGTAACACGTCCACTGCTAGACATAACACCTCTTCGCTAAGTAACTCCAATAGGACCGGTTGTATGTAGCCTACGTCCAGTGCGATTCTGTGGTGTTAGTCAGATCGTCTGTCTATCTTGTGGTTGGACGCTCTACGCTGCTCTTGTCGGTACGTAGGCGTCCATTCCAAAACCTTACGACTCCATCGACCATCGATTCCGCGTATCAAGTGCCCTGCCACAGCTACTTACTAATCCGCCAGGCTATGCTTTGGTTCTGTTACGATTCTCCTCATTCCTAATTCGGTCGGAAAAGAGACTCCGAGCATTAGCCTCTCAATAGCTCGTTAAGTATAACTTATTTTAAGTTGGCTTAGAAGGTCAATGGCAAGAGACCACGTTTCGCTGACATAGGTAGCAGGTGACATGAATCGGAGACTTTCGGCTAGAGACACTGAGTAATTGATTAAATGGTGATTAATGTTAATTGTTGAATAATTGATTTTACATTTATAATCGAGGCCTCCTAACTTTTAACATTGTAAGAACTGCGTGGAAGACTGCATTTATTCCCTGCCCCCTGTCTCTATGTACCTTTATTTGGAAGCAGGAATCATCTAATATCTGCCATTGGAAGGCCGCTGTTGAAAATAGAGCTTTCCAAGAATGGGTTGGGAATATTTTGCCCACAAGTGCCGTGCTGGGCAAGCGTGTTGGCAATCGCAGAATGCAGCTTTCGCGATGGAGATGCTGCTATTGTTATACTTGAGCTACACAGATTCGAATGGATATACCGCTATCTGTCGGTTCTGGTACCTTAGTCGCCTTTTACGATACCTTATACAGAGGGAAGTATTCTACTTCGCGCGTACCTCACGGTAATATGCATAAATACCAACAGATGAAGTTCATAATGGTCAATATTTTTATATTATTTACGGACCCGATGGCGCAGATGGTAGTGATCCTGTCTTGTGCACCAGGGGTCGTGGGTTCGATTCCCACCCAGAGCAAATATTTATATGATGATTTTTGTGTTTGCTCTGTATATGGGTGTAAAATATATGTATTTAAGTAGTATATTTGTGATTCCTCTGTTGTCTGGCATTCGTAACACAAGTGCTTTAAGCGACTTACCACGGAGTCAGGTCAAAGTATGAGATGTTGTGGGAATTATTATTATTATTATTATATATCTTGTTGTGATTTGTGTTAATATTTGGTTATATTTTTATATTTATTTGTCAAAGTTATTTCTGGTTGTATTTTTATTATTCTTGTAGATAAGAATTTTAAAAAGATCACTGTTTTGATTTTTTATTTGGCCGCCCGTATGACTAGCGAATATTTATAAATAAATATATATTTATTCATATTTATATATAAATATATTTTTATTTACAGTTAAATTTTTTTCTACTGGCTTTTACATACTCAATTTTAAAGCTTACGGGAGATTTTAAATGTTATTATTATTATCAATCGGGTTCATATTTAGCGTCAATTAGTTTTTGACTGACATACATTATTTATTGCTTATTAGACACAACATATAATTCAATATTTTTCTAAAATAAACGGTAACAATTTTTTGGAGCAAAACCTCTTCAAACTTTTAAAAGTTTGACATTTGTTTGTGTTTGATGTCTCAACACAAATAGAACACTAGAAAAAATTAGACGAGTCTGCTAAAGTCTCGTTAGCACAATGGTAGTGCAGCTCCCTTGCATGGAAAAGATGCGGGTTCGAGTTCCGCCTGAAGCGCCTATGACAAGTTGATTTTTTTCTAGTTAATATTATCCAAAACCACCGTTTATAGTGATATGATTGAGATTATATTCCAAATCAGAAACTATTATTAAATAATGAATTGAATAGTTAAAATATTTGATGCATAGCATAACGCATCGCAAACAGAGCGAAATAACGTAATTGTATCATAAACTATGTCGAATCATTATCTAATTACAACTACATGATACTCGTCTTTAAATGCGTTTTATTTTGCAACTACGACTAATGTTACAACGACGTATCTACAATGATATCCTATAATTAATATTTTATAACTAACCAAGTATATTTTAAAATTTGCTGCGATCTTCTGTTTGATCCGTATTGTTCTCGTTGCAATGAAAATAATAAATATTAAAATTCCAGTTCAAATCGGTCCAGCAGTTTTCAAGATGACCCGAAATACACTGACGGATATATTTTTTTAAGTTATGCATTTAGTAAAAATCTGATGTTCCCGGGATTGGGGTAGCTTTTAGATATAAAAAGTACTTTTCCTAACAATGGACTTTTAAGTTTAAGGAATAAAAGCGTCTAATTTTCATGCAGTCTTCATTAATGAAAAGTTTCAATGGAAAATTTCATAACCATCATAACCATAATTAAAATAAAATTCTACGCTGATTTTCATAAACTGTATTAGCCAGCTTCTATAATATATGAGCTGACTGATACGACATTTCAACCGGAAATGTGCCACGACTACCTTTTTACGAACAATTCTTTTTATTATTGTATGTAGCCAATAAAACGACATTGCTTGCGAGATATATATGATATGAGAATAATTTTCGAGAAGTGGTTATTAAGTTATTACTGCCCAAAGACAATAGTCTAACAAGGTTTAAAAGTATGAATATTCAGAGAATCATATTTTTTTTACAAAACTACTCTGTAGGAGTTTAAAACGTGGTTTATTTAACTTTAGACATTTTATGCTCATCGTTTCGCCTACCTTGCGGCAACAGTTCTCAAGACGTATCAAATGATCATGTATTTTGTATATAAGACTTTTCCGGAAGATTAAGCAGTGGAAATGAGATAATATTTCCTGTCGCTTAACTCTATTTTGGGCAGGAAATATAATATTTTCTACGCGTTCAAAATAGTGGTGTTTGTTATTCGTATGTAAAAGTAATATGACAGGCTTGAAGACAGACGTCGTGTATTCGATCCTAATATGATGAATATTTGTGTTTGTTCTGTGTCTGGGTGTTCAATATGTAACTAAGTATTTGTTTGTGCTTTTTTGGTTGTTTAAAGTCCATACCTTAAATTTTTTAGACACATATTTCAGAATCAGACACTGTAAGAGATGTGTGAAATTATTCATTTTAATTCAATACACACAAAATCGGCCGGATAAATGCAGGGAATGGAATCCGGACCTCTCACGACTGGGGTCAGCTAAAAATACAGGATCTTAAAATAGAAAACAAACTAAAATAAATAATACATTTATTTTAGTTTGTTATTTGTATTTACTTATATGTACTTTTATGTATTTAGAATAATGTCGACAGTTAACTTGGTGCAGTACTAATCTAGTCTGAATATTTGCACAGAATTCTAGACTAGTCGGAAACTAGATTCGAAACAGGAGACCCGTTCCCTACTAGAATTCGAGAATTGGTCTAAAACTTTGTAAACTGAAGCATTGTTACAGTTAAATTATAGCTAGTAAGCCTTCAAACACGCCAGTAGAACAAACATACTAAATACAACAAAACCTCAGCGAAATAATAACAAAACTGCTATTGCTTCAAGTCTAAGAAGTTTCCTTTTAGAACGAGCTCGAATTAGTGAACCAAATGACCAGAGACTTGGCGGCTACTTCCGATGTATACGATTTTCTTGTTGACAGTCACCTCGTCTACCATGACGGTCAGTTTACATTCAATACCACGGCAGCGATCTGATGCGCTGTACCATCCATTGCGGAGTTAATATCTAAATTAATATCGGAAATGAATTGGAGATAGAACAATGCGTCGATGTATGTTGTTCATAGCGGCGGTGTCAGAATATTTAAGGGGCTATCTTAGTAGCAGCCGAGCAGTGATACGGCTGAGCCGCGAGCCAGTGTGGCGGTAACTCCGATAGAGTTCCCACGCGTTTTTCGACTCGTCGATCGTCTTGAGCGATGTTTTCGCGCGATTTATCCATTGGAGCCGTGAATGTTCTATGATTGTTTATGTGTTTTAGTTAAATAACACTTACAGTTTGTAGTGTGCAGTGTTACTAGTGAGTGTTAGTTAACCATTTATCGTAAAAAATAGTTTGACTGTATTTTTCTACGAGGGAATAGACGGTACTTGCCTACTCGAGGTGAGTTTCTTTTATAAGTTGATCTTAAAATATTTAATTGGAATTGAGAAGTAATCAGCGTTCAATTTCACTGGTAGATAGCGATGCAATCAAAAACAATTTACGCAGTCAGATAAAGCCAAAAATAAAAGCTTAAAAAGTCATTAAGCCTCGACCTTTTCACCGCAAGTTTATTAGGCACAATAAAATTGGTGGACGCGATAAAAAATCTCCCGTCTATTGTTTTAGGATATTATATTAAAAAAAACTCTTCTCTCGAAAAAACCCATTTGGGTTGTGTGACTGAGCAATAAGGCAGATTACGTTTTTTACATATTAATTATAATTCGCATATTAATTAATATTCTTTTATGATGAATGTTTACTTTAATAACAATGCCGTAAAGTTTAAGTTGTAATAATAAATAAAGTTGTTAAGTAATAGTTTAGTAGGTCTTCATTATATTGTAGCATAATATAAAAAATATAGTTGTTTATGACGATTATACAAGGTCTACAGCATTTAATTGTTAATTGTAGGAAGATAGTACATGTAGTCCTTTAAATATAGCTAAATTATAATAATAGCTATTAAACTTACGTGTTTGCGAATTATTTTATTAGATTTTAACCTAATTTTAGAGATTAATATAAGATGTAGGTTTTATATATGCTTTATATGTAAAACTTTTGTAGTGTAAACAATTATCACTATATATCATCATATCAGACAAATGAGAAGTCCACTGCTAGACGTTGGCCTCCTCAAGATAGGGGGAATTATGCCATGTGTGGTAATTGCAGAGCGCAGCGTTCGCGATGCATACTGCTGCCTTCTACATTTGAGGTATAACGCCATCTGTCGGTTTTGGTAATTTAGACATTTTTTTCTACATCTGGTACAGAGGGAGGTTATATTTTACTCTAACGGTATCTTAAATTAATAACAAATCATGTTGCCAAATATATGCCCAATGTGGCATTTGTCATTTTTATCAAACTATTTAAAGGATGTCTATAAATAGGAATAAAATAAAGTAAAAATAGTATTAAAGTGTAATAAATAAGTTACTAAGTGCGACAGATAAGGAATAACGAAGAATGATAATGCTCCAAGGCAATGCATTTAATTAATAAAATTAAATAGTGAAGTAATTATTTTTATCATCAAGCTCATCATATAAACCATTTACCGTCTACTGTTGAACATATACCTCTCCAAAAGATTCCCAATAGCCGCCCAATTGTCTTTTGGGAATCGTGGGTGTCTATTGGGAATCTCGCTACGCTTATCGTTGCGTAGGATTGAACCTTATGGCCTATAATTGTTATAATAATTAATAAACATTACGAATTATAAAAAAAAACACGTGACTAGTTATAGCCTGCAACTTTATTCTCATTATACTTGGTTATATGTGTATATCTTAAGTATCGAAAATATGGCAATATTTTTTTCAACCTCAAATAACTGCCAGTAACATTCCAATTACGATTACCGTCACCGTTACGAAGAATTACCGGAACAAATAAATAGTCAGCCAAAAAAGTTTTTATTACAGAAACCTTATGTACCTACTTTAACTCTTTCCCCGTCCGGTGATAGTTTGTTTCTATATGTTTTACGGCCTGTTTAGTCGAGTTCATTTAGCCCAAATATTAGTGTTTTTGTATTTAAAACTGTTTTTTTTTTGTTAATTTTTTACAGTATTTTTTTTCTCAATTGGGTTTCGCACTGAACACGCTGATGCCAGCAATAAAGAAAGTATGCTAGTGTATTGATTTAATAAAAATACTTTTTGAATTATTTTTTTGACATGTTAATTCAAATTGTCAAAACTGTATACTAAACTAAAAACGCAGCAGCAGTAAACGTTTATGAAACATTTTATCGTTAATTTTAAAATTGTCAAAACTATTTTTAAACTCTATATACTTGCAATACACTTACGATATTACAATTAAATTGTAATAGCTTGTATCCAATTACGCACGTTTTCCGCACTCATATTGCTGCAATTAAAATACAAATAACTGATAAGATAAAGCTTAACAGCTGTGTATTAATTATACACTGTGTACATTGCAGACACGTTATATGGACATATATTAGGTCGACGTTGATATAAGCGTGCTCATCGCTCCCCATATAGCGTCTCCATCCATTCTCTAACGTCTGTAACAATGGTTCGAATATGTTCAGATAGGTTTCAAGGGGTTTGACATTGTTCGGGGGTGCACTATGAGACATTGAAATGATATGTTTTGACGTACGTACGTAATATTTTAATCAATACTAATATTATAAATAGTAAAATGTATTTATTTCTCATCACAAAACCTGCATTGGGTTATTTGTATTATACAATAAATACAGAAATAATATATTTTAAATTAAATGCGACTGCTCGAATTATATTAGAGGTAAATACGGTGAGAGGTAAATGCAATTAGCGTGCCTGTCTGTTCATTGCTCAGCGGGTGAATCGATTCGGATGAAATTTTGTAGTTTGAGAATTCCAACAAGACACGTTACAAAAAGATTTTTGATGAAGTCGAGGTCTACATCGAATTGTTACATATATCACAAAATAAAGTTGTACTAATCGTATATACTTATAAGGGTCGTGAAAATACTAGTGTAATAAAATAATAATCAAAGGCAAGCGTGTTGCAATCGCAGAGCGCAGCTTTTGCGACGGAGATGCTGCTGCCCATCCCCGCCCTGTGCATTTGAACTGGATTGTCTCGGATGTATATACCGCCATCTGTCGGTTCTGGTACCTTAGTCGCCCGTATTTCCTCTATTCTGTATTAGGTTTAAAATAAATTATACGTTATTTAAGTACCACGTCCAAGAATATATTAATAGGCAATTATGCGTTGCACCTTTACGGTTAGGTCATGCGTAAAGTCAAGGAGCGGTCATGATTTTAAAATAAGTTAAACCTGAATACGTTAGTTAAGTATGTGTATGGTTATTATTTACCCTTCCTAGTTTGGATTATGATTTAGTTTTATTAGTTTAATTTTGTTCACTTTAACTAATATTTAACAAAAGAAGACTTTTGTGCCCGTGACAGTTGAGGTATTTTTTTCACATTTGCTAGATTTCGCATCAAACAGACAAAATAGGAGACATAAATCTGATATCCTGAACACGAGTCCCAGTACACGGAAATTCCTTTTTCTCTTCCAGTGTTTACGGTACCTATATTTTTAACTAGCACTAATAAATTTTACTAGGTTACAAGAAAAAATACTTCATACTATTTTGTTAATTTAAGGCAACTTATCTAGTACGGACACACTGGGCCCAGGCCACATACAACCAACACAATACGAAATCTATAGAGAAGGTCCAGCGGTAGACGTCCTATGTCTATGATGCAGATATAGATAACGTTTGAAATTAAAATAAAAACTAAAAAACTAGCCCCATAATGGTGACTCATTTAAAATTTTATTTTAAACATTCATAACCTCAATGACGTCGTAACAGAGTATGAGATTTATATTTTTCTGGTGATTCAAGTATACTTCCTAGAAAATAGTAACATCCGCCATCTTAAAGTTGCACCACTCAAAGTTTTTAGGCATGAGTAATAGACTATACTAATTTATCAATAGAGTTTATAAAATGTTTCTCGTTGAATAAGATACGATTGTGAGCTTTGTGTAGCTAAAAACAGTTAGGCAAACAAAAAATCAAGGTGCTCGCCTGTAACATCTTTTGAGTAGGGGCTTTAGTTAAGGAGAGTGTATATATGCTTCATTGAGCATTGAAAATAAATTAGATTATTATTATCATTAGAGTCACTTCAAAACTGCGGATTTTAACTCAATTTTTACCTTAAAATTATAGATTATATGCTTATAGATTTGAACTTTATTCATAACAGTTAAAAATTCCTTTTAAAATAGCCTACCCTATACTATAATTTAGTGCGCAAATGAAAAAAAATTAAGAATATAAGTTGACGACGTCGATAGTTGAGGTTTTGAAGACCATATGAATTTGTTACTAGCGGTCTTCCATAACTGTGTACTTAGGGCCCGATGGCGCAGATGGTAGTGATCCTGTCTTGTGCACCAGGGGTCGTGGGTTCGATTCCCACCCAGAGCAAATATTTATATGATGATATTTGTGTTTGCTCTGTGTATGGGTGTAAAATATATGTATTTAAGTAGTATATTTGTGATTCCTCTGTTGTCTGGCGTCCGTAACACAAGTGCTTTAAGCGACTTACCACGGAGTCAGGTCAATGTATGAGATGTTGTGGGAATTTATTATTATTATTATTATTATTAGTTAACGAAACAAAAAAAAATTGTACCATTCAAAAATGTCATTCGGTTGATCAAGTTTATAATAAATTTTCCCATAGTCAGGTTATATTAAGATATAATGAGATATTATTGCCATGGAGTACCAGCAGAGTAGAATAGTTCCTCCTCCTGTACAAGGCGACTAAGGTACTAGAACCGACAGATGGCGGTATATCCATCTGAAACAGTGTAGCTCGATGCAATGGCGAGGATAGGCAGCAGCATCCCTGTCGCGTAGCTACGCTCTGTGATAGCCAACACGCTTGCCAAACACGGAAATTGAAGGCAAAATTTCTCCTATATTGGCGAGATCTATGTCTAACAGTAAACTTCCAATGACTGAAATTATGAGATACTACTAATATTTCGGTCTAGAATGAAATCTTCTAGAAAACCCTAGACAAACAATTATATTAGAAACTAAATTTTGCAAATGTATTAGGGATTTATAATTGATTTTTCTAACTGAAAAACACCACTTTTTTGTATATTTATTACTAGCATTTGGTTTATGTGAGGTGAGTTAAAGGCAAGCGACTTTATAGCCCAAAGATGCTCGGATTATCGGTATTAATAATAATCTCACATTACAACAAAAATATATGAGAGTATGGTGTATTAAGCTATTAATTTATAAATTTAATGGAGCGTTAAGAACAACACCGCTCCAACTCAAGCCGCGTCACCAAGACGGCCTTGTAGAGTCAGCCGATAGGGATTATGTCACTGTTGCATTTGACTCACGGTCTCTATAAACGGAGATCGGCAACTGTTTAGCGTCTTGTGCGATGCTAATACGATGTTGACAAGGCTACGCGCACTTTGTACCATCTGTACATGTATATGTTTGTGTCACCTATCGGTTGTAGAGTCATGTTTCATATTTTATTTAGGAGGCACGTAAACATCATATATGTAAACATCTATTATTTCAATAAATAAAATGTAATTGACAGTTTGTCAATGCTTGTATATGTTAATTTAATTGTTGTAAATACACAGGTTAAATATAATTATACTGATTCTTAGCGCCTATAAAAACCATTTAACTTCTTTTTAAATTTTATGTATTACAGGTTAGTTTTTTAACAGAATTAATACGTTTTAAGTTTATGCGACACTGATGCCTTAACTAGGTAGAGTTAAAAAAGGAAAGATGCGATGAACTTGCCCGGTCATCTGACTGTTACGCTTTCACGGCTTAAACGATTTGGATGAGATTTGATATGCGGATGACATGAGCATAGTCTAATTCCGACCTTGAAGAGTTCATACCTATATACTTATTAATTGTATACTTTTAAATTCTGAAACAACATTTACCTTCAACAAAAAATTAAAAGTTAATTAAACGCGTTTGAAATTTCGCTTTCGCGTTCTCTACTCATAATAAAATATTAATAAGACATAATTTTGTTTATCATGTTTAACTTTCAAATAAAATTAGTACAAAAATGACTACCATTTTAGTTTAAGTATAGTATCCTTTCGTTGGCGGTAATAAACAGACACTATCGCGTTTTAATATTAGTATGTATGTTATCTTACCCCTCGATCCGTATAGTCGTCCAACGAGGTAACGAGGGCAGTCTTCCTGATCCCTCCGCACTGATTAGCTATTGAGGTCAGATAAAAATTAAATTAATTATTCATAATTTTATAAATATATTAACCCGTATCTATAATAAGGATGTTAATTATTTTTTTTTAAGGACTATCTAATTAATTGGTAGTACTTTTAAATCTTGACGCAACGTTTACGTCCAGAAAAATAAATTAAAAAGAGAAATAAACCGCGTTTGAAAGCCGTTAACACAATATTTTTATTATAAACGGCTCTCTAATTATGACAACATATTTTATTTATCCTGTTTCATTTTTAATAATATAGTATTAAAAATGACATTGCTTAAAAGTTTAAGCGTAGTATCCTTCTTTGGTGGTACAAACAGACACTATTGCGTTTTTAATATTAGTATGTTAACACTGGGTCCATATAGTCCAATGAGGTAACGAGGGCAGTCTTCCTGATCCTTCCTCACTGAGTAGCTATTTAGGTCAGATAAAAATTTATTAATTGTTCATAATTTTATAAAATATTGACCCGTATTAATAAGGACGTTACTTAATTGTTATTTTAGGACTGTATAATTAACTAGTATCTGTCCGCAACTCTTCTTGCGTGGGTTTTTGGAGTGTTTTCTAAGGCTAAAGGTGAAATTTGCTACCTCTCAAGAATATTTGATTATTATATATTATGGGTGTTAAAAATGTAACTAAGAATTATATATGTGATTCCTCTGTTGCCTGATGTCCGTAACATAAGTGTTTTAATCGGCTTAGCTTGAAGTCAGGTCAATGTATAAGGTATTGTCTACCAGTGAAATATATTTTTAAATTGGGACCATTGTTCCCTAGGAATATTTTTTTAAATATCTGAGGCATTTCTGTGAATGTCTTTATTTGTTCACAGCACACGTTACTCTTAGAAACAAAAAAAATCTCTTCTTAATAAGTTTACATTTACGTACAAGCTTATAGTGAGGTACTGGAATCGGCAGATATCCACTCGAATAAGTGTAGCTCAAATGCAACAGGGCTGTGATTGCTACCATGCTGGCCTCGCGCGGCAATTATGGGCAAATCTCCCTTTCATAGAAAGGCCTATGTCCAGCAGTGAACGTTTTACGTTTGATGTGATAAGCTAAGGAAAATTTACCGATTTAAAATATAATGTAACGAAGATTCTTCAATTAAATATTTATTTTAAATGCCATCTTATTTTGTTAACCATTTTTAAAGCACGGACATAGAGGTCATTGACCTGATTTTCTTATTATCGAAAATGTATAATATTTTAAACTCAATCCAGTCTAGAAACTTTATAATAGCTCCATTTGAATGCAAAACATTTATTCATGCAGCACTTATTTGAAGCCGTTGATCGATAAACGTTTATGGCAACGCTGTATAAGTAAATGACGTTTATTTACTAGCGTGGCAACACTGTTTGACTACAAAAACCGACAGTCACGTATAAAGGACATGACTTTCCAATTGTAATAAATTATTGTAATAATTTATCATTAGTCATTAATGTTTTATCTTGGCGTTGGCAACACGTTAATTTTTCACGTATATTGTCAATATTTCACATTTGTTTGTTTGTCATTTAAGCCTTATTAAAAAAACGTGTGTTCGTTGAGCAATAAACATTCGTGTTTACTTTACTGGTACGTGACGTCAGTCTATTATTACAAATAGTCGTTTGTTGCTTATTTCATCAACACGACAGACGTTATCCTGGCCTATCTACAGTTATATTTAAATAATGAAAAACATATTGCGACTACAATTTGAGAACTATTTCTCAAGCTAAGCAAAACTTTATTAAAATAGGAAATTAATTAATAATTTTATAGTCAGCACTTTAAAAATTTTTCAACAAAATTGAATTCTATTTATCTCGTCAGCATTTCGATTTTTTTTAACGATTTCATTGACTTTACACAAAATATAAGTAGATACTTATATATATATTATTTGTGTATACTGTATGTACTGTCTTAGCATTATATTCTGTGTATTTATGTAATGTGTGCGTAAATAATGTGTTGCATTAACAAGCTTTGTATTACACCAGACCATATAGACACACATCCACACCTACATGCACACTAGAGCATAGGTGCCTATAAGAACAGGCTAGACCTAGTTTAGGTACCTAAGTATCAAAATGTATTTTAGTTTAAGTTACCTTTTGTTGTTGAATAAAGTTATTATTATTATTATTATTATTATATATTATTAATCTATACCATATATGTAACTAACCTTTACTATAAAAATAGTTTATTTTAATTATTGAACGCGTACTAGAAAATATTTGACATTATTTCTTCCTCCCAATTACTATAGTTCTACAAATATAGTTTAGTTAGAAGAGTAGCTGTACTTATACAGTTGAATTTTCTTTATCAATGGTTTTTTTATATAATATGTTACATATGTAAATCGTTTGAAATGTAAAAAATAGTAATGACAGTTTATGATGCCATATACTAAAATATCAATAATCGCGCGGCGTTACTACGTTAGTCGTGAGGTACCGGCAGAGTAGTACTTCCCCCTGTACCAGGTATCGTAAAAGGCGACTAAGGTACCAGAACTGACAGATGGCGGTATAACCATCCAAAACAATGCAGCTCAAATGCACAGGGCGAAGATGGGTAGCTGCATCTCCGTCGCGAAAGCTGCGTTCTGCGATTGCCAATACGCTTGCCCAGCGCAGCAATTATGGGTGGCATTCCCCTTTTTTTGGGGAGGCCTATGTCCAGCAGTGGACTTTCAATGGTTGGTATGTGTTACTACGTAGACATCTGATCAAGAATCATCATCATCATCGATTCAAGCTAAATCTTAAGGCCGTAGACATGAGGTAGAGATCTGCCTTATGTCTACAGCCTCAAGATTCAGAAGTCGTCTCAATAAGTACCGCATTCACACCTGTTTCTACCGCTAAATATCAGGTTTGTAGGGCGGCAGAGGCAGCAAAGTTACTGGGTACTCTTAAGCCACAAGGTTGACAACATGCTAGTGATATCTTTGTTATTTGAGCATCTATAGGCTGCAGTGATCCTTACAATCATGCGGACTGTATGTTTGTTTGTCGACTACGTTTTAAATAAATGTAAAAGAGTAGCTAGAATATAAACAACATAATAGCTACAATAAGTATAGTTATATATATAAAACAAGAAGTTGGTTGCCTGACTGACTAAATGAATCACTGACATATCAATACTGGGCCTGAACTATAAGGGTTAGAACCTTGAAATATTACACAGAGATTTTTAAAAAGATCACCCTCTAAAATGGTAAAACGGGGGGAGGGGCTAAATTATAATGAATCTTTGCTGTTTTATGTTATTCGAATGAAATTCAGTTTCAAAGTTCTTGATTTCTTGTCATGAGGCACGTGTACAATATTTTTTGAAAAATCATTCAAATTCAAGGGAGTAAAATGGGGGTCCAGAAGAAGTATGAAAATTCTATAACTTAACGCGAGTAAAACGGCGGGGCGCTAGTAGATATTAAAGACTTCCTAATAGCAGTCACTAGTTTGTAATTATATGATTTCTGGATACCAGATTAGATATACGTATATCAGACGGTTAGGTCCGCTAATTAATGTGTTTGAATCTGTGGTTATCGGCATCAAGAGATAAAGACAGTGGTTCAATGACAAAGTGCGATGTGCAAGTCGCTATCTCGTCCAGAAACTGGCAATAGATTTCTGGATTAATGTTCATTTCAATTAGGGTTTATGGGGTGCCGTCCGAACGGGCGGTGCTCCGCGAATTGACTGCCATCTAATCTAATTCCATATCGAATGCTTTATGTTGGAAACTTATCTAGAATTTTTTTAAATCATTTAACATAGCATTTCATTCATTGTCACGACTCCGAGATAAGTCGCTTAAAGCACTTGTTTTACGGATATCAGACTAAGAGGAATGACAAATATAATACTTAATACATATTTAATACCCAGGCACATAACAAATACAAATTTTCATATAAAACATTTATAATGATTTTCGTAAGTGATCGTGATCGAACCCGACACCTTTGGCGCCAAATTCATTAAAACCTCAAATTATGGAATAACTTTTAAGTAACAATGCTTAATAAATTCCACTGATATATGATGTAAGTTTTTAAAAATAGTCGATAGTGACGTCTAATTAATTATAAATATATATTTAATACGATAGTGTTTCGATTATAAAATTCCCTAATCCTATTCTTAGTGATTTTAGGACTTATTGTCCGTTTAATAATTGTAAAAGTAAATAATATTAAAATATAAAATACACAATTCATACAATGTAACAAAATGTTAAGGATCAACTTGAATTATCAATACAAATGGAAATTTTTACAAAAAAATTAAATACATTTTCCAATTGTACATATAAACTGTAAAAAATCCGTTCCAGACATGGATTTGAAGATGACAAAAATAAGAAAATTCTTATCACGTACTGGTATAAAATATTCACCATGTTCTACTCTCTAGTCGTAAGTCATAGAAAATGTCTGGACAGGAAAGAAAAAGTCTGTGCATTTGCCTCTTTATTTTAAATATAAAAAATACTGTCTCGTGTTAACCGGAATGAACTTGTAAATCAAAAATTCTTCATAAATTTGCCTACTGCGTAGGTACAATACTATAATGATACAGAGATAGGATAGTTGATATCTCATGAATTGGGGTCGCAAAGTAGCAATATGTTTCTTATGATTAATTAATATAGTTAAGACTAAAGAAAAACTGATTAAAATCGGTTCAGTGATTTAAGAGATTATCGCGGAGAAACAACATGACACGAAATTTTTGTGAAGATATAAAAAATTTAATAAAGAAATGTTTGATTGTTTGTTTGCTACGATATAAGTTAAAAACTACTTCACCGATTTGAAAATCTTTTTCATTAAAAGGCTACATCTTTGCTGGGTAACATAGGTTATATTATATTTAAAAAAAATAAAATAAAATCACTACCTAAAACTTAGAACATTTTATGAACATTTGTAACAATGAATTAAGAAATTAATGGACTGATTTAAAATTAACCAATACCTAATAGAAAGATACGTTCATTATCATACCAGCCATTTGAATTCCACTGTTGGACATGAGCCTCTCCAAGAAAGGAGGTTTTTTGCCCATAATGACCGCGATGGGCAAACATGTCGGTGATTGCAGAGGGTAGCTGTCGCAATGGGGATACTACTGATCATCCTTGCTCCTTGCTTTCAAGCTACACTGTTCCGGAAGGATATACCGCCATCTCTCGGTTCGGTACGACACCAACGTACCAGGTGTCGCATATACTATTCTACTCTGCTGGCACCATACGGAAAATACATTTATTACTTACATAGAATTATTTTTGTAATAAAACTATTTTCTAACAACCTTTAATACGATTTATAAAACTTTAGGGGGTATAATACTCTGCCTGAAGTTTGAGTGATAAAATAATATATTTAAGTTTTATATTTTTCCGATGTCTGATATCCATGACACAAGTTTTACAGCTACTTATTACAGAGTCAGATTAATATTCGTGATGTTATGTGATTTTATTCTTTATATATTTTTTATGGATTCTTATACTTTCATAGTTCATAGCTTTTTAATGTTAAATAATGTTCTATATATGATCAAAGGTTAGGACCACAATACAAACAATGTTTCCGTTTTAGAGGATATCTTGTACCATCACTAATACTGATTGTGTTAGGGCTTCTTAACCACTGCGTCAAACGTTCGAAGCATTTACAAGTTAATTAAATACCGTCGCTATTTCAATCCCACATCGTGCAGCTTCTAAAATTAGTTATTGAAAAGTAATTAAGCGGTTTATAATGAGGTACCAGAACCGACAGATGGCAGTATATCCATACAAAAAAGTCAGCTCAAATGTACAGGGCGGGCATGGGCAGCAGCTTCCCCGTCGTGAAAACTGCGCTCTGCGATTGCCAGCGCGCTTGCCTAGCGCGGAAATTATAGGCAACATACCCCATTACTTGGGAAGGCCTGAGTCCAATAGTGTGTATAGAAATAGTTCATTTAAAAGTTACATTGATCACGTTCTTCATTGACCACAAGGTAGTGTAAATTGTTTTGAGACTGATAAACAAACGCCGATCAGGTGAGACTTGACTCCGAGATAGATAACTAAAAAAGCATTTGTATATTGTATAACAGAGAGGCAACATAGAGATTAAAAAAATTAACACCCAGACACAGAACAAACACGTACGAACATTCACCACATAAATGTTAGCCTGGGGGGGGGGGGGAGAAATTTCGATCCAATCGACTCTTAATGAAAACACTACCAGCCCCATGTGTCTTATTTATTTTTAAAACTCCTCTGTAACAATTCTGTCCACTTGTAAACTCCACTGTCCGTTCTAATTCTTTGAATTGAAGTGAACGCCGAAACAGTCGAGTGGTTCGTGAATAGCTCGCTACTGAAGTTGCCTGCAAGAAGTGGAAAGCCATAAAACTCTGTAAAGTAGCGCCGGCTCAATACAGGATCGGAAATAAATTCAATAGGGGTCAACGACCATTTACATTGCCCTGTCTCGGACGTAATCCCTTGGGTGAGACTGAATTAAAGTGCAGAGTTAAGATTATATTTACAAAAAACTTGTCTTCAGCCGGGACTGGTACCTGTACCTTTTCCTAACCATAGAAATACAATGCCGTTAGAAGATAAGTCGAACTTTTAACTTAGGATATATTTTGCGCTGAGAAATCAGCTCCATCTCTGCAATATTATAGATAATTTCCTACAAACACCGTGGGATACTGGCGGACCTACAAATGTCATGGGGTACCGGCGGAGTAGAACAGTACCTCTCTCTGTACCAGGTGTCGAAAAAGACGACTGAGGTACCGGAACCAATAGGTGGCGGCAGCTTAAATACTATAGGATGGGGATGGGCAGCGGTATCCAATTCGTGAATCTTGATGAAATCCGTATCTTGGGAAGGTCTTTGTCCAATTGAGGACCTTCTATGGCTGATTATATATATAAGAGATTATATATATATCCATGACTTAAACTTTGAGAAATTTGAAATAAATAATCAAAAAAGAAGAAATAGTTACTCAATTACTTTAAAGGTTTTATGGATTGAAAAATGCTAAAAAAATAAAATTTAGCATTTTTCAATGTATAAATCTCAAAATTAAAATAGCTGCACATTGATGGAACTTAATATGGCGCGAAAATTATCTGATAAATTTTATGAATGTTTACCGCAAGGTAACTGAAAGGTTATCACAAGGTAATTTTTTATCACTTAGTAGTGATCGTATTAATGTAAAAAATATGAAAAGCATGTTGTGAAAAGCATGTAGCACCAAAATTTACAAACTCTAACTTAATATGTACTTTTCTACAATCAATTGACATCTTTTCACTAATTTGAGTTTACTTACGTAATACAATAGACAGCAAATCTGCTACCGCGAGTGGACTACATATGTACACTATTACTAAAAACAATTAAGTATGTATTGGTATTTTAGACCTAAAAACCTCACTATCAGGCTCTACTGTGGTAACAGGGTCGTATTGCATAACATGAGTACAGGGATCTCAAACTTTAACGCAACCTCTGCTGCAAGTTATCAATACTTCGGACGAACAAGTTTATAATGTATGTATGTGCTTACGCGTAACATATCGACAATCGAAATAATGCAGAGCTTAAATTGCGCGTGAAACTGCATGTCTATAGGTACTTTTGATAGTAAGTTCTAATAGTTCTATGACTTAATTTTATTCGTGGAATAAAATATATTTTTATGTTTTAACTAGCCGTGAGGTACCGGCAAAGTAAAAAAGTACGTATCCCTATAGGGGGAGGTACTTCGTCTATAGTATGAGAATCGACAGATGGCAGCATATCTATCCGAAACAATGCAACTCAAATGCACAGGCCGGTGATAGGCAGTAGCAACATCTTCACCGCAAAAGCTGCATTCTGCAATTGCCAACACGCTTGCCCAGCACGGCAATTATGGGCAAAATTCCCCCTAACTTGGACAGGCCTATGTCCACCTGGAATTCCAAGGGCTTGTATGATGCCGTTTAAATTTAGTACAGTTTTAATTATTTAAGTCGCGGATATCAAATTATTTTGTTTCCTCAATTAATGTCAGAATTAGAATACCTGTAGAAAAATACTTTGTCTTACAACTACTTAAAAAAAATGTCTGGAAAATAAACTGATTTGCATGTTTCTCGAGCTCAGTGACGAGCCCAAACATATTGATTAACGTTAGACATAGTGATAAACGTTAGACACATTGATAAACAGACTATCGTAGACCCCAAGAGTCATGAATAGGATTTATGCTGTGTATCTGCAGATGGGTCTTGTTAGTTAATTGGTCCCATGCAACAGTCAGTCAGGTGAGACAACTTAACGGGGTCACCAATCTCTCCTTCAGTCCACTTATGTATACAGTTTAACTAAACTAAACCATAGTTGCCACAGGGAATTCAAACCTCGAACTCAGCAATAAGCAATAAGATATTTTACAATAGGTTAAGTCGATAAACAATATATCGTTTTTTATATAAACCTCAGGTTTATATAAAAAACGATATTTAAACTATTTAACATTGAACTAAGAGAAACAGGGATTTACGTCAATTGACAATCGGCTCATGCTTTGGTTACATTTCTTTATAATATAGATTCGATCGATTCACAATGTATTGTAATAACCGAAAACTTCGAAACGTTATTTATACTGAACTTTGAACAAAGGGCAATCTAATAACCCCGCTTAATTTAAGAAAAATCTACTGAATATGTATATTTTGAAGAAACTTTATAATAATTTAGTCCATACATTCAAATAAAATTATCCAAATATATGTACACATGTTGTTGACAGCTTGTTGTACAAAAAGGTTTGCTTAAAAGAAATTGTATAAATCCTATAAAAAGTCTATTTCTCTGTTTTTCTCCTTTAAAAGGTTCAGTATTGGATCTACATATGGTTTAAGGTTGTACAGGTACAAATGCGACATCTATCTTTGTCAGAAATATGGCCGATCGAACAACAGTTTAACTTAAATATATTAAAAAAATAATACATAGCCCAATTAGGTAAGTCCAACTTCAAGAAAGAGGTCAATCGCCAAATCCAACACGGCTGGGCAGCGTTCAGACAACTGCGAAACATCTTCTCGTCCGACATAGCTCACCGTCTCAAGTCGACAGTTTTTGATCAATGTGTGTTACCAGCAATGACCTATGGCAGCGAAACGTGGTCTCTTACCATTGGCCTTCTAAGCCAACTCAAAATAGCCTAACGAGCTATGGAGTGGGCAATGCTCGGAATCTTATTGCGGGATCATATCAGGAATGAGGAGATTCTTAACAGACCCAACGTTACAGACATTGCTCATCGGATTAGTAACTTGAAGTACCAGTGGGCAGGGCTTTTGATAGGCAGAACTGATGGCCAATGGAGTATTAAGGTTCTGGAATAGAGACCACATACCGACAAGCGCAGCGTAAGGCGTCCACCCGCAAGGTGGACAGACGATCCGACTAAAACTGCAGGATCGGTGCTGGACGCAGGCCTATATCCAACAGTGGACGTCTTATGGCCGATATTATGATGATGACGATGATATGATTTCGGTTCTAGTATGTTTAGCAAAATAATTTTGTCAGCAGGAAAACCTTCTTCGGCTAAAATTAAAAAGAAATTTTTTTTATAAGTATATTTGTAATTTTGCAAAATTTAATCATAGAATTGCAAGTTATTTGTGTTCATGGTAATGTAAAATGCTTTCAATTATTAGTACATAATTGACTGTATTATAAGATATTTACTAAACATATAGATACCAATTCCTTTTACAAACAACTGAAAAAAAGGTAGCATCCAACTCTTCTGATATTTTCCACTGCTCCATGTCACCAGCTGAGGTCTAAGAACTAACTAATGACGATCTCTTCAAAACGCATGACTTAAATCCAAAACTGAACAGAATTGGGAAGGAGCATCTCCCTGGTAAAACCACTCCTACCACAACAATTATGGTGAAATATCTTTCTTTTTAGTAGACATCCGCAGAGGATGTTATTTATTTTGTTAATCCTATAATGTCTATAGTATGCATAACTGCGATGTTGAAACAGATTACCATAACTATTTATATAGCATTAATATTTATAAGTTAACATTATTCGTATAATGATCACGTTGAAAAGAAATAACTTTAGAAGAATACCGACGAATACTAAATGATTTTGACTACAAAATAATTGATTTTGCTGCAATTCAACTAAATAGATCATCATCAGCATACCAGTTACTGTAAGTCCACTGCCTCTGCAAGAAAGGAGGTTTTTTGCAGCGCATAATTGCAGCGCTGGGCAAGCGTGCTCACAATCGCAGACGCTATAGCGACGGCAATGTTGTTGCCCATCCCTGCCTTGTGCATTTGAGCTGCACTGTTTCGGTTGGATATACCGCCATCTGTCGGTTCTGGTACCTTAGTCGCCTCACACGACGCCCGGTACAGTGGGAGCTACTGTTCTATTCTGCTGGTACTTAATGACACAAATTATTAGTTAACTTATTTTTTTTAATTATAGCCGAGATAGTTTCTTCTTAGATGTGCATTTTTTTGAAATATGTCCAATAGTATTTTTATTTATAATACATCAAAATTCAATTTATAATTCATCAACTCGATCGCTTGCGTATTAAATAAGCAAAATTATTAAGATAACAAAAATTACAGTCACAACAATTGTAAAGTATAATAAGTTTACGATAAAAAAATCTTTTTATATTATTCACCTAAGGCCATTCTTTGTTCCTTCCACAACTTTACGAAACCAATTATAAAAATGTCTTAACAGAAAACGGCTAGAAATGAAATGGGTCCGCCTGTTTCCCCTAAACGACACGCTGGGGAGACGTCAGACGCTCCAATCTGTTTTACAAAATCGCTGATAAATAGCCCATTAGGAAGTTGGCCATTCTCACCTACTTTTTTGAACCATTAAGTGCAACGTTGCTGGGGCGAAAAGATTACTGTCCTATTTTACACTGTGACATTATGACGACATTTGGTTCAGGCTGCATATTTTTATATTGAGGAACATTTTTGAGTTTCTTCGTGTTTTTCTTTCATTTTGCAAATATTGATAGCCTTATGTCGCAAACTGTATTTTGTTACCTTTTAGAGTTGCAAACTGTATTTTGTTGGAATCATTTCAGCCGTTTGATAGAAAAATTCTCGCATTATATTAGCAGATAGTCTTCCTTATTTGTTTTTAAGATTAGTATAGTATATATAATATATAATGGTATATAGTAAATAAAGAAGAAACTATGTAAAGAAATGAAAAAATTTAAACATTAATTTATTTATGTCGTTTATGGTGTATATGTTGTACTTTATACTACTATCATCATTATAGTAGCCGTAAAATATCCATTGCTGGAAATAGGCCAAGGCAAGGGAAGGTACTAATTTACCATGAAGGTACCACACGGTACGTACATATAATTCAAATAATATATTATTCTTTATATTACCTGTATTATGCTGATATAGTATTTCCTAACACATAATAGTATTTATTAAAAAAGTAAAACAAATGCTTGTTTCCTAGACTAAAAGACTACTAAGTCCGTATTAGCTACCCGAGCGGAGCAGAGGACATATGTACGCCCATATTTTTTTAAATCGTAAAGCCATATCAGGCTGCGCACGCCCGTGGAGCTAATAAACTAAAATTTCATATTTCAGCTAGTTTACACAAAAAAAGCAACTATAAATCTAAACCTTGCACACTCCGTGTGATATTGTTACGTGAAAACATTTATGTTAAAGAACCTTATTGTGAACTAGATGAACCGCAACTATGCAGACAGATTATTATTGTAAAGAAGCATACAATAAGGTATTTATAATATAAGATTGTATAAAATTTATGTTCCATAATTATTATTAATTTTTAATTTTAATTTTCTGAGGAACACGTATTTATGCAAACGATTACGATATTATGGTATTGGGTTGGGTGAGCCAAAATTGATTATATCAAGCTCTTTCATGCTTCAGGAGGAAAATCAAGCCGTTGGTCTATTTGTTAGCATTCGCCGTTTTTTTAGGTGGATATTAGGCCCGCATCTCTCGCCACTTTATTTCACCAATAAGGGCAGTGGCCTTACCAAGGGGACCTTTGAAAACGTCTACAGAGAAATTAAAGGATTTTGTATAATACTTTTTTCAAAAATTCCCATTTTAAGCGTGTTTGTATCGCCGATAAAGTTAAAATAATAATTACCGAATAATTAAAATATGGTAATAATTTTTAAAAACCTTTGCCGCGAGGAAACAAGAAATGTAAAAGTTGAATAAACCGCGTTTTGAAGCCGTTAAAAGAACAGTTTAATATGAGTATGAGTAATTTATAATGACCCGTAAATATTAGAACATATTATACTTAGTTAGAATATTATTCTTTCGTCTAAGCGGCTAAGTTTAGGCTTTGTCTCATTTCATGTTGTTCATCTTGTCCAATTAAAAAAACTCTCAAACAAAATATGTAAAGTATTCAGTGATCTTGTTAGAATAATGAATAAATACATTCAATTTTAGATTTCTATTGAGAAAAGTTTTTTTAAGGAAACGTTAAATCGAGGCATCCACTTATCCCTTGATTCCCAAAATGGCCGCTCCGATGAAATCATGCGGTCAGTAGACTCGCTAAAGTCAAGTCTGCCTTTGTCATGGATATTAAATTATCCGGGTCTGGTTGCCCTCGTCACATAGGCAACAAGCTACAACTTTGTTTCTTCAAACTTTGACGATGCAAACGCCACGGGGTCATTACTGAACTTTGGAAGTTACAATAAATTAATAACAATATGGCTACCAAATACGGGTAGAATTGGCCGGCCATTCTAGGAGATCAAGGTCTGATTTTGTAAATATCATATTACTTTCATAACGATATCATTTAACTACTATTTAACAGCTTCTCTTTTTATGACTATTTTTATGCTAGTTTTAGACTGCGACGTCGATATAAAAAAAATGGATCTTCGTCTAAAATTTTATCTAGAGCCGTATGTATGAACGTAATAGTATGATTAAGTAACAAACATCAATCCAAACTTTTACGCTTGTAACATTAATAAGAAATATGAGTTATTGTCCTTTCAGTTCGAATGTAGTTCAATGAAAATTATATTTTTGTCAATCAATCAATATGTGACTTAGACGCTTTCAGTTTTATATGCTATAGTGGCCCGTCCCGGCTTCGCACGGGTAAACATAAATAGGTACAAATATTTTAGTTATAATTTTAATTACTTTGTTTATATTGGAATGTCCGATTTCAATAATTCAAAAAGTAATCATTAGGTATTGAGACGGCCTTGAATATTAAATTATTTATTTGGATAAAAATTTATAGATGGTATGAATAGCACGGTCTGATTTTGAACGGCATTTCTATCAATTTGTTAAATGTTAAAAAGTAGTTATAGTGACGTAGTGACTACAATAGTTAGACATATTGTTCCGCGAAGTTTTTTGTAGATATATTCTATAATATTACCGAACAATTTTTGTCCTATCATTAATATTCTTTGTAGCGTATGCGATGAAAGACTTTTTATGGCAATTTTAGTGAAATATAGAATATTGTTTCCACGCTTTTTAAGCCTGAAATAGCTATACAATATATATATATATATATATATAAGCATGTACATGTAAGGTAACCGTTACTGTGGTTTTTGAATAAGATAAGTACTTGCTTGAGCTAACTGTTTTAACTAGGTAAGCCTTCCGTTGAAGTAAGCCAAGGATTTGCTTTCCTAATTTATTTAGTGTAGTGGAAATAACGATAGTCCATGCTTAGAAGTAAATCAAATCTAAAATAATATCAAATATCATATAGTAATATCAATATATTCAAAGAAATTACGCAGTAAGGATACAACCGAACATTAATTTCACTCTAGCTTTCAACACCCAATTGGTGTTCATAGTCTTAATTGTTAAACCAATTATCAATTGAACGAATACTTTGGTTCAATCCGATAAATACCGATAGGGTTTCTCTGACGTTTCTTTGACCTTGCAGAGATATATATACTAGCAGACATATATTTTGTTACAAAACTTTTATGGTTGCTTAATATATATACGTTATTGTGTATGTAGTGGTTCTAGTATCAACTTCTTCTAGAGCGTACATCTCCCTGCCAGCATTTTCTTTTTGCTCAAATTAATTTGTTGCAAAAGATTTGATTTCGGACGAATTCTTAAATTTAAGGTTTTTACCGAATTTATTTTGTAATAGTCAGGTCAGTTTTACTTTTCTGTACATAACGCGTTTCTTACTCATGATAGGAATAATCATATAAATTAAGATAAATTTCTATTAGGACCACTCCATTAGGCTATTCAAAAGCTGATTATGTCGCGATTGTATAGTGTAATTAAGGAAGTATATATATATCTATGTCTTTGGCATTTAAAAAAGTACTAATGTCATGCGTATTATAAAAAGTTGTATGTGAATCAAAACTTAGATATGAAGTCGAAGAACTAATCAGAAACAATGTACAAGTGGCTATGTAAATAAAAAAATTAAAAAACTGGATGTTAAATATGTTATAAAAAATTAGGGCGAAGCATCCAAAGCGAAGCAACGGCCGAGAACTAGTCGGTAATGTATAAAATGTAGGCCTAAACCACATAAATAACAAAAACAATGTCATTAGGCTAACAATACCTTTGAAGAACCATCATATATAAACGAACGCATACATCAAACATAACAGTAATTCACATATTTTATCGCTCTATTGAATTATAATTTTATGAGTTCAGGAAGTGGAAACAAATCCACTTGGTCCACTTTTTGTAAAAGGCAACGTGATTGTGCAATATAAACTTATGGCAAATCTTCAGGCGAAACGGCACCCATAAACATCTCCACAGTTTTAAAGTGAATGGAGTTTTTCGAATTAAATTAAATGTTTATGCCATAGCTAGAGATATAGTGCGTTGCGTTTTCCAGCGAGTGGTGCGCAAAGTTCACGGCTGAATAGTATAAATATTTAAACGGAAACTTGCTCTCTTTAGTTAGATCTGACATTTTATACTACTATTGTTTAATATTAGAACTAATATAAATGAATTTACAGAACATCTCATTCATTGACCTGACTCCGTGATAAGTCACTTAATGTCTTGTTGCGGACACGAGACAATAGAAAGAGGAATCACAAATATAATACCTAAATACATATTATTAACACCCAGAAACAGGAAAAACATTTGTCCAGGGTAGAGATCAAATCAACAAACCTTGGCACATCAGATTGCTACTATCTGCCCTATCGGGATAAATATTAGTGCATATTTATAAAATACTAGTGTTCGCCCAGTGGATGAAATTACACTATAATTCATAACATTTTGTAAAAGCTCTTTCATCATTAGCTTGACATTCAACGCAACCGTTTGAGCCTACTGTTTGCCTCATTTAAGTATGTTAATGTGTCATTTAAATAGAGCACAGTATTATGTTTGATGGTTAAATAACCGCTGTAATGGTGTTTATTAAATTACTATGTGCACATAGTTATTTAATATATATTATTTAGTGCATTTTGTATAAAAGCAACTACTACACTATTCGCTTCTTTTCCACATTACTTTATCTATGTTACATTTCACGTTCATACATTCGCGCAATTTTCATATCAAGTTTAAAGTAAAATATTATACAACTTTTCACTTCTTTTCAAATAATAAACAGATAATTACTATTTTTTTATTAGACTAGTCGACAAACAAGCATGCATTCCGCGTTATAGTAAGCGTCACTGCAGCCTACAGACACTCGCAATATCACAAATGCGTTGTCAACCTTGTGACTTGACACATTACCCAGTAAATTCACTCTTCAGAGTGTAACATAGCAAAGAGAACACTGTTATTTGGCGGTAGAAATAGGTGAAAGTGAGTTACCAGTGCAGACGACCTTTTGTATGATGTCTACCTCATGTAATATAGTAAATGTAATATATAATTATGATTACTATAAACTGTTCCATTATTACCATACAAGTCTGGTTTCGATTGTTTATTATTTGTCACTAGATTTTTTTATTAATATTATTCATATTTAATCTGATAGTGGAACGAAAAGAAACATTGATGATAACAAAATAAGGGGATAAAGTTTGGTGTTGTATCTACCTAACTTTCATTCATAAATATATATTATATTACTCGGTAATTACAGGATCAAAGAAGAAAGTATCATTACTTGCGGGGACGTATAAACATAAACATACAGCCATGTCAAAGAACAGGCCGAATCCTATGTTTTTTACATAGTTTCTTTATATACAATCAGCAATTAAAATAAGCAATTCGCACCGTTGCACTATTCCTATTTAAGTAAAACAATAATAAATGTTACAAAGCAACCAACATAATCCAACTTGATTAATTCCTATAGAGATTAAATCCAACCATAGAGACTTTGCGAGAGACAATAAAGACTAAATCACACTTCACGATATTAGAATTGTTCAGACGGAACTCGGCATAAATCCATTCCGCTGCTCGCCTACAAGAGAACAAAAAAGAGAATTTATGTATGTAGACAATTTTATCGGCATTATGTATTCATTGGATGACGTGGTTCGTCGGAAAAGTAATAAGCTAATTTAAATTATACCTCGTTCTGGGTAGGTGCTTGTGATTCGGGCGAATTACAATAATTCAGGTTAATAAAATTTGTTACATTAGAATAGATCAAACCAATGTTAGCTTTCTGTTTACCATGCTTTTATGATAATTTTATTAAATATTAAAAATTGGGCTTATATTGAAAATATTTATATTATCATTAAACAAGCGCAATCAAAAAACGCCTCTCGGATGTCCAAGAAAAGTTCTAGACCTTTGTAGGTCTATGTCCTCCATGAAAGGGGTAATTTTTCTCATAATTGCCGTACTGGGCAGGTGTGATGGCGGAAAATTACAAACATAGCTTCGTGATGGCATGCAGCTGCCTATCTTCGCCCTGTTTTTTTTAGCTATGATCTTTCAAATGGATATACTGCCGTCTGTTGGTACAGGGGGAGTACTATTCTACTTAGCCCCCTCCTTACAAATGAATTTCTTCTTGTCAGCTATTGGAAGGCAACTGTTGGACAGGCCTCCCGAAAAAAGGTGGAACTATATCCATAATTGCCTTGAGCTACACTATTCGAATACATCCTGCGGTTCTGGTACCTAATTCGATTCTTACGACGCTTGGTAGAGAGAGGTACTATACTACTGCACCGTTAAATGATTTTACTGTGTCATATTTTTTTTAAAGTTTCATTTCGGATTCCATAGAATATAATGAGTTTGTTTAGTATTCTATTATATCTAAAATTTACGAACCGCAACTATTGGGCACAATAAACTGATTGCAACTGATTTTGATTGACTACATATCTCGACAGTTTTCTCACATTAAAACCTATTAGTTATTAATTAAACAATTAACATGTTTTTTTAAACAACAAAGTTAAATTTTAACTTTACCCCGATAAATGGTTACAAAATGCTTTGGTATTCATAAATTGCAAATGAATTTGGATATCTTAATTATATAAAAAAATAATAATTTCTTTTTTTATCTTTTGATGTAATATCAAACATTATTTATAAAATATCAGTTAATATAACAGTTTAAATGATTAGATTCTAAAGTTCTAAGCAATGAAAACACTTAAGAATAATGTGTGAACCTCAAATGCAACTATTAAATAATGGTACAGCATATTAAAATAATAATAATATAATCTAATTGTTTAGATTTATGTGTATTAAGTACTCTTTCATTAACATGTATCAGATATATGAACGTTTTCCGAGCAGTGTTACCCAGTTTAACGGGAAATGTATTTTTACCTCCTAGTTAGTTTTATACCACTCAGAGTACCGTAAGTGTCAAGTAAAAAGATATCTTAAGACATTAGGATTATAGTCCCTTGCAGCTTGTGGTCACTATAGCACATATGTATGAATTTCGTTTCGCAACATCTTCGGCAACTTCACAGACAAATAAAACTCCCATCTAGACATTGAGCAGACAAAGTTTGCCCTAAATCGGCCAGTTCCTTGTACTTATTTTCCTTCGTCTATAATAATTTGTGATACAAATTGCTTTTGTTTATGTTCTCCCAATAACATTACGGGGCAGAATATATTTTATAGATTTTGAGGTCGGGATATTGTTGCCTTAAGAACGGGCACTACAAATATTTTTTACGGTAAAAATGAAAAAAAGTAGGATTTCGCTCCTTTTAATAAAAAAGAGTTCCTTTTATTTTATATTCATTGAAAAGAAAATACTACTTTAAACGAAATCATTTTTGATTAATAGGTACTAATACTAGCATTCGGAGGAAGGTTCGTAGTTATACATTTAAGCAGCCAAGGTATAGTGTAACGTAAAGAGTTTAAAAAGTATAATAAAAACTTTTTAGACGTCCTCGCCTAATCGTCATTTAATATTGTCTCAAATTTTTGCCGCCTTGAAATGCAGCGTCCAAAAGAGCGACTTTTATAATGATTAATCGAATTGTAATCACTACTCATCAAAAATGTCCACGCGAGCGTAGTCAGGGATCATTACTAGTTTATAATATTTGTCATAAACGTCGAAAATGTTAATTCAAGATTGGTCCAATTTGGTAAAAAATGTCGCCAATGTACAAAGTTATATTGAGGAGGTTGTCCGTGATATAAAATCAAAGTTTCGGGCTGTCTGCTCCAGTTTCCTTGCGCAAATCTGCCGCGTTTGTCGCAACAAAATAATAGGGTTGTCACTACGGCTAGCGTCGCTGTGTATGCCCGAGGTTGACGACAGGGATCATGCTAATCTGCTGGAAGTGACAAATTGGTTATTATAACGTAACAAGATAAAAAAGGAATATTATAAAAAAATGAAAGGTATTCTTTATTCAAATTACAAACAAAGCGAAATTATACTTGTACATTACTCGCGGCTCGCTTGTCAAGTTGCGAATTTTGATTTATATTGATGTTGACAATTCACATCAACTTTTTACAGAAAGGTGTATTGTTTTATTCAAGTGAAGTGAAAATAACACACACATAAAGAATAATTTATATTACACGATCACTATTTTTATCTTAATTTAAACTTAACGTGTGCCTTAAGGAAAATTCCAAACATAAGAATTACCGAATTGTTAATAGCTATTTTCGTGGTTTTCGTTTTTATATAAAAGAAATATACTATTGTTTGTTTGAAACAATCAAAATTCAATGTAATACAACAGCTTATCAAAAATTTTAAAATGAATATAATAAAATGAATGAAAAAATTTAAAAAATTTTGTTAATGCTCTCGTAAGTTGCCATAACACAAAGTCCAAATCATTCAGTACGTAGTTTTAAGACAATACTGTATTTTATTATGCAAATACGAGTAAGTAAAAGAACAAAAATAATTTATAATTTTTTATAAAATTGTCATATAAAATGTCTTTACTATGTCAGTCGTAGGACGTCCACTGCTGGACATCGGCTTCTTCTAGTGATTAATAAAACTATCCTCTAGTAAAACTATCCATGTTCAACTTGAAGAACTTGTGTTCACTTTCATTGTTTGAATGAATATGGGAATATTGGATGAAAATGTAGTTTACAAATGTCTTCCTTCTAGGGTTCAAGCTGTGCTCTTACCAACAGCCAATAAAATTGGTACACAGTATTTATTTATAAGACCAGGTCGACAAACAAACATACAGTCTACGAGATAGTTGACGTCACAGCCAACGCTCGTAATATCAAAAACGTGTCGCTAACTTTACGACTTGAAGATATTATATCACATTATCTAGTAATTTCACTCTTCTCACCATTCAAGCCGGAACACAGCAATGCAAACATTGCTATTTTGCGGTAGAAATGATGAATGTGAGATACCAATGCAGATGACCTATATATGTGGTCTACCTCGGTTATTCTATTAAAGTAATACTGACAAATACTCGTATTTGTAATACTGGTTTGGACTACGGGAGTTATCTATCGTTAGTCAGTTTGGTCAAGTTAGTTCGGTCATCGTCATCGGAAACTCTTTGTTAATCACTTCGAAACAGGACTATTCTGCATTCCCAATCTCTTCTCTGGGACCAGCGGACTGACAAACTGAAAAATTCCCAGTCTCATTCACAATGCGACAACCATAGTTTTCGCTCTATGTAGCTTTAAAAAGTTTTATATTACAAATAATTACGCTGAGAAATACAAATACTATTGGAACTTGTTCAGTATTTATTAGAGAAACTTCACAGAGATCTTCTTTGACCAACTACGAAATAAAGAATACTCATAAAATGATTATTTGGTTAACCTCTACTTTTCTGAGTTTGTTTCGGGGTTTAAAATCTGATTTGGAAATTTTACGATTTACAAGTTCACTAGACATTATTAAAGTTAGTCCTAATAAAATTAATTTTTTACGGGATCGAAACGCGTTTTATAGTTCAACGTGTCTGTTACTTTTCGGCAACCGTTCTTAAGATTCTATTTGCCGGAAGGTAACCGAATTGTCGAACTAAAAATGTAAAAAAGTAAAATAAACCGTCTTTTAAAGCTGTTTAAAAAAAGTACTTCTATTTTCCGTTCTATTCCATGAGCTTTGGTTACATTGCGGTAACCTTTGTTATGATTTTTTGATCTATAATAATTATATATACTCTGAAACGTTCCACTATCCAACTTAAATATTATTCAGGGATAATCAACAGGGACTTTCTCTTTCTCTGGAATTTAATGCATTCCAAAAACATGTGCTGGACATCAACCACAGTACCACAAACATCACAACAAGGAGATTCTTCTTTCCTTATTATTAGAAAAAAAATCTTATTAGGATTATCCTAAGACCGGTGGGTGAGTTAGAACTAAACTGTTCCCGTTATTATTATTAGAAGTACCAAGGTAATTGGAGAGGCTGATACTAAATAGTCTTGTACTAAAAACCCTTCTTTAAATTCATCTGATGAAAATATTCTTTAATTTAAATACTCCGTATATAATGGTAAAATAAAAATATCTGAGCCATAATCAATGCTAATCTAGCTAATCTAGCAGCTTCTTCGTTTCGTTTCAGCCCTATATGAGAAGGGACGCATTGCAATATTAAATGTATGCCAGACTCTTGAAGATTATGGATCTGATTAAATATTCCAAAGGCTAACGGAATACCTCTGGCATATCCAGAGGTGCACCAAACCACATGTTGCAAGGCACTTTTTTAGTCAATAAAGACAGCAAAAAGATCTCCTTCCAAATTGTATATATATTTTATATAATTGTATATAATTGTATATATTGTATATATAATATAATAATTCTGAAATTGAAATAACTTCCATGGTTGTAATTAAAAAAAATTCAAACTTGTTTTAAACATAGCAAATCCTACATTAAGATCACAATATGCAGCTCCTAAACCCGAAACATATTTGGAGCCATGAGTAAAAAATCTTAACTCAGCCTGCATATTTTCCATTTAACTCCTGCATTACCTGAACCTGTGCTAAAGTTAAAAACAATCGGGAACTCATTGATTGTCAACAAAAAATAAAACTTTTCGGTATGGTCATTCTGAATCTTTTCTTTTGGGGAAATTATAATCAAAAAATGTCCATTTACAACGGGGCGTATGGTCACGCTGCGTTGTAAGCTTTACAGTTGCTTTATTAAATTAATAATCCCACTGTTAGTCTAAAATAATTATGCTACGTTCAACAGACTACTGAGGTGTGAATATTTAATACCCAGACACAGAACAAACACAAATATTTATCATATAATGTTTAGGACAAACATTACATGAGGATTAATTACCATTTGCACCATCAGGCTCGTCGGGCTTTGTGCTATAAATAAGTACTTCCAGACATTTCCTAGGCCCCTGTGGACCTCGTTCCTTATTGTTGTCAGAACTCGGATCTCCTTTGACCAACCGTGCACTCTGCGAGTCGTGCGAAGTGGATAATACTGAGTCTTGCTCAGGTAGTTTTAAGATGAAATGTGTCATTGTCAACTTCAATATTTTTACTTTCTAGGAAATTATTAGGGGCACCTATTTCTTTCGTTGCGAATCTCTTTTATATTTAATTTTGTAACTACACTTTAAATTCAAATTAAATTTTACCAGAAAGTAATCAAGTTGAACTAGATAATAGATAGGGTTATAAAAATGCTGGACAATATTTATTACTTAATTTAAAAAACTTACTCTTTAACGTCCTTTAACATTTATATATGTTTTAAAATTTACAATTTTACTACTCACAATTAAATAACTTCTTAACAATTAAAGGTTGGCTGCATAAGAAGATCAACTAATTTATTTCGTACTTGTACGTACTAAGCCAAAGGGAATACAAATGTAAAAAAATTAAAAATACTATCTTTACCCTTGTTATTGCATCATAAAATATATATATATATATAATATTAAAAAAATAAAACAGAGTAGAATAGTGCCTTCCCCTGCACCAGATGATGTAGGATGCGACTTGACAGCGGAACCAACAGATTACCTTCATCTGTTGGTTCCGCATCTGTTATCTATCCGAAACAGCGTAGCTCAAATGTACAGGGTGAGGCAGCAGCATCTATTATGGGCAAAATACCCTCTTTTTTGGGAGAACTACATTTAGCAGTGGACTTCCTAGGACTAATATGAGGATTATACATATGATTTCATTATTTTAGGTTAGGTTAGGATAATTGTAAACAAACTTTTAGTTTTGAAGGAATATAAGTTATTTTATGATGCTTTATTGAGAATTGTAGATAAACAATATAATATTCATTCCTTAAAACTTATTAATCAGAAGTTGACAAGTATTAACAATTAGAGTAAATTTTTCATGCAACATGAATGGTTAGAGGAGCATTACTTAGATATCAAGATTATCATGTCAGCATTATAAACATCGATATTAGCTCAACAACAATTCTACCTATAAACCTCGACAAGATCGGCGAACAAGACGAACAAGATCCTACCTATAAACTATTAAAACAGCAACTTTGTGTTACAGATATATAAAAGTTTGAGTAGATTCATTCAAACACAAAAAACGTCAATATCTTATGATTTGATGTATGTTTTATTCCGAAATTAATTTAAAGTACCACTTGATTTCTATATTATTTAAAAATGTCTAAGTGTATTTAGCATCTGGAAATAGGTTCCACTAAATTAGCCGAAACATCAAATAAAATACTTGTTTTTTTATTAGACGTTATAACTCACAATGAATTGTAAACACGTAAATTTTAGAATATTTAATAAACAATTTAAAATTGTCTGCTATATAAGTATCAAGTATTTTTGAAGTTATAAAGACTTACTTTGCACCAAATCTTTATTAATCTAGACCGAACAATTAGAGTGTAATCTCGGTGTAATGTTCATAATAGAATTCTGTTCATATTGTATGCTCGGAATCACTTCATACAATTGGCCTTTGTACTGATAACCCAATTCGGAATAGATTCCTCTGACGAAATCCCCCAAGATGTGATATAGGAACAAAAGAATCCTTTCTAGTGTGTTCAACATCTAGAAAATGACCAATACCGTAAAACATCAATCCGCCATTTTTACGCAACGTATTATCCCCGGTCCAATCGAAAATAAGGAAAAGATTTATAGAATGTACTCACAATGAGGCTAAAGAAAGTAACCGGGACTTTCTCCAGCTGGACATTGAAATAATAATGTTTCCTTAGGAACAGGGGTTTATTTGAGTAACCGCCAGTAATAAATTACATGGTTGTAGCTTAAGCACTTGCTTTCATATTTCATTTGTTGTCGACAGGCAGTATTGTGATCAAATAGCCGTTGGTACTTGATGGGAACCTTTGTACTTGTATAATACTGTTAACTAGAAGTAGTGTTGATTATTATCAACAGTAAAATGCGTTTAAGAGTTTTTTGCCTTTGCAATCCGAACCAAAGAGAAGTGAAAACGTAATTTTAAAGAAATATTTACTAAATTTTATAAATATGTACGCGTTCACTTACTTAATGTAACGTCTTTAAAATGTTTTATTTTGCTGTTATTGTTTCGGTTTTTTATAAATGTCCGTGTTCTGTACCTCAAAAATATTTTGATGAATTTATAATATTAAAATTTAAAAGTACTTTGACATTTTGACCTAAAAAATTAATATATATTGACATCGAGATATACAAAACATAAAATTCTTTCGAGTGACATCTAATTATATACTTAAGCATTTCTTAACAGTTCGAGTTCTCGTCTACGCAGTAGCTGCTGACGGTATCTTGTAGAAAGGAAGTGTTGTGATAGTTTTGGTACATGATCAAATACATGACAGGATCCCAAGTAGGTGAGATTAAAGGTGTACTTTTTTATCTCACGGATGCACATAAAAAATAATTTTTATTATATTTAACTAGTTTTTCACCCGCGTCTCCGTACACATATACTTCGTTTTATATCACATCCTCAGGGGGCTGTTCCTGGTTCAAAATTAACTCGGATAAAACTAAATTTTAACCTCAATTTTCCAACCTATCATACAATAAATATCACATAGAATTTAATTCAGCGTTTATGTCATGAATGCGTAACACACAGTCAGACATGGTTTCGCTTTATATTAAATACAAGTGTTAATATTTAAAAAGTGTGCAAAATTTCTTAACCCCGTGTTGTTTAAGAATACCTTGCCTTGGATTTTTACCAAATCTCTTTGTTTGTTTCAGGTAATACATGCCAGGTTGATAATCAAAAATTCACTTTTTTGTCAGGAGGACAGGAGCTAATTCTGAACAACTGAATATAGTTTGCGTTGGCTCTTATTGATTCTCTTGCGTGTAATAACGTGTCGGATACAATCCCGATCGTTGGTCATGAGACCCGAGACTAAGGGCAATCAAAAGTGAACTTGCATAACGACGTGTCAGTCGTCGGACGTTAGACAAAGGCTTCTCAAAGGAAGAATTATTTTTATATTATTACTATAATTGCCGCGCTAGACATGCTTAGTGGCAACACGTTTACATTAGGTACACTCTCATCTATTTCTCTCTAGGTTTGAACAGCGATCGCGGCCGTGAAATTACTTTTTAATGTAACAAGTAATATCTTCAAGTCACAAGGTTGGCTCTAGTGATATAGTTGTTGGTTGGTCGCTAGTGATATAGAGCATCTATAGGCTGCAGTGACGATTACTATCATGCGAACTGTACGCTTGTTTGACGATCTAATAAAATAAAATAATATAAATAGTCTAATAAAAATAAATAGCTATTGAAGATACCGACATCTCTCGGCTCTGGTCTCCCATTTAATAGTTGCCAGAGTATACATTTTATTATAACATAAATTGTGGTTGATTCACGGGTTGCTATGATAATCTAAACAGGTTCCTACATGTAAGTTTAATACTTAGATAGCAATGAATCCAGCTGCTGATGTCAAAGTCACTAGCTATTGACTAAAAGAACCACAAACTAGACTGTTTTCACAGTAAAGATAAATACGATTCCACTGTACAAATAAGTATTCTTCCGTTCCGTCTAAGGAGAGAAAACTCCATTTCAGCAGCGAAATAACCAACTGTCAAGGGTAAGACAAACGATGGAAGTTAAATTTCATCAAGTTTAAACTATCATTTTGCCCCACTGTTCCGATTTACAGAGTTAGGATATCACATTGTGTTTCCTGTGAGGAACTAATTGAATTGATCTGAAAAACCAGAGATAAATAATTCAATTTAAGCGCAAGCACATTTCGAAGCGGTCCGTGAATTTTAAAAGTCGAATTAGCTTATTTTTTAACCTCACTATCCTTACTATAAACACAAAAGTTTGTAAGTATGGATGTATATATGTATTGTACGTTATATAAAATTTGGCACAAGGATTTTATAGTCTTCAGTAACACTATTTATTCCGAAATGTTCCCATGATATAGATCTGGTTTTCATTTTCCTGTACCTATAAAATCAGCACGACTTTTAGTTCAGACTAGCTATCATAACGACATGGACTACTTCTGGCAATAACAAGAGATACTCAGTGACGAGATATAAAGTGAGCGGAAGTAAAGTCGCGGGCGGAAAGCTAGTAATAAACAGTTATAAGACAAAAAGTATTGTGTATTTCATCAATGCGAAGTTAAAGTTTCATTTGTATTTTGGAAAATAATACAAAAACGTTTGCATTTAAGTGTAAAGAATTGAACCCAGAGTTAATTCTATGTGGCAAATGAAATAATTTCGCTACAGGTTTTACCATACGTATGTTTTACGTAAATGGTTGCCATTAGTTTTTTTTAATATGGCTTGTCTTTTTTGTGCCACCGACATGAGATACGATATGTCAATAAAGTACATTCTCGTATTTAATTATTCGGTACATGTTGTACGTGTATGTATTACATAACAAACACACAGTCACCGACAATTTACTATGTAAACAAACACTAACGATGTTTGATGTTCCGATGATCTAGACCTCTGTTGTAATAGATACATTATTAGATTATAGGGTCATATGCCAAGATAGCAATTGGGTTTATTTAAGAGAACCCAACAAAAATAATATTAATAATTGAATGCTTTTATTTTATATTGCTTCTCTGATTTTTTGGTGTGATATTATGGTATGGATGGTGATTTATTGAAAAACCTTTTTTGATAAAAACTTATTTTTCAATCTAAAAAGGTTTTTAATGCAATATTCCTGGCAAATGTATGTTACTTAATGCCATATGTTGTTATATAGTTATGTTAAGAGAGATAAAATTGCTCGCGCAATTTCAAATAACCAAATACGGTGTAACCTAAATAGCTGAGAAACGATAACTATTAATAAGTCAGGAGTGCATTCTTTGGATATTCCCGCATATACCAAATACCAAGCGAACTAAACGTTAACCATATATTAATTACGGCGAAGAGACGGGTTAATAACTTTATGTGCCTAACTCATTAATTATGTTCCTATTAACATACAATAGACGAGTTAAGGAAACTACTGGTAACCATAGATAACGGGTTATATCATACCATATTTACAATTTTATCATATAAATATAATTTGTTATATTGTTTTATGTATTGGTTGTGTTTACAGACTATAAATTGACTATTTTAAGTAGATTTACACAACATCTCATACTCCGTGGTAAGTCGCTTAAAGCACATGTGTTACGGACATCAGACTATAGAGGTTTAAATACATATATTTAACACCCAGACCCAGAACAAACACAAATATTATCATATAATATTTTTCTTGGATGGGGATCAAACCCACGACTTCTGGCGCACAAGATAGGATCACTAACATCTGCGCCATCGGGCCAGTCATATTATGAGTTGCTACAGTTTAAAAGCGGATTCTAATTAATCTGTAAATGTAAGGAGTCTTAATTTGTTTTGCAGCTTTGTATTTAAAGATAAATACATCACACGTTATTAATCAGCTTGTTTAACAATATTTTCAGCTATTGGAAGTCCACTGCTGGACTCTTCAAGAAACGGGGAATTTGCCCAAGCTTGCCGCGCTGGGCAAGCGTGGTGGCAATTGTAGAGCGTAAATAAGCTTGCCAACACGCCCCCCCCCCCAGCACGGCAATTAAGGACAAAATTTTAGCTTTCTTGGGCCCGTCTTCGTCCAGCAGTGGACATTCTACAGCTGCTATAATGATAATGATGATTAAAACTTTTTTACATATATTTTTACAAAATTGCAAATGGCGTACTTAATGCCAACCGATAGTAACAATTGGGAAAACAGGAAATAATTATTACAACGGCGTTGTTGTACTGTAGATAAGCATAACATATAAAACAATATAATATAGTTCGTAAACTATGCATAGCATAAGACAAATTATTTACGATTAGATGATTTATTTATTGATTTCTAATAAATATTAATGAATATGAATAACTCGCTTAAAGCACTTGTGTTACGACCGTCAAACAACAGATGAATTAAATATATAATACTTAAATATATTTAATTAACACCCAGACGCACAATAAATACAAATATTCATCATATAAATATTTGTCCAGGTGGGGATCGAACCTAAAACCTTTAGCGCACAAGTTGGGATCACTAACCACTGCGCTATCAGGCCCGGCGATAGCAATAACTGGGAAAAACCGTACACAAGCTAGTACTTATTAATACCAATTACAGCATTTGTTTATTAATCGTAAGGCAGGTCACTGACATTTTAATTATACCTCCTGGCCTTAATTAATAATACATTTAATATATTTTTTTCACATAATGTTCCATAAATGGAAATAAAATTCTGCTTTGTCTATATTTCTGGGTGATAATATAAGACCTAATAAAAAATCTAGTTGAAAAGAGGTTTTTTTTTACGGATTTTTAAGTTAAGAGACATCTCTTGAACAGGTATTTGTAAGTGCAATTTATCTGTTCTTGAAAAGGTTAATTATAAGAATATTTTTGTTCCGTATATTTTCAAAACTAATTCAGTTTATTGGTTTGATGTGTGCTTATTTCTGACGTGATAATATAGGAAACGGTTTTAGTCACTAATATTCATTGTGTTTTGGATTAAACAAAAGTACCACTAAAAGCTAATAAGATTAGTTCACATATTTTCTAACAATAACGCGTTCATTACTCATAATTAATTAGACTACACTTTGGCAGCTTTGTAACGTGGATTATGTAACATTTTTTGTGACGTTTCAGTTGCGGTGCGGCAACCATTAAACAATAAATGTAAAACCTTAATAAACCGCGTTTAAGGTAGTTAGAAAATATTTTTATTACAATACTAATTTTGTGTGTGTAATAAATGTAATTGCCGTGAGGTACCGGCAGAGTAGAATAGTACCTCCTCCTGTACCAGTTGTCGTCAGAGGCGACTAATGTACCAGAACCGACAGATGGCGGTATATCTATCCGTAACAGTCTAGCTGAAATATACAGGGCGGGGATAGCAAAAGCATTCGCGTCGCTAAACAACGCTCTGCGATTGCCAACTCGCTTGCTCTGCGCGGAAACTATTTAATGGGGATGATGATAACTAATTTTATATCAATTCAGGTGTCGAATTCTTGTCAGATCTCTTCAGACTCCTTTGTCTTTGATACCTGTAAGTCCTATAAATTAATGGCAGTTGACTTATTATAATAAATAAAATCAAATTTGGTCTTTATTTTTAATTATTTTTATAATGGTTTATTTGTTTAATAGAAGGAAATAATCCAAAAATATATGTCTATAAATCAACTAAAGTGGTTCACTTAATTCGCAAAGGAATTCCAAACTCGTCTGTCGAATATTTCGAAGATTCTCTGTAGTAACGCAAATAATGATCTTTTTGTGTTCGATAAATTCCTTGAAATATTTTAATAACTAATAAACGTCACATTTTTTATCTCTCATATTATTGATCTATATTTTCGCGAAGAAGTATTGTGAGGCTTTGCTCGCCAGCGATTCAATATATAAGATAGTTGACTAAGACAATATACGAGTACTCCGGCTGACGACTTACACGCTGTACTTCCACTTGTATTTTCAATGATACCCACTTCTACCAAGAGTAGTTTAAAACATATCTCTTCACTTTCCATTCCTTATTAGTTTTTGTAGTATATATCTAACAAGAGAGAGTTTAACTTCATGTCAAGACTTCGAACCTTTATTGAAGAAAACGTCGACGTTCATCAACATTACACCAGATGTGGAACGTGTACTGCTGGATGTAGGCCTCCCCGAGATATAGAAAATTTTGCCTAGAACTGCCACGCTTGGCAGGCGTGGTGGCAATGCGTCTAATACGCTTTACTTGTGGATAAATCAACGTCTATCGGTTGTAGTACCTCAAATGTCCCTTACAATATCTGGTCTATGGAAGACTAGCTTCAAATTAGCGTAATTTTTAGATTCGCCAAATTCTTTAAATGTTTTTACATTGGCAAGTGACCATTTGCGTGATTGGTGCAACATATGGTTCATCTAGACTAATGCAATAGTATTAAAAAGTCTTTTTCCACCGTTTGTATATTTATATGTATTGCTTAGATCTTTAAACTACGCAACGGATTTTGATGCATAACAGTTTTTTAATACATAGAGAATCGAGTGAAAGGTTTACGATAAAATATGTATAATACGTGCATAATATAGTAGAGAATATTTGATTTCAAAATTCGACTGGTAGGAATTACCCCAAGTTTTATTCAATGCCATTTGCATTCCTGTTAATAAGACTGTTAAGAACTTGGGAGTATATATTGTTGGTGTCCTGTCCTGGACCACGCAACTGAGAGAAGTTAGTCGTAAATTATTTGTATCTGCGGCCTCTTTGATAAGGATGCGTAACTTTCTGCCACATACCACCAAAAATGCTCTTGCACAATATTCTACAGTACATCCTTTACGGTTTATGCTGTTTGTTTTTGGAATACGCTACCCTTAACAATCCGCGCGGTCTTTGCCGATATTCAAAAAGATAGTGAAGGAGTGTAATCTATCACAGTCTTACTAGCCAGTTTATTTTATTATATATATTTATTACAGTTTTCTTTTTAATTTTAAAAGATTGTGCCATGTTTTTTACGTTAATATTATATTTTTTTTTGTACACCTCATTTCCATGCAAAGTTAGCCATGGAAGAAATCGCTCTATGCGATAAGGCTGCCCATTGTACTTCACTATGTATTACGTACTATTCACTTGACCTTCTAATATTGTTTGTAAATTTAGGTGTACGAGTACAATAAAGAGTATTATTATTATTATTAGAGAAACACTGTTAATTTTACAGGTTTGTAATGTTATGTCGTAAATAAAAACATTTGTCTGCGATAACATTGCAAACGCTGGCTGAACCCGACGACATAGATCATAATGTATTATAGTATTGTATACCTTAAAAAGTCGACAAAAAAATCTGTGTTGGTATATGTCTGTCTCTTAGAGATAACCCACAATAACAATTATTTTATCGTCATTGCAACCGTGCGAAGCAGGAGCGGACCGCTAGTATATTATAAGTAAAAATGTGCTGGTCTGAATGTTAGATTGTGACAGTTTAACCTGTTAACCGAGTTTAATGATATGTAGATCGTTTGAATACTTTATAATTTTTATTGAAAAATAATAATTTACGCAGAACGCGGAGCAAAGTCATAAGCGATAAGCTCCTCGACGATAGTTTTAATTTCGTATTTATTGAAGTGACATATTAGTATGCTTATAATGTGTCTTAAAGAATTAAAACAGCATTAACAAATTGACTCACCTTATTCGAAATTCAGTCGCTGCCCCAAAATGATTAATGCCAGTAACCAGCGACATATGGTCGTCGGCGCGCCGGTCATTAAAGCGCTCTTTTAGGCGCCAGCTCCATCTGGCATGGCGCGTGGCATCCGAAATAGATCGCACCTTGAAAACCGAGGGCCCGCCGAACTATAACGAGTTCTTTCGAGTAGGGACGGTGGCAGATTGAAGTCGCGGGTTATAGATATATTGTATAACAGTAAATTATATTGGTATAATATTTTCTAGCATTGACGCGTTCATTTTTCATATTAAAACAATTTTTAATAGTTTTAAAAGAAAGAAGATGGTTGGTTAATCATATTGGACTGGGATCCTTTTATATTAATAGCAAAGTGCCGTCAGCACCTACTCCTTGGATGGGAACATAGATGTTCCAAATTAAAAACCAACAAACCAATATAAGGATTATAATTGTATATTTTTAAATCACGATAGAATATATTTATCGATCTTATGAATGGTTGCCGTAAGATAACTGTAAAGGCAAACAGAAAAATGTATTAACTTAAATAAACTGCATTTAAAGACCGTTATAAAAATAGTTTTACTATGGTACCAGCTAGATTGTAGAACTTTTAAATAAAATTTAACACAATTATTTATTTATGTGCTACATTTCATTCCGATATATTCAGCCGCTCCGGCATAAAAAAGCAACAAACAACCATACATACAAACTTTAGCGCTTATAATATTAGTAAGGATTAAGTTAGATAAATAGTCATTAGTAACATTGTTGGTCAAATATCAACTAAACTTAATTAAGTAAATATGTTTTTATTCCATTTGTAAAATATATGGCTGATCTTTTCATTTCCATTTTCAAAAAATATTGTAAAATACATTTCATATTTCGAAAATTACATTTTGTAGCTAAACTCTTCTTTCATATTCCGTATTCATGACATTAGTGAAATTGTAATACGCAATAACTTTGGAAACTTTTAATAACACGTTTCATAACTTATGTACCCACAGATTTATATTATTATTCTAGTCTTCTTAAAAACTTTGACAAGCAACGAGTTAATATTCCCGGTTTTTGAAATAGTGAAGCCAAATTTTCAGTGGATGAGGTTTATAATAAGTTGAATAGAGTAGTTCCAACTCACCCTGAGAGTTCAATGTTGCTCGAGTCGACTGTAATAAAATTATACTTTTAGTTGTTAGTGGATCCGGTAATTTTAGATATGTACATTAATAGTTGTGTACGAATTAATATTCATTCATAAGCAAAAATAATTGAAAAACTCTTGCTTACATATTATTCTGTTTTAAGCTATTATTTCTTATTTGTATCAAAGTTTATCTATTTTTTTCTACCTAAAAAATTCGACTGTCCGTATAAAATATTTAAATACTACCCGAATCACATATTACGTTTCTTCAAGAGAGTTCGCGCAAAATATTGAACTATTTTCAAACCGTTCAGTTTTGTGAAGTAAAAGTCTGTTACCATTTATTAGATGTAAGAAAAAAGGAAAAAGGTAACCGACGTAATAGTATTTGACTATGACTTTACGAGTACACTAGAGGTACGTATTTAGGCTGTTTTTGTAACACATAAGTGTTTTAACTCAAAAGATTTTAATCCTAATGGAAAACACATTATATATTAATATTTTTCACATTCCCTATATATATCCTTACGTTTCTAAAACTATAAATAAATCTTCTTTTAACGATTTAGCATGCATGCAATTTATCAAACCTTATCGTTTTGCTATTCGACTTTTCGGTAAATGCGTCAAAATGTTCAAAGCGATTAATACAAGTAAGCTTAAGTCAAATAAAATATGTCAACAATTTTTTTTTAATTTCTTAAATATAACATTTAACCTATTTGTATATATTTAGAATCTAAAGTGATAAAATGAACTAAAGTAGGGCTCTAGAATACAAACAATACATTTTTCTTCTTACTCGTAAGTCTTTAGCCATTTATTTCAATAGGGAGGATGGTTGGCAATTATCACCTGCTCGGGATCCAGTCATACATCTTGTCGACATCCAGGGTCAATACCACAGTGATACTCGATCAGGAGACTCGGTAATTTAAGCTCTAAATGGATAGGGATAGGAACGATACAAATTGAAAGTTAATCATGTAGAGATTGTAGAGTAATAAAAGTACGGGTGACTAATTATATAAATAGATAAATTAAAATATAAAAGTAAATAAAACACTTTATTTAGTTAAATCAAGTAAATAAAAACGTTCATACAGTTTTACCAAACCATAAACATTGTGTCTATCATATTCTTTTAAATTAATTTGTATTTATATATATATATACATTGGTACCTCACTATCACAATTTCTACCGCCAAAGATAAATGCTCGCATTTATGAATTCCGGTTTGAAGGTTAAGAGGGGTAATTAAATTACCGGATAATTATGTCAACATTGTGATATAAAGATATTATATAATAATTATATATAATATCTTTATATCAAAATGTTGGCAAAGAGTGATATTATTGTGTAGATACGAGCGTGATAGTAAGCGTCACTGCAGCTTATAGACGCTTATAATATTACAAGTTACCAACCTTATGATTCAAAGATATTATGTCGCATCACCCAGTTATTTCACTACCTCTCTCTCTACAATCTCTCTCTGCTATCCCTCTCTCTACAACACAGCAAAATAACATGCACATACTGCTATTTGGCGGTCGAAATAGGTGAAGGTGAGGTGAATGAAGCCGAACTTTTGTAGGTGTATCTTCTACAAAAGGTTGTCTATATTCACAAATAGCTTACCCATTCATATATATATTCTCACAATGATTAACACATTTAGTAGTAGCAGTCAATCCCATCACTACCGTACCGCATTCGGCCATAAATCTAATTTGAGCTGTGGTCCCGTTTGTAACACTCCATCCGACCGTGCCACTCGGCACGGATGTTGTGCTTTGGTCGGCTTTCGGCAACCTAACGTTAATACGGATGCGGTTACAATCTGATCAAATCATGGATAAATGGTTTATGATTTTTTTAATATATTATGAAGTCAGCTAACACGCAAGTACTTGATAATATAAATGACCGCAGCCTATAAACACTCGTGTCATCACAAAGATATCATTACCGTGCCAACCTTATGAACTGAAGATACAATGTTATATTTACCCAGTTTCATTTCCCTGCCTCTCTTACCATTTACACTGGAACACAGCATTACGAGCATTGCTATTTAGCGGTAGAAATAGGTGAGACCAATGCAGACGACCTTTGTAAGAAGTCTACCTCCAGTACAGTAATAGTATAGTACAGATATATTGACAAGACTCGAAACTTATCTATATTTGAATCAGACAGATAATAATTACTATTTCTATTTAGAATTGTTGCCTTTTAATAAAGTGATATTTTACACTACAATGCTATCAAAAAAACCATAATATCTAAAGATACTCATGATATCTTTGGATATCAATAATATTTGACGACCTGATGTCGCATTTTGGAGCGTGCCTACTTTCTGCACCAAGCATCTTCGGTGAGAACGTTACATGAATATTATTTATGTTTTTTTTCTGTTTCTGTATATTAAAATATGGTGATTTCTCTGTTGTTGGATATCCGTAACACAAGTGCTTAAGAGGTTTTTCTCGGAGTCAGGTGAATGGTTGTTGGGAGAGTTAGTAGAGTTAGCAAATCAGTTAGTAGATTTGCTTGTGATAATACGAGAGTCTAAACACGGCGGTGACTGTATGGACCGTATATATGTTTTTCAAATAAGTAATACTAACAAAATTATTGTTAGTTTGCTCCTAATTTAAGTAAAAATTAAATAAGTTTACGTAAAACTTTTTCATACATCACTTCATCCATAGCTGAAAACGCGAAAAGTAGGGTTTGCGTTTATCATCAAATAGATAAAAAAGTGTGTTTACTTTAAAATAACTGAAAAACACTTTACTATTATTTAGTTTTATGTATAGATTATGTTACAATCGCGTATATAGTATATATTCTGTATGTAATCCAAGTTCGTTGTAATCCAAGTTAGTAATTTATCGGTGACTTGTTTAAACAACTGATAAGTTCTTGTAAACATTATATTATTAAATAGTCTTATGTGAATAACATAAAATAAAATATAATTCTATATCGTTTCTTTATTTAACTAGGTCGACAAACAAGCATACAGCCCTCATGATTTTAAGCGTTACTGCATCATATAGATGCTCGTAATATCAAAAGAATTATCAGCGCATTGTCAGGTTTATGACTTGAAGATGTCACATTACCCGGTAATTTTACTGACTATCTTGTTTAAGGGCAAGATAGTCAGTAAAATTACCGGAATACAATAATGCGAACATTGCTATTTGGAGGAAGAAAAGGTGAGAGTAAGATACTAATGCATACGACTTTTGTACGAGGTCTTTCTCAAATCTTACTTAATACTTTCGAATTCACTATGCTTTGCACTGTGAAAATTAAACACCGCGGTCTAATAAATCGTTACATATTAGATTAAGTGTACTGTTTATAATCGATTGTAATCTATTTTTAATTAAACACTAATATACCGACAAAGAAGTGTCATTTGACCCATATTTTTAAAGATAAATACAATAATAACACTAATTAATACTTGTTTTAAATTATTGCGTTTATCTACTATATGACTAGTAAATTATAGTTTGTGTTTTTCGAATATCATGTTCTTTTTATACTTAAATAACTTCACACGAAATCAATTACATTAAACTGACCTTGATAAATTTCTTCAGTAGTTTTGGTGCGCAAAAAATAAGTCTATCTGCTGGTTATTCTTTAACGGATTTATCCCTAGGGAAGGTAGGATAGAAACAACTTTTTATTCCAAGGTCCAGGATATAAAGTGAAGTTAATGCACACGGTGTCATTGAGGTAAACTCGTATATCCTAAATGTAAGCTAACATTGATTAAAACCGGTTCAGTGTCGCGAATTCAACGGGTTTTCTACCATCGTTTTCATTTCAAAGATCGATATCTTTGATCTGAAAACGAGAGAGAAGAACTGTAAGGAAACAATATTTAGAATATCATAGTATCTAATATATTTTGTACTGAATATATGTAATCGCACAATCTCTAAGATTCTACTACTTTGCAAACATCTATCTCTATATACAAATAAAGCCAATAGACCTATATTACCTTGTAAAGATAAAAGGATATCGGTTGATTAATGAACCGGGAACACGTAAACACAAGATCAACTGTGAGCCAAAATCGCGTACCTATTCCAAGATTGATGGCAGGACCGAATAAAAAGCGGAGGTAAACAGATAAACGGTTAACAAGATCTGAAAGAGGGCTGCGAGATGAACTTACCCTTTGAGATAACATTATGGCTTACATCACTGAGATTAAACTAACTTTTGAGTATTAACCATTGCGAAATTATTGTGACGCCATATTGCACCCCAACTCAGGGACGAATTATACAACAACGAATTATAGCGGAATCATACCAATGGATTAAAGAATTTAAAAAAAAGGTCGATCGATAATAATGTATGGTATAATTCTTCAAATATGACTTGAGTAGAATTACAGATGTCAATGTAGCTATTATGGTATTTCACATCATAATTTTTTATTAATATAGTTTTACTTAACAACGTATTATATATAATATCAAGCTAAAATTAAGACAAATTAAATTTAAAAAATATGTAAGATTAATAGGTGTCATTCCAAGTAGTTCGTTGAATAACTCAATAGTATGTGAGTTATATCTCTATTATTTTCTTTAATTATTATTTAACTGAAGAATGATTTATAAACATAAACTATTTCAGGATATCTCCCAAATCATTATCATCATATCAGCCGTAAAAATAAATCAATTATTATTTACATAAAGGTCATAATACAAAGGTCTTCTGCATTAATGTGTCACTCTTTTTTATTTCTATCACCAAATAGCAGTGTTCGCATTGCTATGTTCTGGTTTGAAGGGTGAGAAAGCTGTGAAATTACTGGCTAATGTGATATAATATCTTCAAGCCACAATGTTGGCAAGGTAGTGAGTTCTTTGTGATATTATAAGCATTTATAGGCTGCGGTGACGCTAACTGTGGAGCGATCTGTATGCTTGCAGTAAATCTGGTCTAATTTAATACTGTCTCTAAAAAAACAAATAATTATATTGCATTAGTAGAAAACAATCTTGTATAGCGCGATATATCTATCGGTTTTTCGATACATTTCACAGGAAGCGATTAAAGTAGAACTAAGAAGACGTAGTAGAAAATACGAAACGAGTTTCGCAAGAAAATACCAGCCTTTCATTTCCTGCTGAGAATCCAAAAAAAATATTGGGAAGGAAAACTAAAAAGACTTGAAATCAAAGCCTATAGTATATTTTTAATAGAAAAGGTTTGTCAAATTTAAATACTAGCGCTTTCTAACAAAACGTCTTAATGACATAATCAGATTTTAGAATCGATCACTTAAATATAAGAAAAATAATAAATCACGCTCAATCTTATATATTTATCTAAGTCCGAAATAAGGGCCTAAAGTACTTATGTTGAACACAAGTACTTTACAGAACAATACAACACTTAAAAGAAGAAACACAAATGTTTATTACATAAATGTTAATGACGGCTGGGAATCGAAACCTCGACTCAGAATACACAATCCTTATGGTTAATCAGGCCCATCGATGTATAACAGTTCATACTAGCCACATTTTAATTTAATCCAACAATAGATATATAGACAATGCAGTTAGGTTAGAAACCTCTGAAATTTCAAGTGTTTTTCTACTATACAATATAGTAAAAAACACATGTATTATACATACTTAAATCACTATATCTATTTAAAAAACCGCATCAAATTCTGTCACGACGATTTAAAGATCTAAGTATACATAGGGACAGACAGACAGCGGCAAGTGACTTTGTTTTACGAGAAAGTACTATAAAGGGAAGAGCTATTTATAATGTAATGCATTGAAATGTCTACGAGGTACTAGCATGGATACCTCCCTACTAAGTGTCCTAACAGGTGTCTGAGGCAACGGAACCGGCACATGGCGAAATATCTATTTAAAACTCAAATGCAATAAGCAGCCATGTCTTAGAGCGTTCTGCAATTGCCATCACAATTGTCCAGCGTAGCAATTATGAAAAAAGACCTCTATTGTAACATAGAGGTTCTACAATAAGGCTATCATAATTTATGAAGTATTGACGATTAAAAGAAAAGTTGATTTGGAATAAAAACCATCAAAGAGTGACAATTACAAGATTAATTTTAGTTTTAATTTTTACTCAACATTTAGACGCAACTTCTCATACGAACACCGTAGTCTTTTCATTCTTGTATAAAGGGATTGCTTGTTATAAAAAGAATATTCAAATTACTTCTTCTTAATAGACATTTGATTATGTTCCACTTAAGAGTTCTGCGAACTCAATTTTGCGTTCAATCGTCTCACAACTTTTGTGTTTTCAACACAGGATTTCTGACCGTATATTTAGTTCATGCGATTTCTTTGAGCATTAAACTTGTTAGGAAAATAAATCTCAAGAACAACTAATTGGAATTGTTTTATTTTTGTGTTTGACAATCGTATTATTAAAGAACATTTTAAGCCATTTCATATGAAACTACAAATTTACTGGGACAGGTAGTAGTATTCCTAACTTGTGCGCCGAATGTAGTGGGGTCGATCTCCATCCACAACAAATATCTATATGATAAATATTTGAATTTGTTCTGTGTCTGGGTGTTTTATTATGTATTAAAGTAATATATTTGTTATTCTTCGGTTATCTGATGTCAACACAAGTGCTTTAAGGGTCTTATCTTGAAGTCAGGTCAAGTACGAGACAGTGAGTAAATAAAAAAATACTTATGAGTTAAATAGAAAGGAAGAAACCACTTACAAAGTCTGCCTGGAAAAGTGTTACCAACTAAGACTCCTGTAACTACAACTGTAAAGTTCCTCCAGCAAAATATCTGAGCTAAGAAACATGACATGTCTAACTTGTAGGTTCCCAATGAAATATCCCTTACTCGGCATATAGACATCGGCGAAATTGGGGATGTTCGCAGTAAAAAAGGATAAGTGGGGAGTGGGATCCTACCTGTAACGTGTTTTACGAGTAGCCGCCGCGACCCGGGTAAGCCAATGTAATCCTTTATTTTACGTTTCGGTCTGTGACAGGTACGCTCACACTATTCGCAATTTGCCAAGTATTACGAGACCATTTCCCGTTGTAATGCGTATTTGTCTTCTATTTCTCTGAATGGTTATCACTTTAATTGTATTTTGTTGTTGTCGGGAAAGTGGACACCTGTGTCTGCTCTTGTGGGAAATTAATAGGATATCTTAATGTTTCATTGGAGGCATGGACCCCTTGTCCGTATTTTGATTATCTACGAATGTACATCTACACTAATAGTATAAAGTGGAAGAGAAAACGTTGTATTATTGGATGATTGGCACGAATAAATAACTAGACGTATTTTTAATAATTATCTCTTCACGAGAATGCAACATTATTAATGAGTAACAAAGCCTTTGTATATGTTTTAACAGTAAAGAAAACTCCCTACCAAATTTTTAATTATCATTGTTATTCCACTGCTGAACATAGACCTCACCAAAAAGGGGGGATTTGCCCATAATTGCCGCGCTGAGTAAGCGTGCTGGCAATCGCAGAGCAGCTTTTGTGACGGGGATGCTGCTGCCCATCCCCGCCCTGGGCATTTTACTTTTAATGGCTGGTATGATGATGATGATGATATATCGTATCGTATGTAGAATATGAGGTTGTTTAATTTGGAAAAGGATCCTTCCTTTTTCAAATGCATGATAAAATATTTGTACAATAATATAAAGAATACCTCTGCTTAAAATGGTTTAACTCTAATCTCTGCGTTAATCACTTTATTTACAAAATATCTATCTCAATCTAATTAATTAAATCACAAAAATTAAAAAAAAATGCTCTTGTATTAAAATTAATTAACACTAGGTGAGCTTATTATTATATAACTTGAATAGTTATTGTACAGACAAGGGATTTGTCCCAAAGCTCATTAATGTTAGACTAAGGTTAATCTAAATAATTAATTGATTGGCTGCCATCCTATTTAATCGACGTTCTACATAATTCGGGGATTATACAGATGACATCAATAGTGTTCTACATTATGAGGTCGAAGCAATTATGTAATGATAATTAATTATAATTACTTGATCCTTGAGTTAGATATCCGTTTTTTTTTGTTAGTAAAGAAGCATTGACATTTTGAATAGACTGTCAATAGACCGCAGAAAGTTCACTGCTGAACACGGCCCTCCAAGAAAGGGGGAATTTTGCTCATAATTACCGCGGTGGGCAGATGTCGTGGCAATCGCAGAGCGTAGTTTCGTGACGAGAATGCTTCTGCCATTTTCGCCCTTTTGTAGGTATCAGAGCTATGCTGTTTAGGAGCATATACAGCAATCAGATATTTACTTCTAGTAAATTAACTTCAGGCGAAAATACGTTTTTATTAACGTTTCTCTTTCTTGTAATCAGTTGGGTCCGAGTAAATAGCCCGTACTGTTACAAAACGAACGCTTCACGAAGTTTTTGAAGAAATATCAGCCAACTCATTCAGTGAGCGTCCGGTCAGGGTGTACTTAAGCATTCTTAAATGATTATGCTACACTTTGCCCACTTGATGTTGAGTTCACGACCGATCACTTATTTTAATCAACTACTCAGTTCCTTGGCCGTGAGGTACCGGTAGAGTAGAATAGCACCTCCCCTTGTACCAGGTATCGTAAGAGGCGGCTAAGGTACCAGAATCGACAGATAGTGGTATATCCCTCCGATACAGAGTAACTTATGTTCACAGGGCGAGGATAGGCAGCAGCATCCTCGTCACGAAAGCAGCGATCTGCGATTGCCAACGTGCTTGTTCAGTGCGGCAATTATGGGCAAAGTTCTACTTTTCTTGGGGAGGCCCATGTCTAGCAGTAGAATTCCAATGGCTGATGTAATGACTCAGTTCACATCGTTCAGTCTTTTGTTACAGCGGGTAGTAAGCGATATTTCAGCTCCGGTTTCTTTCGGCACAAGTGAGATTATACCTGAGTCAACGTGAGATAAGTCGTTGCTAGCTTGTGGGATTTAGTAGTGGGTTTATTTTATCGTAAGACACTGGAAATTGCACTTGTATTAATCCTCGAATATAGTAGAGAACATGAGCTTGCACATATACAATCGTGTAAACGCCTGAAACATAATACAGTGGACCTCCGGTAGTCCGACAAACATTTTGCAGGACAGTGTCGAACTATCGAATTCTTCGGATTGTAGAGAACTGCCTAAGACCCCCTATGGTCCGGATTTTTTTACAGAGTACCTTGTGATCCGACAAATTACAAATCCAAATATAAGATTCTTTATACATATTATATATACATATATGTACTCTGAAGTACAAATCATACTTGTAGACCCTGTCGGATTACAGGGGGCGTTGGATTAGACAGGACCGGGGGTCCACTATAACTTATATTTTATTTTACAGGCGATATATTCAGTTACAATGTTACTTATTTTTAACTGACTTTAAAACACGAGAAGAGTCTCAATTTGATTGAATGTTTTTCTTTTTGTTTCTCTTCCCCGGCGAAACGAGTTTATCCAGCAATATTTTTATTTGCTAATACTTATAATTTGTTCACTACTAGCATACTATAAAATATAATTCTACTACTTTAGTTTTACTTCCTGATATGTAACCTAAACTAATAAAAAGTGTATTTATTTTTTAAATCGGTTTAGTAGCTTTTGAGTTTATAAATACTGATATAGTTCTGTTGTAGCTAAAAATCTCTATTTTAATTGAATTTAAATTCAGCCTCTGTAGTATTTAAGTTAAATCTTAACAAACGAACAAAAATCGTATATTTCCTCTTATATACCATTACCAATATAGTTGTCATCCATAAGATTTCCACTGCTTGACATAAGTCTTTTGAAATCATTACGGAGCTTTGCTCGACAATTGCCGTGCTGGGAAAGCATATTGGTAATCGAAAAACGTGGTTTTATAAACGTGGTTTGGCTCCTGCATCCTCGTAGCTAAAACCTGCATGGGCAGGGGCCTATGCCGATCCCATTTAATTTGAGGTATGCAAGTACGGCTTGGTACCTTGGTCACCTCTGATAACACCAGGGGGTAGTACTATTCTACTACCCCTTTCTGGTATATCGCTATGCCGGTATCCGAGATTTAGTATATATTTGTTTAATACAAGTCTGACTGCAGCAAGCAAAAGATTGAGTACAACTATATACATACGTATTCCATGAAAAAAATATTGCGACAAAAAATTGGGATATAATGTATCCTATCTCTCAAATAGGATCAAAATTTACACAGAAAGCAAAAAATATATATAAATCAATTCAGTACTTCAATCAATGTAGTAATGTCAAGATATTATACATTTGTTTCGTGTGCCAGAAATATTAACAATTTTGTATACAATTTTGAGTTACTGTAATGAAATTTGGGTAATTATGAGCTTATTGAATAATCTAATGTTAAAAAAATATTTTTAATCGATTGGTTTAACTGTTATCCAATTTCAAGAAAAAAAATGATGTTCAAGTTGTTCTAAATTAACTTTTGAGTGGCCTAAAAATCCGTACAATGTCGTTTTTTGTGTTCTATTACACTTTTTGTCCTCTTTTAATGAAACACAGTTTGATTAATGTGCAAAAAGACTATTTCTTATTTATTGTTTGTATATATGTACTCGTATTATAATTGGTTACCTGTTATTGCTTTGATCTCATTCTATTAATAGTAACTCTTATGGTGATTGTTGCAAGGGTTCTGTTAAGAATAATTATTAATGATATCTACTTAGTAATTATTTTTTTAATGTTAGTACCTAGAATAAATATCAAAGCCATCCAACGCCATATACGAGATGAGTAATTAACTATAGAACCATCTTTTTAATTTCGTGGTTTCTTATCATTAATTTCATTTAAGATTTTTAATACGATAAGATTTTTATTATCTTCTAGCAGCCCACCCTTATTTTTTGGCTAGGTAATTTTTATCAGGTTAAAACATGATATTGCAGTTTTAAGGTTGTTCTTAGAGATCTACATACTGCATGTCCACAGATAACCCAATCCTGTTAATTTAATAATAACCTGATCCTGACAATTCCAACATAAAAAGGAAAACTTTTGAGCAAATTATCAAATTTTCTCTAAAGTTATGCTCGTATGTACATACATCTCGATAATTAGTTGATATTAATAAAGCAGATTCCGATTTAAAATAACAATTAGATATGTGTAAGATCTAACCAATAAATTGTATCAAATTGTATCTCTTATTAATGGAATATTGAGGTTAAACCCGGATAAGAACATAAAACTGGATTATAAGGATCTTCACCCTTTGTAATTCCTTTAAATATAATATTGATCGTGTTTTGTTATTGCTTCAGCTTAATAGGTTTATTGATTAATAGGTCTGTCATACCTCATCTAAAATATATACAGTTACAATAATCTGCTTGTAGACATTGAGACTTAAGTTAATTCTTTAAATGAAATGGATGCTGTAAATGCTTTACTGTAAGGAGGTAAATATTTTTATGTATTATAGAAACCAGTAATAATTGCAACAACGTAAGGATTGAAGGAGGAATGGCAGCACCATTCCCGTCATACTAAGCTCGGTGACTGCCACCACACCTGCCCAAAGATATAATTACTTTCTAATACAGGCATTCAGAAATACCTAAAATATATTGACTATAGTAGCACAACGTTGACTTAGAGAGGCACAGCATCATCAAATATCTAAATTAAACTCTACGATGGATTTAATTGTGATTATTATAACGCTTAAATTTTTTTTTCCGTCCCCCGAGAGTCTCTTGGGCTAATTGGTTGCGGTGACAGGAGCGTTAATGACGTTTCAGTAAATCCCAACATTAATTAATGGTGTTCTTAATTTAATCTACATGTACTGAATAAATTTTATCTTCGATTTTGTTTTGTTTTCGTTTAAAAACTATACTAAAACTGCATGTACCTACATACAACAATATGACAAGTAATTAAATCCAGCCCGATTTTACATTCTGCACTTTGGCAATACACTAAAATAGAGGAATCACAAATATAATACATACATATATATATCTTTAACACCCATACACAGAACAAATACAAATATCATCTGCGCCATCGGGCACGTCAAAATAATTCGATATACAGATTTAGAATGTTTGTATTATCATCCTGAAACAGAGAAACATAACGTTATATAAATGGAAATTACATTGCGCATCTAAAAAATAATGCATACTAGTTTTAAAATATTATTCTTTGCGGTTTTAGTTTTACCATAATCGTCATTCATAAACTGTAAATCGGGAAATA
>JACJUM010003237.1:15081392-15167328 GCA_020976665.1 Heortia vitessoides
TCATAAACTGTAAATCGGGAAATATTAATTCTCTAAAAAAGATATCTGCCACCTCTTAGAGGAAAAACAAAAGAATATGTATACATTTAGGTTAGTGTCGTAACGGTAAGATATGGCAATGTTGTAACGCGCATGAAATGATCAGAAGTATGTATTTTTTGACGAGCCCGATGGCGCAGATGGTAGTGATCCTTTCTTGTACGCCAAGAGTCGTAGGTTCTATTCCCACCCAGAGCAAATATTTATATATTTTTGTTTGCTATGTGGCTTAGTGTTAAAAATATTTAAGTAGTATATTTGTGATTCCTCTGTTGTTTGGTGTCCGTAACACAAGTGCTTTAAGCGACTTACCACGGAGTCTGGTTTTATTATTATCATGTATAACATTAACAATCGGAGCAATATGATATGATGAAATGACAAATGTATGACGGCATTCCGAGAAAATTATGTCAAAATCTCTTGTTTCTTGTCATTTCTTTATTTATTTATTAACATAATTATACGGGTTATCCCAATTACACACTTATGAAGTTGTAACAAAAATTCAATTATTCTACATCGAGCTTAATCATTAATGATTTGACGATGTCGAAAAATACGTCAAAGTCCGGGTGAGACATAAGAAGTGCGTTAAGTGCCTGCTGCATGCGGCATAAAAGTGATTGCGCACGCGCTACAGTACGACATAGCGGAGGCGCAAACAGCCGATGTCTACGTCCGGATCGAATGCGCAGATTGTCAGGCACAAAGATCCGTGACACTTGCTTTACACATTCAGCCGAGTCCACCTCTCCTCGCAATATTGCCATAGTCTTTATAGTATTATAGTAGTCATGATTGTATAAAAGAGAGTGCTAACTCTGACGTATTAGTGATTAATAGAAGGGGAGCCCTGTGAATTTTGTAGAAAAAGGAGATTTCATTGATATTTCTTCTGTTTTCTAAAGACTGGATAAATTATTTTAAACTAAAAAAAAAAATTCATTATTTTTATTCTAACGTACACTTTTTGATTACATCGTTGCAAAATGTTTAAGTTAGAGACGAACTTTTTTTGCACTCGTTCCAGCCGAAGTGTTAAAAAATATGTGAGGTGCATCATGAGGTCTCCATCCTACGCTGCAGTTTTCAAGCAGGCTTCTAACGAGACTATAATATAACAAAACTTGAGGCTATAATTTCTAAATATTTTCGTATTTTGCAAAATAATTAAGTTCTGGAAAGTTTTCTAAATATCGATTCTAAATTTGTACCGCCACCACCAAAGATCCACCGGTGTGTGAAGCCACTGGATGAATGCTCCATGCAACCTGTTCTGTCGAAAAACTCTTGTAGAGTTCAGTCCAGATGTCCAGTAAGACGTTCTTCAACTGGTATAATGATGATGATTAATGTGATCGTAAACATAGGTGATCATATACAGGTTATGACGTAGATCTTTACAAGAGGTAGACCTGTATAAAGGTCGTCTGCATTGGTGCCTTAGTCTTGCCTATTTCTACCGCAAAGTAGCAGTGTCTGCTTGCATTGTTAGCAAGTGCATTGCTGTATTCCGGTTGAAAGTAAAGCGACATAATATCTTCAAGGTAAGCAATACGCTTGTGATATCCTTGTAATATAACGAGAACCTATATAGGCTGCGGTAAAGCTTTTTATCACGCGGACTGCATGTTTTTTGTCGACCTCGTAAAAAGAACCTACTCCACTTAGATTCCTATATTACTCATAATATAATGAAAAAGGCACACTGATAACTTTACATATATATATGTATATTATTTTATAATAATAATATATGTTCGTTTGTCTCAAATATCGCGGATACATAAAAATACAAGTTAAAAATAATATTCAGTCAAAAATTGCTTATAAAAATATTAGCGTTTCTTTTATTCCACCAAACCCACGCCATTAAACCCTTTACCCAACTCTCAGAAGCAACACCACAACAAAATACACATATTTTTTGTCATAAGTCCGGCCTAATTGCCGGGCACATCACCGCCGCTAATGATGTACCGATCCCGCACCAGAGGTTGCTCGCAATTAATTTGCGTGGCGTCTCTATTTGTCACCCCTATCCGGAGACTAATACGCAGGCATTCCTGAGTGACAATTCCATTTAGTTTGGTTGCTTAATACTAAAGGTACGGAGTAGCGGGAAGTTATATAATTCAAATTTAGATTGGTTTTCAATTAAGTAATTAGGTACAAAAGGATATTTTTATTCAAACATTCAAGTGCTTATTGAAGCCAGTAGCAGCATTATTCACTAAATTTCAATTTTAGGTATCGTTGCTTAATATGGTGTTGAATCAGAAGTTAGATTTTAAACAAAACTAATTTTAAGTCAATTATTGCCATCTCTGTTCGCACTGCTTGGTTTGTTCCGATCGACGCGAAATCTATTATACAATGTTAGACTTTCAGAACAATTTTTATTTCCTTGGCTGATACAAATTCAAAACGGTATAAAAAAATAAAATGCACAATTAATTATTACAACACCAAAGTGTTGAATGTGAAATAAGAGGTGAGAAATTAAATGCATGCACGTGAATAACTCTAATCTTCTTAACTATGTGTTAGTACAGTTTGACACAGTAAAAACAACAATACAATGAGACCAAGATATCGTCGCATAAGTTCTAACACCGCGTATGTCAAGGTTGGCAACTTAATAGTTAAGCCCAATGATAACGCGATATTACATTTCAACGAAATCTATTTTGCACCAAATAAATGCACAAGCAATTAGTTTTAAAATGATATTATGAAACGTGAGCAATGTTTTCCCAATTGTACAAAGTGTCAACATTTTTACTTACGCGGTGTTAGAACTTAAACGACGATATATGATGCACAGGGAAATCGTTAATAATAAAATACAATGACTACTTTACTCGTATGAAATTTACGTAAAACGTCTGTATATAACACAATAAATTGTAAAATGAGTTAATACTATGATAATTTGACATATGTACCTTAATACACGTTATGTTATAGTATAATAAATAAGTTGTAGACGACTTTCTTTAATATATTACTATTTTATTTTTATCCATTTAATAACTTTACCTTGTTTATATATCTTTAACTGTTTAATGTTTATAAAATACAACATTGGCATGTTTCAATTCAGGAAAAGTATACGCTTTGCTCAAAAATTATGTACGTTCCTAAGAAAAACCAGCCCTTTTTAGGTATTCTTTTTTTGGCAATGGTCCGCGAATATTCATATAATTGAATATCAGAAGAGATACGTTAAACAAGTAATATACATCTTTATTTGGAAAAAAAAAAGAGAATTACTAATGTAAAAATGCTACTATAATTAAAAAAAATCTATTTGATATCTGATATATCACTTGTTAGTAGACTTGTTAATTTTACTATTAAACCCAATAACTGTCATTACCTAAAAATAAACATCGTACGCCCATGAGGCACAATAACGATGACACTTACATGTACTATTTTTTAACAACATTATAACCTGTATCGAAGGTTTTAAATTTGATTAATTGAATAACAAAAGGAGTTTAGTCAAATTTTTAATGTATTTTATTTTATTAGACCAGATCAACAAGCAAGCATACCGTCCGCGTGATAGTAAGCGTTACCGCAGCCTATAGATGTTAATATCACCAGGATACTAAGCCAAGAGGGACCGGCAGAGAAGAATAGTACCTCCCTAAGACTAACTTACGAGAACTGATAGGTGGCGGTATATCTATCCGAAACAATGTAGCTCAAATGCAGAGGGTGGCGATGGGCAGCAGCATTCCTTACGCGAAAGCTGCGCTTTGCGATTTCAAATACGCTTGCCAGCGCGAAAATTATGGGCCTACTTTCCCCTTTCTTGGGGAGGCCCATGTCCAGCAGTGGACATCCAATGACTGTAATGATGATGATTACGAGCATCTAAAGTCTTCTAACGCGCTATTATGACACATTATCCAGTAATTTCACTGCCTCTCTCACTCTTCAAACCGCAACACAGCAATACGAACACTTATATTTGGCGATAATTAAGTAAATAAAAACTATATTCCGCAATTTTGTTATTAAAATAGGCAATGGCCAACTTATTTGAATATTTGCATTTTCGTTTATCATTTACATCAATATAACATTTTTATTCAAAGTATTATGCAAATAATGATGTCAACTATAAACATAAATTTCAGATAATAATTCATTTGGAATAGCAGAACAGTCTCATCGTATCCCGTGATGCAGAAACACAATTCTGTTTACGGTGCTACGTTGACCTGGAAATTTCTTGCGCCACACAATTCTATGGTGTTCACTTTTTCTTGTTACTCTATATTTTCCTAGATTGGAATGCTTTTTTCTTTGTGCTCGTTATTGTGTATAGAGATACTAATTTAAAATTACGAAGGTTTCGTTCTAACTAGAAATTGTGCTTAGAATGTATGTATATTTTTTTATACACGGACAAGGCATATTAAATAAGTTAGAGGATCGTTTTGAATACTTTGTTTCTAATAGTGTGCTGTATTATCAATGTCTAATATAGGGTTTAATCTATGTATTAACACAATAATTATACATTCTAGATAAGCCATATACATAGAGTCCAAATATTTCAAAGGAGTTCATCAAAATAGCATTTTTGAAATATAAAAAAAAACAAGTCGAATAAGCTTTTAGGTGAGCTATTATTAATTGAAAATACGTATTCAGCCATTAAGTACGTCCATCCATCACTCTACCCAATTGGGGTAGACTGAGACTATGGATCTCCACTTGTTACGATCTTAACATAGCTCTTTTGCTTCCCTTACTCGCATTAGTCCTTTCATACAAACTCGTTTATTCTTGGCACTTCTGAACTGGCCCTTTTCTAATGATATAATACTTCTTCTACCTGGTTAAGATATGTTCACCTCGGTTGTATGATACCAACTCTTTCCGCTCTATTCACTTTCGCTATATATATTGTGCAGTCTTTCTACTTTCATCCATCCTTTCGACATGTCCAAACTATCTTAACATTCCTTTGTCTATTTTTGTCACAACATCATCTTTTACACCACATTGATCTACGTCAATGTACGGTAAAGTACGTCATACATAAAAGGAATTTGAAGAGCTCCATTGTTTCGTGGCATCACATTTTAAAATCGTATATAAGGTGTACCTAAGGTTTGTTATCCTTTGTTATCTGACCTGACCTTAACATTCTTCTTATTCTTTTAATATAATGAATATGTTTATTTGATTAATCGGAAATAAAGCTATTTTCAAAATGGCCATACTTATAGAGTCTTGTGTAAAAACGAGGAAGGGGAAGCCTGACAAAAGTGATTCATTATATTATCATCACCATATCAGCCATAAGACGTACACGAAAACTTTTGACTTAAGGCACTGAGGTATGTCGAACGAGAAGATGTTTTCCGAACGCTGCCCAGATGAGTTTAGAGTTTCAAGTGATTCAATAATCATAAATTTGTTTGACACACTGTATGGATACAATATTGTATACCATTGTACTTGTATACCGTACATCAATCTCAATCCCGATTGATTTGAAAACGCAAACCGAAACAAAGCATTTCCATTTACCGAACTAAATTCCGCAGACGGAACTTGTTGAATGTCAATAAATTCACGCATCACTTGGCCAATACAATGCCAGCCAGTTACGAGAAGGCCGAAATAAATTCTTATAAAAGATTCGATATTGATTGTATTGTTTAACTGATGGGTTTTAACTGCATTGCAGTGTACCAATAAACAAATAAGATGTATTTAGCAAATATCGGTTTGGATTCAAAATTCGATAATTTGCTTCTCCTTTTAAATATAAATGAAAAAAAAAATTAATACTTTTTTTTTGTTACGGCTTCAATATGCGGCTTATTCAACTTTTTACTATTATTTGTTTACATTATTTATTGTTCGAAAATTAGTACGAATGAAACCTTATTTAAGTAACCTATTTAAAAATTATAATAATCATTTATTTCTCGAAACATTTAATAAAAATACATATTATTAAATGAGAGATGTATTTATAGTATATTATAATATATTTGAATATTTGAGATGTGAATTCAATATTATTTATTGGTAATTGATTATAACTATGACGGGACCGATGGCGCATTCGACAGTGTGCCCATCTTGTGCGCCAAAGTTCGTGGGTTCGATCCCAGGCATAACCAGGGCAAATATTTATATATTAATATTTGTATTTGTTCTGCGTCTGGGTGCTATATATTTGTATTTAATTATTATATTTATATTTCCTCTGTATGATACCCGTAACATTAGTTTTAAGCTTCTTATCATGTAGTCAAGTCAATGTATGAGATACATTATAATTTATTATTATTAATCTTAATAGAACCTACCCCTGTACTAGGTAACGTAAGAGGCGACTGAGGTCCTGGAACCGACAGATGATCGTAAATTCAAGCGGAATAGTGAAGCCACGCTTGCCCAGCGTGGCTATTACGTGTAACATCCCCTCTTCTTTCGGGAGGCCTATGTCCAGCAGTGAATGTTCTACTCCTGCTTTAATGATAATGACTCATAATATTTAATAATAAAAAGAAATCCTTAAAATCTACATACACTATGGACACATAAAGCATAGTTGACTATATTCGATACGAAAGCAAAATGCACAATACACCTTATCAGTCCATTCAATCAATGTTTCCACAATACATTTGGGTGGAATGTCGTTGTCTGCTATAACGCAGTGAATGAAATTTAAACAAACAATGGAAGTATTTGTATGCAGTTGATGAACAGAGTACAAAAAAAATCGAAACACTATTGGCTATAACCGATACAATCAAATGCGTTTCTGATAAAGCATTGTGAATGATACGGGTTCGTTTGTCAGTCAATTAAATATTTTGGTGCCATTCGAGATTGACGTCTGTCACTAGTTAAGTAAATCATTTAATTGTTGCCTGACAGACGTTGTCCTGGGTTAACTACCTATGAATATCATGAAAAAAATGTGGCCACAATAAATTGAATATAAACTGTCTTATCTCTTAAGTCGGAATAAACTATAATTATGAAAGTACCGGCGGGGAAGTAGCTCTCTCTTTACCAGGTGTCGTAAGAGGCAAGTAACCTTTCGCCTTTTGGATATACGGCCATCTTTCGGTACCTACCAGCACCGAAAGATGGCAGTGTATAAAACCGAGACAATGTAGCTTAAATGCATAGGGGTGGGGATGGGCAGCATCATCCCCATCGCGAGAGCTACGCCGTGGGAACCAGCAGAATAGAATAGTACCTCCCCCTTACCGGATATCTTAAGAGGTGACTCAAATACCGGAACCGACAGATAACGGCATATCCAGTATAAACAACGTAGCTTACATACAAAATAACAGAGTTGGGCAGCAACTATCGGTATGGAATATGTTTCGAAGCTACGCTCTGCGATTGCCATCACGTCCATCCAGCGTGGCAACTATGAGTAAAATTCCTTCTTTCTTGGGAAGGCCTACGTCCATCAGTGAATGTCATACTGCTGAAATTTTGATGATAATCATATTATATGTAGATCTTATCAGTATTTTCTATCCAACAGTACTGCTGTCACGTGTCCATAAGGCTCTCCAAGAGATTTGTTAAATCAGCAAGACTTTGCCTGCAATTACCCTAATACCTTTAACCCTTTATCCTTAAACCAATAATCCATACCATTGTCTAGAAGCACTTAAAAATAATGGAAGGAAAAATCATTTTGGATTCGAATATATAGTTTCGCAAAGTAAGAGTAATTTTAATGAGAATATTTATTTCAATGGGAACATTTCTAATACAATACGAATAACATAATATAGGCCTAAAAAAACGCAACCTTAAAATTTAAATTCCCCAACCAATTTACAATTATCCGTACAATAATTTAACGCGTCAATATTCCTTTGTGGAATTCAGCGTTTTATTGAATTTGTTCATTCTTTCAGCGTTTATTGAATCAGTGTTTGTTTCCTCGTAACCAATTTACTTCAACAGTACCATTTAAGCTTTCTTTTGCAGTCGTTCGCTCGTTATCTCTTTCCCTTGTAATATGATTTGAAATTTGCTGATGATTCAATTATTATTTTTTAAGAGCAAAAAAGATGTTTGTATATAGGATTAAGGCGAATAGCTTTAGATACTCTCTAAACAAAAATGGCCTGAAAAGCATTATATTTTTTGACCCTGTTTATTTATGATTACAGATAAGAATATTTCTGTTATCGAAGTAACTTTCTTGGTGAATTGGAATTATCTTTTTTTTTATTATGGCTACAAAATTTTGGACAAAGAACGTCACTATCTAATTTCAAAATTATTGAATGTAAAATTTTTGCAGGTAATATAGATAGGTGCTTCATGTATTTGGTGCTTTATTCCCCGCAAAAATACCTCAATATACATATTTTTCTGAATGTATTTGACCTTTCGTGATTTTTGTCTGAGAATGGACATGTATATATAAAAGGAGAAAATGACTGACTAATTGAGTGACTAATTTACCACCACAGAGTTTAAAAAATTCACCATCTAAAGAGTTGATAAAAAAAAGTAAAAAAGGCGTGCAAATTAGAGTGAAACTTTGCTGTTTTTGAAGTTATATAATTTAAATTCAGTATGAAGACTCTTCGTTGAAAATTGTTGTCATCAAACTCATGTATAAAATTTTTTCAAAAGTTATCCTTTAAGCCCCATAAAGACATCATTTTTAAAAAGGGGTGTGCAAAGTTAATATGAAAGTTCTACAACCTAACGCAGGTGATTGATATCTGTATTAGACGAATATACAAAAGACCAAAATGAAAACTCTCCACTCCAGTTAAAAACGTAATTTTACGCTCGAACACAGCAAGCTTCGTATTGTAGCAAATAAATAAGCTGTGTGCTCTCAACTCGAAAACAAATTCTCCTTTGAGGCTGAAGTAAGTCTTTAAATTAGGAATGGTTAGTTAGCGCGCCTGTTTCCTTTAGAGTAAGCAGTTTTCGAATATCCTTACAGAAATGAGAACTGAAATGTTGAATATTACGTAAACGATAAAAGTTTGGGCTGTTCTGTGATTAGTGTTGAAGTCTCGGTAATCTAAATAAACTTGAATTGAAAATAAGTTTTTGAGAGAATTATGTTGATGCTTCTTTCTTATTTTTATAGTTTATAAGGTTATACTGATAGGAGTTAGATACCAGTTATCACAAAATAAATATTTTTTGTTTTCTGTGAATAGGCTAATTGGAAGCTGATTTGCTAATGTATTTTATCTTACTACTATTCAATGTGAGAAAAGTTAATATGTTTCGTTGTCAATTTAATCATATTATGATATAATCATGCAATTAGGCACACATGCAGTATTTAAATACAAAAAAGTTTTTTTTCCCACATACATTTATCTAATTCTCCACCAAAAGGTACTAGTAGCATGCTAGTAGCATACTATGCATGAGTTTAGGTAATCCTTACTTATTTTAAAAGCGAAAGTTTGTGATCATAAATGTGTGGATGTGTGTTTGTTTCTCTTTCACGCCGTAACCGATGAACAGATCTGGTCGAAATTTGGAACGCAGATTGTTGATAATCTGGAGTACTTTCTATCCCAGAAACATGGAATAGATCTTGCTTTTTAGTTTTCTTATATATGGAATCGGTTATATGGTTTCTATTTATAGAATTCACGTGAGGTAGCCCTGTATTGTTATCCTATTTTACTGCTTACAGCAGTGTTCACATTGCGGTGTTCTGGTTTGAAGGGTGAGAAGACACTGAAATTACTGGCTAAAAGTGATATTGTATCTCCAGTTATTAGCAAAGTTAGGAACACTCAAGTCATATCTATGACATGGGTATCTATTGGCTGCGGTCACGTTTTTCATCAAGCGGACCGTATCTATGTTTGCTGACTTCATAACATAAAAACATAGGCATGACTTTTTGCATGACTTTTAGCTGTTAGGAAGCGACATAACGAATAACAAGAGATTCCCCCAAAATACTCTTGTAATTATATGATATAAGGATCTCACGGAAAATGTAGCGTATAGAAAACTAGTTGTACCTAATAATCTCATTAACGTCAGACTGGCAATTATTTTGTAATATTCTTCTAACAATACTAGTGTCAATTGCCAACGTTTACGTATAGAATAAAAAAATACTCAGTTTCTCATCATGAAAGGAAATTAGGAAACTTTCCCTGAGAAGCACACATTCAGCAACAATATTCATTTCAATATAAAACCTGCATTCATAAAATATTTTTAGCTCGAACTATACAGCAAAAATGGAAATTATTTCCAAAGAGCTTTCACTCGACAGCGTTTTGAAGCATTACCGCGGGACGGATAATAGTTGGGCTCCAGCGCTCGTGATGTAAGTGGCGTTAAGCCTCTGGGAACATGCGCCCGATATGTTTAAACTGCACCAATCAAAGGGGATCGGATGTCATCGATCACGAGAGTGTGCTCATGTACAGATTCTGTCCAATGTGTTGCTGCAAAAATGCTGTGTGTCATGAAATATTCAACTAAATATAAAAGGATAAACTAACTGACTGACCAACTGACATATTAAAGTAGGGACATTTTGGACAGGGGTTTCTTTTTTTCTAATGTAACGTAGAGAAGCACTAAGAAAGGATTTTTTTTTAAATTTTCCCCAAAGAGGTTAAACGGGGGTGCAAATATAGTATGAAACGTTGCGGTTATTATGAAATCAAATTCAATATAAAGGTTCTCTGTTAAACGTATAAAATATTTTTTTGAAAATGATCCTTTAAGGGGGTAAAAGGACGGGAGTAAAGTCAGTTGAAGTGGCAGTGGGCAAGGCATTTGGAACGCAGAACCGATAGCCGTTGGAATTCTGGACTGGAGACCACGTATCGCCAAGCGCAATGTAGGGTGTCCACCCGCAAGATGGACAAACAATCTGACTATAATCGCAAGATCATACTGGACACAGGCCGCATACAACCGGTTCTATTGGAAATTACTTAGGAAGGCCTATGTCCAGCAGTGGAAGCCTTATGGCTGATATGATGATGACAATGATGATGAAAATTAGTATGAAAATTAATCGGTAATTGCATAGCCTACCGTCGCGACCCAAATTCTGTTGCCCATCCTTGCCCTGTTGCATTTTAGCTTCGCTGTTTCCGTTGAATATACTGCTGTTTGTCGGTTTCGATACCTCAGTTGCATCTAACGATACCTGATACAAATAACTAAATAACTTGCAGTCTCAAAATATTTGACCGTCTCGATTAAAGTAGCTCCCACTTCAAATTTTTTAACATCAAATACGAGTACTTTTTCAAAATAAAAGACTGGTTTAATTTTGTTCGCTGCTCATGAATTGGCATGTTAATGGAGATGCGTTTCACAGCTATTTGTTTACTTTCAACACTGAAATAACTTGTAGAATGGAACGTTACTGGAATACAAGACAGGGGTTGCTCGGAACGAAAAACTATTAATCTATTGATCGGACTTACGTAACCAATAATTTAAAGAAGAATCTGTCACTTAATTACGTTAAAGGTTCTATGTCATGTTATCATAGACAAAAGTTGTTTTTTTCTAATACATTTTATTATCAATATCATCATATCTGCTATTGTATTGTATGTCCACTCTTGGACATAAGCCTCCCCAGGAATGGGGAGATTTTACCCATGATTGCTGCGCTGGGCATGCGTGTTGGGATGGCTTTCACGATAGGGATACTGCTGCCCGTCGCCGCCCTATGCATTTCAACTACATTCATTCGGAAGGATGGGACCGTCGGTTCTGGCACCTTACTCGCTTCTGACGACACCTGATATAGAGAAAGATACTAATCTCCTCCGCCGATACATCACGGATAAATATTATCAAAAAAATATTTTTTCGAGTAAAAAGCTGTTTTCATGTTCTGACTTGAATAAGTAAATATACGCCCAACATTATCTCCAATCTAAAAAAAACTATTTATATATATAAATATATATAGGGTATCATAATATAATATTGATATATATATATATAAAAGGTAAAGCTGAATGACTGAAATATCGACAGAGATTTTGCACAGTGATTCTTTTTGTAAGGTAGGGAGTACTAAGAAAGTATATTTTGAAATTCATCCCTTAAGGGGTAAAACGGTGCAAACTTTTCTGTTATTAAAATTATTTAAATAAAATTCGAGAGTTATTCGAATAATATTTTTTCACAAATCATCCCTTGAAACGATAAAAGGGGGTACATTGTCAGTTTAAAAGTTCTATAACTTAACGAGGGTGAAACCACGGTGCGCTGCTAGATAATAATAAGAAGTGCAGGATGAGATAAGGTGTTCTGACTAAGCCGTAAGATCACGATAGATACAGACCAGATTCCAGTCCTATTGAAAGTCACTTGGGGAGGATCACCTATCACAACTATTTATTTACTTTCATCAATGAAATTACTTGTAGAATGGAACTTTACTGGAACAGGAAAGGGTAGCTTGGAATAAAAACTACTTTAGATAAAGGGTTTGGAGTTATAGTTGCCGGAACTCTCTTAAGATTGCAGTTTGGAAATAATTAACGGAATACAATGGATTGCGAGTTAAGTTAATTCCTTATAGTTATATAAATTATAGTTTTTTTACCCATTCATCCCATTCATGCAGTAGTTGCTGGCAGAATCTTATTATCTGACTTTCACTTTTTAATAAAAAAAACCTAGAAAGTAATTTTTTATATTTGTATTTTATGGCGATTCTTTACAACCAAAATTAAAGATAAACCAATTGTGTATCATGCAAATAAAAACTTTGGTTATTGACATTTCCACAATAAATATAGTTTTACATGCATATGCATCTAAAAACATGAGTAATTTATTTATATCGGCGCTATTACTATGTTCAAACAAAATGCTTAAATAAGGGGCCGCAGATTTGTACGCCAAGGGTTGTGGTTTCAAACGGCTAACATTTATAATGATGATATTCGTGTTTGTTATGTATCTGGGTGTTAAAAATATGCATTGAAATATTACATTTGTTATTCATATGCTGTGTGATGTCCGGTAATACAACTGCTTGAAGAGTCTTACCTTGGAGTTATTTCAATATATAAGTTGTATGAATATTATTATTAGAGTTTATGTTTAAAAATATAATCAATTAATAATTTCGCCTATCACGAAATACATAAAAGTCTCGTTAAAGTGCAACTGACGCCTAAAACTGAACACTGTTAATTAATACCTTTGGAGCCCAAGCAAATAAAGGCAGTTTGCGTTAAATCTATGAGGCCGCTTATGCCCGGAGTGTTTTTAAATTGAAACAGAATATTCATTAGCGCTGGAGGCTGCGATCTGAATATTTCAGGGTGGACGCTATCGTCAACCTAAACACACAAAACGTAGCTTTATTAAATTCAAATATCAACATGTATACTAGGTTTTAATATATGTATGTATTAAGAACTTACATGTATATAAGTATTAGTTATTACCTTTCTACATAATATGGTTTTACTGTAATGCCTATTTTTTAATTCACATTATATTTCATATATTGTGCTGACTCCGGGATGAGTCGCTTGAAGCTCTAAGTGTTACGGACATCAGACAACACAGCAATCACAAATATAATACTTAAATACATGTATTGAACACACAGAGTCGGAACATATATAAATATCTTCAAACTAACATTTATCTTGGAAGGGAATCGAAGCCACGATCTATGACGCACAAGATAGGATCACTATCCGCGCCATATATATCCATCCTCAGCAGCTCAAATACAGATGATGGGGTTGGTCGGCAGCACCTTCATCGTGTAAGCTGCGCTCTGCGATTGCCAACACGCTTGCCCAGCGCGGCAATTATGGGCATAATTCCCAATTTCTTGGGGAGGCCTATGTCCAGCAGTGGACTTCCAATGTCTGTAATGATGATGATGATGAAATATAGGATATAAATAGGTATAGATAATCAGTAGATGCGATTACGTCTGCACTTTTAAGGAGAGGAATTACCTAGGCTCTTTCAAGGTAAATGGAAGAACTCCACTGGTACTCCACTCCATGGTAAAAATATCTATTAAGTTTATTACTTTAATTTTTGAGAATATTCATAAGATTCTTGTGCAGGCCATAGAAGCATAATCTCTTTGTATGATAAGCGAAAAGTAGAACATAAAATGCAAAAGTTAAATATATCGAACTTTAAAGCCGACATAAACTGTTTAGCTGTTGAAGCTCAACTTTTATTTGTATAATAAACTCATTAATTTATTGTGCAGTGGCACTTGTTATTTAATAAAATGTATTGGTTGCATATTATTTCTATAATTACATTCGAATCATTACTACTAAACTATGTTTTGTAAAGAAAATGTTGAAACACTATGTTTTGTATGTTTGTAAGAAAAATAAATAAATTCTGTACCAAGCACAATACGGCTGACTGTAAATGTCTTATGTTCTAGTGGAAATTTAGTTCAATCCTTACTAAGTGCTTCTTCTCTCTGCGGAAGCATAAAATTGCTGAGTGCGTCGACTCAAGTTTTGAAGCTTTAAGCTTTATTTTGTTATTCTTATGTACATATCTAATTGTCCATATACATAATGTCTTATGTCTAATTTGTAAATGAATGATTAATGATTTAACAAACAAGAGATGACATAATAAAACTACTTTTTTAACGGTTTTACAACGTGGTTTATTTAAGTTTAACATTTTTAAATCGACGTTTTATATTTGTAGTGCAGTGATAAATATAATGACTAAATTACGTATTCGACTGTCCCGATGGTGCAGATGGTAGTGATTCTTTCTTTTGTGCCAAAGATTATGGGTTTGATTTCCATCCCGGACAAAAATTTGTATGTATTTAAGTATTATATTTATAATTCCTCTGTTTTCTGATATCTCTAACACAAGTGTTAAGGTCTTACTTACTTGTTGTCAAGACAACGTAGACGGTTGTACTACATTTTTACAAACAAAAATAATTGATTTCTCGATTAAGAAAGTGTTTATAAAATTTGTTTAGAATATGATAGAAGCCAACTTTAATATTCCGCGCCTTTCCAGAATTCTAGACCATCATAATGGGCAAATTGTTATTTTTCATGACACCATTAACAAAATCTAAAATGTGATGGTGCGGAACTTGTTTTTTTAATTATATTGAAAAATGAACTTTAAATTTCGAATAAATTGTAGGATATAAAATAACAAAACAGCAGGTTCGCGCTGGATGTAGACGGCATGCAAAAGTCGGAACCAAATCACAATGTCCTACAATTCTCGTCCAATGCTGGGCAAAAGCCTTTGTCTATCAGTGGACGTCTTGTGGATAATATGCTAATAATGAAGATATACTCGTGTATTTTCCAGGGATTTCCTTTAAGATTTATTTCAATGCTCTAATATCTGAATAATAAATTATATAAAGTGTGACCGAAGGATGTCGCTGGCGCCTCTGAATGCTGGTACAGCGGGAGGTAACATACTGCTGTTAACTCACGTAAACGTTCACGGTAAAGTTAATCTAAGACAATAGTTTTCATAACTGTCTTGACTCCGACCTGTCTCACATAAACTCTCAAATTTGAATTTCACTTTTAGACAGATAAAAAATGGCAAACTTCTTTAATAAAGACAAATATATTTATAATAGACAATAATCAGATACTTCTTATTTATAAGGAAACGTTTTTTAGCAGGAGGAATGGGATTAAAATTAACGAATCGCAGCCTAATAGCACAAAGTCATTACTGTGTAATATAAACCCACTGTATTAGTGATAAGGTAACATTTAGTAATAAGGAGAAAATTAAAATGAGATCCAAATTAAAATCCGACAGAAAATAGCGTCAAATATGCAAATCTTAGCGTTTGCGTATTCACAGTCTGCTAAATGTGTCTATCTTTTTTAAAATGCCTTTATCTATATGTAAATTATAACATAATATTACTGCGCTTTTTTAATTCTTTTATTTTTATTTATATTATAAGTTAAATTGGGTATCTGGAAAGTGTTTTTACGACAGATCGTAAGTATGAAGAACATATTGAACGTAGAGTGGAAGTTAGAAGTAGTGTTAATGGAGCCTTACATGCTTTTATGGATAGCCAAAATCAAAAAAATGTATCAAAAAGTGTACGACTAGAGTACGTGCATGGAGGTGTATTAGTTCCAATACTGGCATATGGTAGTAAATGATGAGTTTGGCAGAAAAAGCACGCAAGCAGAATAAATGCTATTGAAATGAGAGCACTACGAAGTATGGTATGAGTTTGAGACATTGAGTAAATAAAAGGGTGATATGAGATTAATTTGGTGTAAAAGATGGTTTGGACCTGTATAGAGAATGGACGAAGGTAAAATGAAAACATAAATATATAGAACGGAAGTGAATGAAAGAGTTGGCATAGGACGACCTAGGCGAACATATCTTAACCAGGTAAGCGAGTAAGTGAAGCGACAGAGGTATGCCAAGATCAGAGCAAGTATCCATAGACTCTCCATAACCCGATGGGACTGGATGTGTATTACGTAAAATGCCCAAATAAGTATTGGCACTTCGGATTTGAATCAATAAAATGAAGTTTCTATAATATAAAAATATTATCATTTTGAAATAGACAGATGAATGTATGTACGGTATTTAATACTATTATTTTAATCAATTTTTTTTTCGTCTGAGTAAAACTCCGAAATGGTTGTACTTTAAAAGGATTTTCTCTGGCAGATAGCTGATGCTGTAAGGAATAACTAAAATTACTCAAATGAATATAATATAATTATTTTCACGGTGACAGAAACTACACAGATGAAACCCGAAGCGCCAAGTCTTTTATAAACAATGTGTTTTATAAGCCTCACTATCATCAATGCCGTAGGATATCCATTGAAAAAGCTCCTTTTGCAGTTTTATTATCACATCTGCAGTCGCCTATTGACGGACGTCCTAGGTTGCAGTTACACCTATCCGTTCTACGTGGTATGTGTCCACTGACGATTCAGCTGCATGCTTAACTACTAGCTATATCGGTAACTATTTACAGTTTCACTAAGAATTTCCTCATTCCTGATTAATAGAACTTGTCAGTTACTCATGCTTAATGGTCATCGTGGTTAGCTTGCCTCGTTGGCGCAGATATCGGAATCGATCCGTATTCGGATTCTAGCCAAGGAAAAGGTCAAGTGCGAATTGGTCTCAAATGCTAGTAATACCTAGAGGTTGAGAAATAGGTATAAAGTCTCGAATATTTTCCATGCTATCTTGCTAATTAACAATATTTCTCTTGCCAACTAGTGCCAACGTACTTTGACTTCTAAATTATCGTGATTCAATGTTTGAGAGATGTATCAATGTTTGGAAGGTGAAGCACGCAGTCCCTGCCTGTGTTTAAATGGTTGATGAAAAATCTCTTTCTATCATTATCGTTATATCTAATTACATTTATATGATTATTTATATGACAAATCTGACTTTAAATTACCCTAGTTAATGAGAATAAGTTATTTTTCATATATAAGTCCTGGACACTCATTGATACCCCTTCCAGGATACCTCTTCTAACATTAAAGTGATATTTAACGATTCGATACAATCGCTCAAGTTTCTTAACTATTCAAAATATTAAATTCTAGCTGTACCCGCGACTTTGTCCGCGTTTCTATATTATTTTACTGCAACCGTATACGCTCTACCAGAAGCTCTCAATACGTATATATTTCGCCCAATTTCACAAAATTTTTGTTTGGTGCTTCGCTTCTTTTAGTCGTAGCATGATATTATGTAGCCTAAATTACTCTTTATTTTACCAAAAAAAGTTCTAGCAAAATCGGTTCGGCCCTATAGTTGAAAATATATATTACAATATAAGAAATTACCTCGAACACACAGACAGATAGCAAATAGGAAAAATGTTATTTTGTCTACTGTACTGTACTGAGTATCCATACGCATTTAGTAAAAATCAGTATTTCAATATCACAAATAGATACTCCAAATGTACTTATATATATTGACTGCTAGCTCACTGCTATAGACTACAACCACGGATCACAAACAAGGCATCCTACACAGTAAAAATTTCTCAATCAACATATAAATAAAAAAAAAAAATTTGCTAGAGAGTAAGTCTGATAACCAGACTAAACAAAGCAAGTTGTGGTTTTGTTTTGACTTTTGATTTAAGTAATGCTGATTTTGATCTGCTTACATTTCCTAAAATCGCTCAGTCGTCTTTCCTGTAGTTTTGAAATACAATCGAATGTTTACATCGGGTATCAACGTCGAAAAATAACATTCCATTTGCGATGGTAATATCATATTTAAAGTCACACCCTGATAAGGGGTATGTTAAAATGGATCTAAAACTCTGGTATTATATTCGACGGAAATTGTAGTGATCTTATTTTACGCGCCAAGAGTTGTGGGTTTGATCCGCATCAAGGACGTGTTAGTATGTTTTCATTATGATACTAAGTGTTGTTTTTTTTCACATAACATCTTCTATATTGACATGACTCGTGAGTCGCTTAAACCACTTTCGTTACAGACATGAGACAGTAGGCGAATCACAAATGTAAGAATTAAATACATATCTTAATACCCAGACACAGGACAAATAGAAATACCATCATATAAATGTTTGTACTGGGTGGAAATTGCACCCACCAACACTTGGCACGTAAAATAGGATAAGTACCATCGGGCGACAACCTATTTGTTCTGTGTATGGGTGTTAAACATATATTTAAGGGAGATAATGGTGAAGACTCCACCAACAAGGTGGACAGATAACCTGACTAAATCAACAGGGAACGCATGCAGCCGATCCTACTTGAATTCATTTATGGAGGTATATTTTCGGGAGGTTTATAATAATTGAGTTTTTTTCATTTAAAATTAAATAATGAAAGCATTGAAAAACTCAATTTAAAACAAAAGCAAACTGGGTAAGATTTGCTATTGTTCTTGAATTCTGTTGGTTTTATAATTCAACATAAAAAAATAACAGAGTGCGCTGTGAAAATACATGTCTTTCATATTACAATTACTTTGTATTTATACAGCTGATTTACTTGTTTTCTCTCTAAATTATTACTTGATAATTAAAGTAAATACGGTTAATGGACAGAATAATATTGTGTGGATTTTAGAATCTATGTTTTCGTTTACACTGTACGTTTTCATATTTGTCCCGAGGCCCTCCTTGTTTTTCTATCCAGTTTTATTTTATTTTGTAATAATCGAAGGAGAAAATATTTCCACGATTTAAAAGCGTAGGCACAAAAATATTTTTTGTATATAAAAGGAGACGCTGACTGACTGACTGACTGACATATCTATGTTAGGCCTAACTATAAGGTTTAGAAACTTGAAATTTTGCACAGGGGTTTCTTTTGAGCCAACTACCCCTACCTTAATGGTGAATGAAATTTAGTATAAAGGTTTTTCAATGAGAGTAATAAAAAATTTATAAAATATTTTTCGAAAATCGTCTCTTAAGGAGGTAGAAAAAGGTTGCTAATATTCTATGAAAGAAATTTAATACGGGAAACTGCTTATAGCGTAGTTTTATTTTTTCTGGATTACTGAGATGTCAATTTTTGCGCTATCGTAGGAGAGTAAATTTTTAAAGAATATTTTATTCGTACTAACATTATAAATTGGTAAGTATATGTCTGATCTGTTCACTTCTCAACAGATATAGTGATTTTACTTGGTTTGAGTGTCCATCGTTAGTAGTTATTCTCAAGATTAGTTAATCACGAGGATGACTGAGTAATCACAGGCGCACAAGTATGGTCGGTATCCGTTAGAAGCATGGCGATCGCAAGAAATTATGTTCTAATTAGGTAGATTTTATTATTAAATTTAAGAATTAATGTATACATGATATTATCTTCTGCTCTTTATTATTCTAATATACCTATACCATACAAGAATTTTACCATAAAACTATAACATATTTTTATACTTACTGTATAATAATAATTTATATTTTGTATTATGTATAACGATAAAAAATCTTGCACTTAAAACATTTAATAAAAAAAGAGAATAGTTAGATAATCAAAATAGCCTTATTTGTCTATTCTTTATTTATCATACTTGTCCTCAATGTTTTAAATACAAATATTAATTTTATAACTTGCCAACATGATTGTAACTATAACACTTACATTTAATATTCAAATTGAGTCTTAGTTTCTTATTAAACCTAATTACTACTATTTAAACTAATACATTTCATTTTTCCAATGTTCGCAAACTTAAAAATGTTCGTTACTATTTTCAAAGCTCTGTGATAGGTGACAGGTAATTTCGTTTCTGTTGTCTTTTGCAGCGGCTCCAATACTCGCGCCAGAATACCAAGTTAGGCCCCGTTGGCAGGTCGACATCTGATCAAACGGTCGCCCGGGAATATTGACACGTCGCTAACTGGCATTTTCCTTTTAACTTTTCTGTGCTTCGAAATTTTTTTCGTATACTATATGTGCTAACGAGAATTCAAGGAGGGAAAAGGAGTTTAGCATGAGCACTAGTTGATAAATAATATTTATATATATATAATAATATTTATATATAATAATATTTACACGTTAAGCCATTTTGTAGAAAATTACATACACCATCACGCATGTGTCCCATCGGCGTAGGCAGAAACAATGGATCTATTTTAGTCACGATCTTAACATACCATTTTTGCTTTCCTTATTCGCATTAGTCCTTTCATACACGTGATTATTCGTGGTACTTCTGACCTAATATTAGTTCTTCATATTATCAATTAATCATAAAAACTTGATTAACTGAACCAAAAAGTTTTGTAAAATAACGTTAATTTTACAATATTTAAATTTGAACAGTTGTTATATTAATTATCGTAAATTTTTGCCTATAATTTCCGTGATAGACAGGCTTAGTAGCATTCGTAGAGCACAACTTCACGACGAGGATGCTGTTGGCTTTTTTTCAGAGGAGCCTGATGCTGGACTTCTTAGAGGTCAATTACAGTACCACCGATCAAGAGGGCGAGGTCGCTCGTTAGTGAGCGACTGTGCCCGTATTTACCTGCGTTATTTTGGACTATCTGTAGTGAGTTGAGAATCGACGGGGCCGCGTGAGCGAATACAACGCTCGCGTACGTCATGACGGGACAAATACACGCTTTATAAATTGTACTCTTATGCCTTAGGGTTATCTTAATATAGCAGTCTATATAAAAATTTAGCCTGCCTAGAATAAAAGTGGCCTGCCCTATTTATATTTAAGTTCCACTATTTCAGGTGGATATACCGCCATCTGTCGGTCTCGGTACCTTAGTTGCCTCTTACGACTCGGTACAGAGAGAGATACTATTCTACTCTGTCGGTAATTTTTATTTAAAATCTTCAAAGTTTATAAGATATTGTTAGCGAATTATTGAATTCTGAAACCTTCTCTGACGAAACAAAACCTCATATACCTAAAAGCCCATCAAAGATAAACTATGACATCTACTTTTGATATATATATATATATAGCTTTATTATAATTAAGATAAGTCAAAGTAATAATAGTAATACAAATAAATTCACAGCACATTTCATACATTGACCTGAATCCGAGATAAGTCGCTGAATGCACTTGTGTTACGAACATCAGACAACAGTGGGATCTCAAATGTAATACCTAAATACATGTTTAAATACTCATAATAAACACAAAATATCAACTTATAAATATTTGTCCTGGGTAAGGATCGTACCCACAAGGTAACCTACCTTGTGGGTACGATCCGTAATCCGAGGCTAAATAATAATTTTCCACTATTAAACAAGTTCACAATAAATCTCATAAATTGTTACGGATATCAGACAATAGAGGTATCAAAAACATTATACGAACCACCCAGACACAGGAGAAAAAGAACAACATACATTTAAATATGAATAATAACAAACTATCTTATAGTGCCTTTAACTGATGTGACATCGATATTTATCATTTTGACCAAGCTATATATAAGAAGAATGTAAAAAATTATTAACTTACTTTAGCCAAAGAAGAATAGCCGTGGTTTTACATTTTAATTCTAGCCCCCGTTCACATTGCCCTGTTTGAAGGGCGGCACAACATAATTCAGACCCTTAGAGCCAGTGGTTTTTGTGCCTTGATAAATTATTTCAGCGAATACCTTCAACAAACCTAATTTATATTTTAAACTTGTTTGTGAAAGCTATTAAGTTGGAATTCATTAATTTCCTTTGATTACACTGTGGTGTAACAACAGAATGGGCCAATTGAATAAATTATATTAATTTAGAAATAAATATGTTAAAGTAGCTATATATTTCAAATATTGAAGAACCTGTTCATTTTATTTATATCGTATTAAACCTACACCTAGTATATTTACATTATACATATTATATATTCTAGTTCTCATTTATAAATCAAATAAAAATAACGAAAACAAATACAATAATTATAATATAATTATTAAAGACAGGCTCGATGGCGCATAAGGTAGTGATCCCATCTTATGAGCCATAGGTAGTAGGATCGCTCCCCATCGAGAACAAATATTTGTACAATGAATATTTGTGCTCGTTCTGCGTATTGTTATTGAATATGTATTTATAATTTCTTGTTTGATGTCAGTAACACAAGTACGCACTTGTAACTACATCTAATAAACAATATTTGGTTGAGGCCAAAGCAATGAGGAGGTGGTAACTTGGAGTTTCAGGTGCCAAACGAAAGGTGCAACTCAGTTTAATAGGCCACGTATTTAAACACTAGATATTAGGTCATAATTCATGTAATAATTCTTAAACTTGGATTATAAAAAAAATACTCTTCGTTCTTTGAATTACCTAATACACTTGCAACAAATGTTACAATGTCTACTCTGTGTCGGCGATGTACATATGGGCAGAGCATGTAACAATAATTCTAACAAAAGAACTCCGTAGCACAAAGTCAGGCCGATATACGAAAAGTAAACCGCCTCTATCATAATTATAATATTAAAGCGAAAACAATAGTTCCTTAGATAGCCAGTGTTGTTAAAAACCTCGAGTGTAATATAAAATTTATCCAACCTTATTTTATAACGTATAAAACTCCACTAGGCGTTATTTTTTTGGATAATACACACAAATATAAATAAAACACAAACTGCCTTAATGGATCACTTTGATCATTTTGTTAGGATTTTTTTCGAAGTTAACTATTCCTTAAGTAATTGTTTCTTTGTTGCAATTATTGGTACAGAAAAAAAAATACTTATTTGATTTAAAAAAAATGTTCTTATATAAATATAGCACTGTTCTATAAAGCTCATATACCTAAGACAGATTATTTACAAATTAGTTTACAATTGACAAAAAATTAGGTATACTTATCGGCTTTAAAATTAAAGTAACATAGGGATTTAAGTACGGGATTTAAGTACGGGATTTAATTTAAGGGGAAAATATAAAAATGCAGCATCTTTACATATTTGAAAAAATGAAAAAACTTTCTTCTCTTTTTTCATTAACGGATTTAATTACAAATCTATCATGATTATTCAAAGGACGTTATTATCTTTGCATAGAGAATATTCATCACCTTATCAATCTGTTCAATGACTTGCCTATGTCCACTGCAGGAAATAAGACTTCCCAAAAAGGTGAATTTTGCCCATGATTGCCGTGCTGGGCAAGCGTGTTGGTAATCGCAGAGCGCAGCTTTTGCGACGGGCATGCTGTTGCCCATCACCGCTCTGTGCGTTTTATACACTGTTGCTGATGATGCGGTATACCATCTGTCGGTTCCAGTATATAAATCGCCTCTTACTACACCTGGAACAGGGAGAGGTACTATGCTAATAGATAAAATTAATTTATTAACAATAAGCCAATTACATTTTTACATAACTGTTCTAACAAAAATAGCTATTAACTGTTGAGGATTTTTACAACATTGTGATAGAATTACTAGAATATTAAATATATCCTTGAGGTGAAGGATGGTAGAAAAGTACCTCTTACTGTACCAGGTGTCGTAAGAGGGGACTTAGGTATCAGAACCAACAGATGGCAGTATCCATCCAAAAGCGTGTAGTTCAAATGCACAGTGCGGAAATGGCCTGAGATTGCCAACACGCAACACGCCAGCGCGGCTATAATTGCCGAATAGTTTATTACTTCATATCTGAAAACATTCGTGCCTGTCTACACATCAAACACTACATGATCATAAGCAAATTTGGTGGTGGAATTTGGCAGGTGTTTGGAGTGCCAACAATACTTATCGTTATATTTTGAATAAATCTGTATAAAATATAACTTATGTGCTATTTTGGTGTATAAGTAAAATGATTGTAAAGTTTCATTTAAATCCAGTTACTAGTTTTTACATGGAAGAGTACAAACATGCATCCATACTTTTATATAAACTTGTGCTCGAAAGTTTGTTGTCTCCACATTCGGGACAAATATATATATGAAGATATTTGTGTTTGTTCTGTGTCTGGGTGTTTAATACATTTAAGTATTATTTTTGTTATTACTTTGTTGTCTGATCTCCATAACACAAGTACTTTAAGTAACTTATCACGGAGTCAGTTCAATGTATGAGATGTTGTGTGAATTTAATACTGTTTCGTGTAGCAATTCTTTCTTTTACAGTTTTATTAAACATTTATATATCAAAACACATCTTTTTAAGTTCTCTTACGTAAAGAATATGAAGATAGGATTATAGCGCGCTCCCAAAGGAAATTTAAAGCCATCCAGCCTCTTCAACATTTTTAATCAAAACACAATTGGAGGTCCTGAAAAAGCTGAAATAAAGAGAAGTTAGGTAGAAACGTAATATCTTTGCAAATAAGTAAAAGTCTAGTCTATATAGTAGACTATTTTCAATTTTAGTTTGTATATATTCTTAAATATATATATTTAAGATATTACACATACACAACTGCATCTATCTTCTTTTAATTATTTTTTTGTTTTATGAGTAAGCAAACAATCATTCGGTCCGGTAAACGTGACCGCAGCCTGATAACGCTCGTGTCATCACAAAAATATCATTGGTGTGTCACTAACCCTGTGAACTGAAGATACTATGTTACATTTACCCAGTAATTTCACTGCCTTTTTCACCCTTCAAATCGGAAGACAGCAATGGGAACAATGCTATTTGGGGGTAGAAACAGGTGAGTACTCTTACCTATTCTACCGCTACTAGGCGGTCTTATTTTATTTCTAGCTACTAATGCAGACAACCCTTGTAAGAGGTCTATCTTATGTACACCTCTTGCTACCTTTTACGTTTCATTCGCAATAGCGAAGACTCCACTCTAAAGTTGCCTGGAAGAAGTTGGTATCGTAACTTTTTCATGGTTCTTCACAGTTTTTGTACTTATTATATATTTTACTGTAATTGTGTGAAAAAAGGATTTATTATTTATTACGGATCGATGCCAGAGATGGTAGTGAATCCTGGCTTGTGAATAGGTTTAATTCCCACCCATGAGAAATGTTATATGACGATATTTATATTTGTTCTGTGTATTAAATATGTGTATTTAAATAGTACATTTGTGATTTCACTATTGTCTGATGTCCCTAATACAAGTGCTTTAGGGACTTATCTTTTTCATTATTATAGTTATATTATATATTTACTTATATCTCCTATTAATAAATCTATGAATAATAAAACGTATATAAAAAAAATTATATGTATATATAGAAATGATCTGACTATGCCAAATGTTTAAAATTTATCCGCCTTCTGTGAAATAATGCAACTCTGTAGGTGTATGTCTAAAATTATTTTATGTAGTGTTTTATTATTTTATGTAGTGTATTATTAATTGCACCAGTTGAGGATACCATAACTGGAATTGTTATTATCGTTATGTTATTATTATAACTGTCCAAATTATAGCGCCAAAAATGGTCAGCTCTATACTTCACATTGTTAATTGCTTTGTTACATATATATCACTATGATAATTTGAAAATGAACTCCATAGTTACCATTTAGTATGAAATACGTATTAAAAAAAAATAATCGGATCGTTTTGGTTTTCCATAGAGACACGTTATATTTCCCGTTTTATTTACTTCACATTTTGCAGTTTTATTAAGTTAGATGTTTTCTTAGCAATTTTTTGTATATAATGTAAGAATAACCAAAGTGTAATTGCTTAATATCAATATGGAATACTAGTTTTTCAGTCCATCTGTTCACAGCTGACATTTATATAGATATTTATCAAATTTATATAAGCACGCTGACAAATTGATGATTAATGGCAATATCCTGGAATCTACATACAAATGATTAGTCCCATTTTCTCTTCTTCTAAGCGTATGTGATTTTTTTTATTAGGGCGTTGGTTCAGGTCAGGAATCTTTACATATATAATGAACAATTCATTTAACTGTTGATAATCTTAATTTATGAAATATAAAATTTTAATACTTGCGGCAATTTATATCCACTGTCTTAAGTATGTAAGTAAAAAAATAATTTGTATTAAATTCCATTTTTTTTATTACAGGTACTCCATCCCCTTTTTCCAGCTGATAAAAGATTTTCTACCACTGTGGCAATATCTTAAGTAATTAGCGATCCAGGAATCCAGACTTAACCAAAACAGGCGAAGATTCAAGTTTCTGAATCTAGAAAAAAATTCAGTACAATGTCGACATCATACAACTTTAAAAATAAATTAATAATAAATCCCCACAACATCTCATACATTGACCTATGATAAGTAGCTTAAAGGACTTATATTACGGACATCAGACAACAGAGGAATCACAAATAAACTACTTAAATACCTATAGTTAACACCCAGACACAGAACAAACGTAAATATCATTATATAAATATTTATCCGACCTTTGGCGCACAAGACAGACTAAACTAAACTAATAAGACTGAATCTACGGAAGATGTAAACATGATTTTCTTATTAACAAGGCAAAGAACACCATCAAAGTTGGAAGCGTTATCAGTACTTACGATCGCTCACATTTCATAAACAAGACTCAATTCAATCCTTCAGCTATATTAACTCATTAACTTACACGTGTTCTTCGTTGAACGGATGACGTCTTAAGGGTGAGTATTTGTCAACCACTAGAGTTATTTTCGATGACATCAAATGAGAAGACAACAAGAAATTATAGTCATCATTATACCAGCCATTAGAAGTCAATTGCTGGGCATAGGCCTCCTCAAGAAAGGGGGGATTTTGCCCATAGGTGCCGCGCTGGGTAAGCGTGTTGCTGATCGCAGAGCACAGCTCTTCAAGACATGGGTGTTGCTGCCCATCTCTGCCCTGTGTATTTGAGAAAAAATATTTTTGAACATTTACGTGTTCACAACACATAATAATACTATATTTTTAACGGCTATAAAACGCGGTTATTTAACTTTTTAAGATTAAGAACGGTTGTAGTAAGGTAACTGAATTGTCGAACAAAAAATGTAAAGTAAACTGAAAAAATAATCTTTATAATGATACCACTATTGCACAAATTTTATTAAATTCTCATTTCTGTTCATCTAAATATAAAACCTGTCAATTATACCAACACGAAAATATTTTTTTAAAAAGAAAAAGATTTTTTCTAGCAGTGTAATACCTATTTGTATGTACTTATGAGAATCTTATTTATAAAAGCTACACAAAGCCGTTGTAGTAAGGAATAGAAAAAGAAGATTTATTATTAGCTTTAATTCTATCATTATTTTCTTACTTTTTATTTAATTTGTAATCATGTAATATAGGTTTGTAATATGCTAGTCAATATTAGTTTACTTTTATTTTGTTTATGCTGATCTACCACTTTATAAAAAATATTAGAAGTACTAGATGAGAACTGGCATGTTTTAAAATATCAATAAGATAAAAGTTAGAAGCAGATTAAAAAAAATCTAATGCAGACGTATGTACGACGAATGTATATTGTAAACTATTTTTTCGCTCGCGAGTATGTCCGCGAGATCTTCACCTTATATATCATCCTTTAAGTTCTCTTGTAATTCCGGGATAAAGTCCATGTCGCTCCCTGACATAGAAACAGTGCAAAAAAGTTGTGCCGATTCCATAGACAAAAATGAAAATCCAGATCTGTCATCCAGAATATACTTTCGGAATAAAAAGTGGCCTATCAATAAGCTCCGCGCCGAATTTTCTCCATATCTTTTCAGACTTTCCGGAAAGAGTAATAAACATACATTCATATATCGCTTTTTTTTATCGTTTTTTTTATTTTTCTACTGTCTTCAAGATTGGAACCCCGCAAGCATGTGCCTGTTGTTTAACCGGCGTGTTCAAAGCATATAATATACGAAGGAGCAAGTCGATCGCAATTTATCACCGCTCGGTGCGTTCCAGTTTGCTCTAGCTAATTGATTCCACGACTGTTAATGCCGCGCAGATGTGATGTGATTTGTTCCGCTTTCGCAATTCGTTTGGAGTTTGTTTAACATGTTTGAAAGTTCAACCCTGTCTTCTCAACTGTGTCCCTACAATTAAAATGATAGGTATTCGTACGAGCATACAAATATTGTAACTTGGTGTAATAATAACACTGAATCTATAAATAAAATGCTGACTAACTGACTGACATATCAACGCAGGGCCTAAACTATAAGGTTTCGAAACTTAAATTTGCGCAGGAGTTCTTTTTATAAAGTAGAAGAGCACTAAGAAAAGATTTTTAAAATTTCACCACCTGAGGGGGTATTACAGGGGTGCATAGTTAGCATGGAAATTCTCTGGATTTCGGAGTTAGTTTATTTAAATACTATATTATTTGTATATACAATGACATATCAACTCAGAACATGACACATCAACCTGAACTATATGGTTAGCAAAATTCAGTATTGCATAGCATTATCAAGAAGAAGAATAAGGCTTTATAAAATCACGCTAGGACCAATAACAGCGGAGCATAAATGTTTCAAGTTTTTTTCTACATATACATTACTAGCGGTTCGTCCCGGTTTCGCACGGGTAGACATAAACAGGTACATATATTTAAGTAATAAGCATGCTAAATAATACGACCATTAATCCCTAATTTGAAAAAAAATATATGCTAATCTTAAAGCCTCCCTGTACACTACGTTGGCTATGGTATTTGTAGGTGGCTACGAAACGTATTGGTTTTCAGGAGATCTTACTCGAGAAAGTGCCAAATACAATTGCTCTCATCGAGTTAGTTACTCGATGTGCTGCGTGGCGGCCACCGCCGGCATATATTTTTATTTTTATTTCATGATATCTTTTGAATGGAATGTCCGATTTCAATAGCTCAAAAAGTAATCATCAGGTATTAAGATAGTTTTAAATATTAAATTATTTATTTGGATAAACAATTATATGTGGCATGGATAACAAGGTCTGATTTTGATCGGCATTTCTATTACTTTATTAAATGTAAAAAAGTAGTTATAGTGACGTAACTACAATAGTTAGACATATGGTCTTACAAAGTTTTTTGTAGATATTTAAGTATTCTATAATATTGTCAAATAATTGTTGTCCTATTATAAATATAATTCGCAACATTTTATGACTATTTTCTTACAACTTTGGTTGGTTTTAATAGAAATTTGTTAAGTAATCTAGTACAACATATAGCCTCTAATACTAGCCTAAATACTCAATGATAATGTAGCTTTCGAATAAAAAAGAATTTTTAAAATCGGTCCAGTAGAATTTTCGAATCGTAAAAATTTTAAAAATATAAACAATAATATTTCCATAATTGGAAGTATTTGATTATCTGTCTTCTTCTCCATTAATTTTGTTTAAAATATAAAAAAGCTTATGGATTTTTCGACAGTGATCGTAAGCAGTGTATAAAAAAAATAATGCACCTTAAAATTGGACATAGTTGACAGAGTGAGGTCTACCTTATAATAATACCTTATTATAATAATATCATATAACACGATAGACAGGCGCAGATAGCAGTGGTTCTATCATGTGTTGACACATATATCATTCATATATGTGTTGACAATTTGTGTGGATTCTGTGTGTGTCGGTGTAAAATATCATTTTTGTGTTTTCCCTGTTGTCTAATGTCTGTGAAACAAGTAAACATCTTATAGCTTGATTGTAAGTTTGAAAATATATCATTAAGAGAGTTCTTACTGAAACTCTTGTGGATTTTTATTTTCTGACGCTGTACTTGTACTTAGCGTATAAAACACTTCTGAAACCAGACGACGGTAGTAGCGCCATCTACATCTAGTTAATATTCCGTACTAAAATTACAAAGAAGTTTACAGCTCACACTTTTTATTCTAATCGTGTGACACATTTCGGGTTGTACAACTTTGCCAACGCCGAAGTCTTTACAATGTCCCTCAGGAACTACAAGTTCAATCGTCGTTAAACTGTGCGACATTCTTGGCCGTGTGCCAAGTTTTATAAAAATGCCGTGAGTATTGTTCTGAGGGAACACAAAAGACGGCTATCCCGTTCCGCTTCACCGGCTGGTATATGTGTTGTAATGTATTGCTTTGACAAAGTTAGTTATTTTTTAACAAAACGATGAGCGTGGCAAAACCAATTAAAATTTATATTATATTGCTATATTTTAATGCTCTAAAATGTTCTAGAACTATTATCCTCAATTATAGAATTTCTTTACTAATTTATGATATTACGAACTTTGAATCACAAACTCAAACCTAAAATATTCTTTATGCAAGCACTTTCATAATCGTCGTCTTTTATAAAATCGTCATTAAAATCAATAATATAGTAATTTATATGTATGTAGAAATGTATTTATAATGATGGGTAATATCATAGTTTAATAATTTGGTGATTACGAATAATTTCATGTAAAATAAGGTGTGGTTTAAAAAAGCTATAGTTAATCATACATTTACAGTTTATTACAGTTACAGTGTTTTGTATGTCGTTAGACCTATTTGCATTTATTTAAGTGGACATTATAAATAAAAATGGAGAGATTAGCCGTAAAGAATCTACTTTGTAATAAAACTACACTAAGATTGACAATCTTGAGAACGGTTGTCGCAGAGAAACGTCAAATAAAAAATGTAAAAGTTAAATAAACTACGTTTTAAAGTAGTTAAAAAATTAGTTTAATAATGAGTAGTGTAGTCCTTTCTGTGTTTAAGGTAAGCTAAATTAGTTGATTTTGTATAAAAAAAATATGTAAGAAAAAAATAAATCGTTCTTCACATAGCAACAGCATAGTTGTAGATGATTTGTCAATTTCCGAAAGCGTATAGCTAATGATAATAGAAACACCAGTTTGTATTTTGATATTCTTAAATTAAAACATATATTCTTCTTTAAAATATATTATTAAATATATATGATTCAATTTCTAGTTTTATTATTATTCTATTGAAAATTGAACCCTTTCAGCCCGCATCGGAGTAGCTAAAGATGAACGAAACAGATAAAGCGCTGTGCATGTGACTTGACGTAGGATTTAGATAGCACTGTGCCCCGGTCTCTTTGTATGAACCTTATCCTTTTCATGGAAAACGGATACACGAAGTATTTTCTTGACTTATATTGATTAGGAGAGGACGACGTATCGCTAGTAAATTCCAATTTCTTAAAATTCCATCGGAACTAATTTAGATGAGAGTTTTATTTTAATTAAATAAATTTACACAACTTCTCATTCATTGACCAGACTCGGTGATAAGTCGCTTTAAACACTCGCGTCATGGACAGACAGAGGAGTCACAAATATAATATATTAAAATACATATTTAACACTCCGACTCCGAGCAAACCCAAATTTTTATCATTTAAACGTTTGTCGTGGGCCTTTCGACCTTGACCCGGAACGACTCTTGGCGCACGAAATAGGAATACTACCGAATGCGGCATCGGGACGTTGATTTGTACCACTATAACACATTTCTGTGCCGGCAATGGCCAACATCTCAGCTGTCGGGAGGCACCACCTAAAGATATATGCGAAAAACAAACTTGTCAACGTTCTTCCATGTACGGCTCCTAACTAGAATGAAAAAGTATCCTTAGTGTTCTTAATGGGATGAAATCTTTATCCAAGCGGTCCTCTTCGCGCTTATTTTATATTGATTTAGTGAGAGTACGGCTAAAGTGAAAACTCTTCTATAGTGATAAGTCTTATCACTTACAAACAGAACAGTCGATTTATCTCAAATTTATCATCATCATACCAGCTATTGGAAGACCACTGATGGACATAGGCTCCTCAAAGAGGGTGATTTATGCCTGTAATTGCCGCGCTGGGCAATCGATTTGGCAATTGCAAAGCACAGCTTCTGCCACGGTGATGCTGTTGTCCATTTCCACCCTATGTATTTGAGCTTCATAGTTTCGGATGCATGTCGAGATAATTTTTCTAATATTTGGTGAAGACCTGGACAAATATAAAATCTAAATCGTGTAATGACATTAATCTTAATAATAATACATATTTCAGATATCAATCTGAAATATGTATTATTATTAAGAGTACAGAATGATATTTTTGTTTATTTTCGATTCCATTAAACGCAAACCCACTCGACCTATTAAGAAGTTCATTCACCATAAAATGCTATATCTTTAGCGAGCTAACTAGGCTACATTATTTTTGAAAATAATAGAGATCTATCCTATATAGTATTGAGAGACCTATATGAAACTAAACAATGTAAGCAAGATTTTAATTTGTACGATTATAATGACTACACTCAAAAACTATTGCACCGATTGCAATAGTAATTCTATTTCCAATAATGCGACGCACAAGTTTTCAGATTTATATGTATTTTTGTTTTATTAAACCAGGTCGACAAACAAGCATACAGTCCGCGTAATAGTAAGCGTCACTGGAGCCTATAGACGCTCGTAATATTAGAAGGATATCACTAAGGCATTGCCAACCTTGTGACTTGAGGATATTTCGCTATATTACCCAGTAAATTCACTGCCTCTCTCACCCTTCAAACCGGAACACAGCAATGCGAATACTGCTAGTTGGCGGTAGAAATAGGTGAGAGTAAGGTACCAATGCTAACGACTTTTTATATCAGGTCCACTTAGTATAAATTATTCCACATGTATATTCTGGCTACTTAAATAAATTTATTTAAAGAAAACCAAGAAAAATTATTACTGTTGGTTTAATTATAGCATCGCAAAACAAAAAACAAAAAAACATGTGTGCGCTACTTATTTGTATAAGTGAAACTTATACAAATAAGACGAATAGCTTGGCTCTAATAGAAGAAAGCAAAAAGAGCATCTTTTTTCACTCCTATCTAGTATTAGATCCTTTGAGGTCTTTCCAAAGTCCTCACCTCCTTCCAAAGTGTACAATCGTAGTTGTACACTCTTTCACTCTACGTTTGAGTATCGCTATGATCTAACAAACTAAATAACTCTTATCCTTATACATACTAATATTATAAATGCGAAAGTGTGTCTGTTACGCAATCGCGCCTAAACTACAGAACCGATTTAATAGAAATTCGGTACACAAATAGTCTAAAGCTTAAAAAAGGACAACAGCTTCTTATTTATTTGAAAAAAAGGTTGCAATAGGTGCAAAAGGGGTATGAAAAGTTGTATGGAAGTATCGCTGTTTTTCGAGCTTTAAACTTATATTTAAGTTAATTATTTCATATAGATAAATAATGACATTCAAAGTTAATATACATAAGTTAAGGTAACAAAGTACAGTACACAAATAAATTATTCCACGCGGACTAAGTCGCGGGCACAGCTAGTAAATAAATAAATTGTCTAATAGATATAAGTTGCGTGTCTATTTGGACGAACACATGTGAAAGTAAATATTCACTTTAAATAGCTAAAAAAAATATCTCTATATAAGCACCTCGGCATACTAAAGGAAGGTATTACAGAACAAGGGGTTCCACGTAGATCGCCAGACCATACTACCACGAAGATCGACATACATACACAACTTTGAAAGGAGGAGATGGTTGGAAGGTAGTTAAAATCCTGTCGTTGATTTCGAAATATATTTTTTGTGTAAAACCGAATATTACTTTTTATACTACTAATATTGTAGCCGTGAGGTATCGGCAGATTAGAAAAGTACCTCCTCCTTTACCATGTGTCGTAAGAGGCGACTAAGGTACTAAGGTAGATTGTTAATACGTTTGCCCAGCGCGGCAATTATGGGCAACATATCCCCTTTCTTGGGTAGGCCTATGTCCAACAGTGGACTTTTAATGGCTGGTATGATGCAACTACTAGTAACTACTATTCTACTTGAGAATTACTAATTAAATTATAAAATTATTTATTTATATATTATAATATATTTAAATATATTTTACATATAGTATAGCCTGTATAACTAGTGTCAATATTTTCCACCACAAGGCTTCATGGTAAAATCAAATAATATAATTCAAATAAAAACAGCACAACAAAAATTTGCACGATTCGTATTATAAAACATTTTCGTATCATTTATCGTAAGCCGATCGGCTTTCAAATCCCCGATGAAAATTCTCATTTTCCACGAAAATTTCATTGTTAGCTTATCGAATTTCATCATTGGTATAATCAAATGGATAATACGTATAATGACACCTACGCATCGTACCATAATATTTTATTACACAACTAAACCAATAAGGCGCGTACCTCAATCGGGAAATATATAGAAGAGGCGCCTATTGAACTCGATTGGATTATCGTGTAACATTTACATAAAATTTTACGTGTTCTAGTTTATAGAATCACTTTTGATCGCTAATGCAGCGGTCGGCCGCCTTTTAGCGAACAAAAGGCGTCGTGACAAAATAAAATGAAGCGACTTACACTTTATAATACTCTATGGAACAGCAGATACTTTAACTATGTATATTGTCTGGACAGCAATGTCAAGGTAAACATAGGAAAATTAATTTAAGAATTTCTGTCTAATGCTGATCCGATTAAAACTGGTATACTCATGGATGAGGTATACCATCGTCGTAGACGATAAAGGTCGTCTGCGATGGTACCTCGCTTTCACTATGTCTACCACCAAACAGAACGCATAAACAGCTCGCATTGTTGTGTTCCGGTTTGAAGGGTGAGAGAGGCAATGAAATAACTTCGTAATAAGAGATAATATTTTCAAAGTTGGCATCAAGTATAATTCTACTGAGGTATGTCGGACGAGAAGATGTTTCGCGGTTTTCCGAACGCTGCCCAGCCGAGTTGGATTCAGCGATCGACCTCTTTCTTTGTCGTACAAAATAAAAGTAAACGTCGTATTCTCCATAAGTGGTATGTCCGGCAAACTATACATTGATACGCGAAATTACATTGTCACAATTCTCGTAAATATCGTAAAACAGGGTATTTCACGACAATTAAGAAAATGGTAAGAGATATTTGATCTGGTGAAAAAAAAAACTCTTAAAGTAATTTTTTATTTTACTATATTATGACCAAGATTGTATTATATTCATAACTTACAACAGCGCTGCTTAAACACTACAGAGTGAAGAAGCAGCAGCCTCACGTCGTCACGAAGTGGAGCTCTGCGATTGTCCAGCGCGGCAATAATGGGCAAAAGTCCCCCATTTTAGGGAGGTCTATGTCCAATAGTGAACTTTCTATGGCTGATATGATGCTAATGATGAGTACATATATTAGTGTACATTTAGTATACAATTACATTTATAATTTATCAGTCGTTGGACGTCTACTGTTAGACATAGGCCTGCCAATGTAAAAGAGAATTTGTCCGCGCTAGGCCAACGTGATCGCAATCGCGAAGCAAAGCTTCAAGACAGGGTTAATACCACCCATCTTATGCATTTGAGCTCCACTATTTAATAATAATAAATTCCCACGATATCTCATACATTGACCTGACTCCGTAGTAAGTCGCCGAAAGCACTGTGTTTCGGACGCCAAACAACAGAGGCATGCAATTTCTTTTTCCCAGACGCAGAACAAACAAATATTTAATCATATTAATATTTGCACTAGGTGGGAATCGAACCCACGACCCCTGACAAGATAGCATCACTACCATCTGCGCCATCGGGCCCGTCAGATTATCGGATGAGCCGCCATCTGCCGGTTTCGGTACCTTAATCGCATCTTAAAACCGAGCAAACATTAATAAACAGTCACTTTAATATAATTTTATTATTAGTAGCAAATATAGAATAGGTACTCTGCAAATATATAATTTACCGCACATACACAAACATTCAGAAGTAATCTCTTCCCCACATTCTCTCAAGTAATACAAACTTATTTATGCCAAACCGCTTACGTTAGAAGCCAATTAATTTAACTTTTACCTGGAAACCACAGATAAAATAATTCAGGTATTTCAACATAGTTAAAATACCCTGACTTATTAATTATATCTCTACTAAATCATGTATGTGCCGGCTCTTAGAGTCGAGGTTTCGAGGAACTAACAGACATCACTAATGAGTAGCTGAGCTGCGCTGTTATCGAGTTAGCAAGTATACCCTTGTAAGGAATTTAGAACAAGATCTCTAAGTATGCTTTAATTGTGTCATTGAATCATTTGGATTCTGCTGTAAATATCTTAGTTTAATGTGAACATTCCAGCAAATTTATGTTACGCATACAAGATATTTAGTTTATTGTTTTTTATTTTATACTATACCGGTTGTATTTTACTCAGTTTGTTCTTTACCCTAAAAAGTGACCTAATGGGTGTCTAGAGATTAAATTAGGGTTTAACCGGTTTTAATTTTAAATAAAAATCTATAGATACAGCTTAAATATTTAAATGATTTTAGGACTAGGTTTGTATGAAAGTAACTTGAAGAAATTTCAGATACACTAAATTATTAAGAGGAAAGCAATAGTGTTGTTTGAACAAAACTCTTGCGATCTACTACAATTATAGTTAAAATGTAAAAGATCTACCTGCAAAGGGGGAAAAGGATTTTACCATTGCTGAACATTACAGGATGTCGGCCGTATGCAACAGATCTCTAGGATTTGTCACTCTCTCTAACAATGGGCACCCTGTGACTAATATACAAGCAATGATATTATATTCGATCAAAATGAAATGCTTAAGAATAATACATAGTCGTCAACATATCAGCAGAAGAAGAACCCTTGCTGGATATGGGCCTTCTACAAAATAGCGGAAATTTATCTCATAAATGCCGCATTGGATAGGCTTGGTGACATTTTCTGACTGCAGTGCAGATTTACAACGGGAATGCTGCTGCCATTCCCAGATCCTTCTGCATTTGATCAATGCGGTAAGTGGATTAACCACCACCAGTCGCTTCTGGTACTTAAGTCGCCTCTTGCTACATCTGGTACAGGTGTTGTACATCAGTACTATTCTGCTATGCCAGTACTCCACGTACGTACGTTATTATGTAATTTAGGACTTACCGAAACTCGGACTTTTCGGTAAATCCTAGAATTTACATGTATTCCATGAATTTACATGTTGATAAATATTGGCAATACTAAAAAGAAAGATATTTTTTTCAGGTTTTTTCAGAATTAGTTTAAATTTGTTGGCACGGTGTTGGGGTAGGGTATATGAGAATACGTGATGTCGCTTATGCAGATACTCCTTTCCGTCTGCTTTGTTTTTTAGTATTTATAACATATACCAATATATGTTGGTAAACAAATAAATAAATTTCCACGACATCTCATACATTGTCGTAACTCCGTAGTAAATTGCTTAAAGTACTTACTTGTGTTACGGACACCAGACAATAGAGGAATCACAAATATACTACTTAAATACATATAATTAACATCCAGACACAGAATAAACAGGTATATTATCATATAAATTATTTGTTCTGGGTGGGAATCAAACCCATGACCCTTAGTGTACAAGATATGATCACTACTATCTGCACTATCGGGCCCGTCAACCCTAGACTGTACTGGTAAATTCTAGGATTTACCGTAATTCAGGCTATTACAGTAACATTTATAACTCGTTCAAGTGGATCTTTAGTATCTTTATTAAATTTGCATTCCACAAAACGTACTTTGAAAGCAGTCGATAAACCTGCACTGTAACTAGTGAAACATTCGGCGACTCATTAACCTTGTTAGCGAGGAGTGAGATCATGCAAATTGTGGACTTATGCAAATATACCGTCTCTTGTGATGGAAGTGTGACGTGGAGGAATTAATCACTCTTCCCTTGAAGAGATTAACCTTTTGTTTATGATATTAGCAAGATATTACAGAGCCATGAAAAAACTTCACTGCACTCACATACAGTTACTTACGGTTCTAAGATAGATTTGATTGTCTACTACTATTTCCCTTGAATAAACTTTAGGCTGCTGCTGCTTTCACGATAGATTACACCATGGGGTCCTTCGAAAAGGCTGAAAATAGGTTATTGAAGGAGTGTCAGGAACTTGCTTGTAAGTATCACAGATACTATAAGCTTTTATAGGCTATTGTAATCGTCTACTTTGTGGGCTCTGTGGTTTTTTCGTCATGGTATAATATATACGCCCGGTAACAGAGAGCTGGCAACGGTGGTACTGAAAATTGTATGTTTAAAACAGTTATTAATAAGACTTGTTTTTAACCGCGGCTTTAAAATCATTTCAATCAACCCTTTACAATTATTCATGGATGGATGATGATACAATTATTCTGTGCAAAGTAGGAGATACTAGGTAGCGAAGTTATTATGAATCACTAGGGGAAACCGGTCTAGGTCTGGAGATCTTACAGCTGATATGCTGATGATGTACCATTTTGATAGTTGGTTAAGCAGTCCATACGCGATATAGTAGCAAAACTTAAATTCATAATATTAGTTGTAACAGACAATATTAGTTCTGCAAATAATATTATTTCTAACAAATAATATTAGTTGCAGCAAATATTATCTTAGAATTTTGTTTTTATAAACGTAGAATTAGTTTTAGTTTTTCCTATTTTAATGGCATCCGTGTGATTAGACGCGATCCCAGATATTTCCTGGCAAATGTGAAAAACTGGGCCTTGAAAATGAAGTAACAGGCATTTTTTATCGTTGCATAAATATATAAAACAATACATTACCTTGCTGTCACAAATTAAGATTTAATTTAATATTTTCTAACATTTTCGCGTTTACAACTTCTAATAAAGATGTTGCGATAACATATTTTGTCATTCTTATAAACGATTGCCGCAAGGTAACCGACATGTCTAACAAAAATGTAAAAAGATAAATAAAACACATTGAAAAGCCGTTAAAAGAGTTTATAAGAGTTATAATTTAATTTAATATTAAACTGATCTTAGTTGCCATTCTTTTATTTCATGTACTCAACGCTTACACGCTCGAATGTACTCATTAAATACAGTCTTACCTATATATTATACTACACAATTAAACGTGGATCTACTAAGCCTACGAGTCCCGCGTAATTTAGAACTAGAACACTCGACAATATTATCACATTGTAGAAGCGTTGACAATATAAGACATTTACTTATATGGCATACAATGGAATGGAACAAGCAAGCTTTAATGATTAACGGAAGAAATATAAGCAAAGCACAGACATTGGTATGGAAATTATATTCGAAAAGTTATGTTGCCCGTGTGATTTTCCTTCTATTTCTGCTAAAGGTACTTAAAGACTATATATGTGTACGTTATAGCCAAAGTAATAAATCCAGATAATAAATACAATATCAAACCATTATTGTCAATGTCAGATTAAACACAGAATAACACACAACGTCTAAATAATATTTCACAAAATAATGTCAGCAACACAATAAACAATAGGGTCAACTGATTGGGATAGATTAAAACTGCGGCCAAAACGAACCAACCAGAACCGAAAAATATTATAAATCATTTAAATATTTTCTATGTGAGACTTTTCCGATACCAATATTACGTCTTATTCAGTATAGATACTAATTCAGTCAAATGATAAATTTTTCAAATGTTGTTGGTAAAATGGGACAGAATTTTTGTTACATAGAATTACTAGAAACTTTATATTTTATAAAGTGACTAATTTATCATATTGTCTAAATAATTTTGTAATTATGATATGATGACTAGTCATTAGCTAAGTATTATAGCTATTTTAACCGTGAGGTACCGGCAAAGTAATAGTAACTTCCCCTGTATCAGGTGTCGTGAAAGGGGACTAAGGTACCAGAACCGACAGATGGCGGTATATCCATCCAAAACATTGCAGCTCAAATGCACAGGGCGAGGATGGGCAGCAGCATCCCCGTCGCGAAAGCTGCGCTCTGCAATTGCCAACGCGCTTGCCCAGCGCGGCAATTATGGCCAACATACCCTCTCTTGGGGAGGCCAATGTCCAGCAGTTGACTTTCGATGGCTGGTAAGATGATTATGAACAGCTATTTAATAAAAACAATGATTTGTCATCAAAAATGCCTGGTATGATCTTGTGTTATCAAGCACTAGTATATGAATATATTAAACCATGGAAGACGCTAGGGTATATCAGGAACAGTCTGGATCGAAGGAATTTCGACAACATTCTTCGTATCATCATTATCGTTAGATATCCACTGTTAGACAAAGGCCTCCCCAAGACACGGGATATAATGTGTCTAATTATTATCAAGCGTGGCGGCAATCCCAGAGCGAAACTTCTCGACGGGGATGCTGCTGCTTCTGTTAATACCGCCATTTACCTGCTTGGGTACTCCAGTCGCCTCTTATGAAACATTGAAACACGGGGAGGTAATATAGATTTATATTCTTACTAATTGTAACAGATATTTGAAGACTAACTACGAATGCAATAAGAACTTATTACTCAATATATTAATGTAAATCTATACATATAACGCAATACTATTTTTAAATATATATAATTGGACATGTATCTTTTATGGAATGCATAATTTTTTTAGAATAATAAATAATATGTATTAATATTGTAATGAATTCCTCTAATATGAATTTATAATATTACTGTAATTAAAATAAAAAGTAATTAACAGAAAATGTATATATATATGTATATATATACAGAAAAGGTATATATGTATATATAATTAAAATCTAATAGGATTAAGAATATTTGAGACATTAAAAAAATTGCTCACATGTCCAAGTATGCATCTATCCTACTGCTATACTAAATATATAAATCCTACGAAGTAATATATACTTAACTATGGTAATGACCACCGCCAGCCCCATAGACAATACTAATATTATATAAAGAGAAAATATTTGATTGTTGGCGTTGTATGAATTAGCTCGAGTAGATACTCGACCAATTTAATAATTATTTTACCTTTAGAAAGCTACATCTTCTCAGAGTACATAGGCTACAATAAATACATAAAATCATACTATAATTACCTAACGAGACACGATTTATATTATTGTAAGTATGTAACGAATAAACTCAAAAAATACTAAACTGATTTCATAAATTATATTACTGACAAAGTTATATTAACATCAATTAACACAAACTTATTTTATCCTTGTATTTTGATGGTAAAGGGAAGTACGTGTGTGAAACCGCGGAGTCCTATGACCATAATATAAAATATTATTTATTTATTAAGTATACTTATTTCTAAAAAAGAATAAAAGATTTACTTAATATGTTTAAGATTAAAGTGAGTATATATAAAAGAATTCCACCATAAAAAACCGTAATCTGCAGAGGGGTAAAGATGAGGGCATTAGGGGTGATTTTTCTAGGGGTCGCATCAAAAACGATACGGTCCACGATTTATTATACCATTTCCTCACACTCAATCCCTCTTAGATGATTGTCTCTGACATTTATATACTAATAATATAGGCTGAATATGTTGGTAAAAAATATGTTCTAAGTCCACAAATATAGTCCCGAATTTGAAGTAAAACACATTTAATTTGATAAGCCGTGAAGTAGCGGCAGAGTAGGTATGTAAGAGGCATTTGAGGTACCAGAGCTGACAGATGGCGGTATACCCATTCGAAACAGCTTAGATCTAATACGCAGGGCAAAGATGCGCAGCGGCATCCCCGTTGCGAAACTATACTCTGCGATAGCCACCGCACTTTTCCAGCGTGAAATTCCCCCTTTCTTGAAAAGGTCTATGTAAGAGCCTATAAGACGTCTAATGGCTTATTACAGGACGATGGTGAATTTAATTTCATGTATTTATTTAAACGAACCTAATGATGAGCAGGCAAGTCTATTCCAAACATCGATTACAGCGACATCATAGGGAGGTATCGTACCACCATACCGAATATACCCGTTTACTCTCAGATGGGTCCGATTAAGTTAAAGATTTATTTAATAAAAACTAGTTTGTTAGAATAATATGGCTAAATAAAATATGCCTCTGTATCACAAGTATTTTGTCGTACGAAATTTATTAGATGTGTGAAAAGAAATATTAAAAAAAACATTATTTTGAGTAAAGGAAGTGAGCAAGATTGTAGCATGTGGAGATCCATAGTCTCTGCCTATTGGAAACAAAAGGTGATTTTTTTATATACGATATCATGAGGAAGAGCTAGTATAACATACAATTCCTAAGTAAAAATAAGTATCGTATCCTTATACGCAAGTGGCACACGTCCATATATAAATTTGTGTGTAGTATTATAGATGTTTCTATATTAATAATCATTTCATTTTTATTTTAAAAGGAATCCTAAGATTCCAAAAATAAATGCTAAATATAGTCGCCTTAAAACATAAATCGCCTAAGACATTAAGGGTGATTCGACGCTTTATCGGGACGTCCGCAGATTTATACAGCGATTTTCTCAGTTCCGAAAATTGATCTCTGTTACATATGGCGCCGCACGTTCATGATATGATGAAGTTAATCGCATTGAGATGGCGTTTAGCATTCCACGTTCAAATATCTCGATTCATTTATAACGTCAGATTTCTTACTTTTATTGTTTTTTTGCCACAGAGGTGGCAAACTAGAATGCAGCCTGCTTGATGAAGTTGTATTATTAAATTAAAGCTTTTAATCATTTCTGCCTAATAAGTTACATTAATTTGTCTGAAAAAACAATTAAAGGTAAAAAAACATCTATCATTAGCAAAAATTAACAAAAAAATTGTTTCAGGACACATAATGTAAACTGGCATACGCCTGTATATTTCACTACACACATATACCTACATGAACCATATACTTTTGAAAATGAATAAATGGATCGGTTCTCTCATAACTTTATTTTTGTTCATTTATTTTAAAATTGTAGATGACTGATCTGCTCGATAGTATTGCGTCAAAAGTATAGAGAAACTATATTTTATAAATTCATGTAAATATAAGTCTATAGTAAACTATACAAAATAAAAAATACTCCTCTATATATTACTTACTGTTTAACACGCAATTTACGTGTACGTTAAACCTCATAAGAAATCTTCGAGATTCTCTTTTTATTCTTGTAGTAAAAAAAATGTTCATATATATATAATAATACTATATGTCTATATATATAAAAATAGTATAGACATCCCCGACGCGATAGCTGCACTCTGCGATTGCCAACACACTTGCCCAGCGCGGCAATTATGGGCAAAAAACCTTTTTTCTTGGATGGACTTATATCCAGCGGTGGACTTCCAATGGCTGGTATGAATAGTATAGTATTATTAGTGTAAACAATACAAAATAGAATCTTTTACAATAATCTTCAGCTCGGGTACTGTACGTTCACTATTTTCTAAGTAAAGCGCTAGTTATCGAATAGCTGTGTTCTGATTAGTTATTTTGGTTAAATATCCTCAGATGACCAGGCTGGAGACACGTTAGTGATATATTTGCGATACCACAAGATAACACATATTATTTACCAATACGTTGGTTTTGAACTGGCTAGTTTAAATTTGGTTAGATTTTTAGTCCATGATTTATTGGTGCAATGTTTATAGATAATGGGTGAAAATTTGTATCCGTCAAATTTCAGTGATATATTTGTACAAACTCTCGATGTTGTGTTGTACAAATATACCAAATCCAATTGGAATATGGCTATTCATCGAGCCTCCATTATTAAGAATTCACCTTCTCTCTCAATACATGAAGTATTGCCTTCCCAAAACCAAATAATATAATCCATACAAACCGTACTTCACAAAGGCATTGTTATTGATACCTACGCACGCAACAATGGGAGCCCGGGGCAATTTTATACCACCCACATATTCTTACCAAAGCTTCCGGGTCTAAGAAAAAATGATACGTGACCTAAACCATAACAAAGCAATGCAAGCATAGCAAACGCGTGCTGTGTTATTTACACGTATTTATGCAGATTGCGAAGCTCATGTACAGAAGTCTAACCAACTCATTATATATTATTTTACTAACCTTCATAAGAGAGAATTGTGTCTTCATGTAACATTGTATCTTAAGTTCACAGTGTTGGCGACACATTAGTGATATCCTTGTGATAACACGAGCGTCTATAGCCTGCGGTCACGTTTACCATCAAGAGGACCGTATGCTTATTTGCTGACTTAATTATATAGAAAAGAGAAGCCTAAATTAGTATAATTAATTAGTAAGTTCTATTAACATTATGCAATTTTACTAGGTTAGTGTCTACTAACCTAGTCAAATTATAATGCTGCAGCTACAAAAAAACAGGAATGTATGACCAATTAAATTAATAGGCAGTACCAGTATAGTTCATGAGGAAGACTCCATGCAAAGGTCGTCTTCATGGCTACGTCGTTACTCTCAAATATTTCTACTGGCAAACAGTAGTTCTGGTTGCTGTGCTCGGGTTTGAACGGTGAGAGAAGCCTAAGAGAAGAAGAAAATTAGAAGCCATTTATATAAAAATGTTTCGGATTAAAATTAGATTAATTTATTTATGTGTAAAAAAAATATTGATTTCATTGAGGAAAACTAAAGAAAAAACTATCATAACCATTATAACGGCATTAGCTCGTTCACTGATATATTTATATATACAGGTTTACTTACAGACATTATTAAATCTTACATCTTTAGCCTTTTTAAAAGTTATATCCTTCAAAGTATACCATATACAAAATTAAACAAAATATTCAATTTAATCAAAATATTACGCACCATGCCTAACTTCAGATTCTATGAAAGGTTTCATGGAACAAATCTTTGACTACTGTGAAAATTCTGAAAAGGCAAGGTATAAGCGAGCTGATGGACTTAGGCCTAAGTGATTTCTATACCCCGGTTGCATGCGGTCTGCATACAGTGCGATCCAACGTCGACGATTTCGTTTGTTCACCTAGTGGGTGGACGTCGTACGTTATCAGGCACGTTATCCATTTTATAAACTAATAACTTTATTGGCCGCCGATTTTGGTATAAAAATAATACTAGCCCGAATTGCAGGCGGGCAGTCCTTAAATAATTATACCTGATGGCCTGGACCTGATGGCCTGGGCCTGATGGTGTAGATGGTAGCGATCCTGTTATAGTGCGCCAAAAGTCGTGGGTGCGATCCCCACTTAGGAAAAATATTTATTTATATGATAATATTTGTATTTCTTCTGTGTCCGGGTGTTGAATATATGTATTTATGCATTATATTTATGATTCATCACAAGTGATTTAAGTGACTTGTCTCGGAGTCAGGTCAATGTATATATATGTAAAGAAATAAAATTTATCTTCTCATCTCTGCAATTCCCGTATATAGAGAATCTCATGTAAATCTGCTTTAATAACATGTTATAAATACATACGTATGATTAGTTTACACAAAAAACTATCTACGGCCATGCTTTGCATAAAATAGGATATTTCATTATAGTAAATATATCAGCAGAATGACTAACTTTTTTTTTAACTCAGCTTAGGGGCAATGTTAGAATCTATAAATTCCTTACAATTACACTCTACCAAATAAGCAATGGTTATCAGAAATAATAGTTTGTAATTAGTTGAAAAACACCCGTCAAACGTCGATTTCCAAGAATTATTTCAGTTAGACTTTACAATATGGGTTCTTGTTATATTATATTTACAAAGATTTATGTAAAAAGTATCCGTGAGGTACCGGAAGAGTAAAATAGTATCTCTGTATCAATCAACTGATGGTGGTATATCCATGCGAATCAAGGTAGCTCAAATGCACATTACGGATGGGCAGGAGCATTTCAATCGCAAAAGCTACGCTCTGCTATTGCTATCACTCTTGCACATCGTGCAAAATTCCCCCTTTTTTGGGGAGGCCTATATACAGCAGTGAATTTCCAATAGCTGATATGACGATGTAAATAATAAATGTAAAGCGTCTATTAATCAGACTATCAATTCCTTAGTCGCCTCTTACGACACCTGATACAGAGGGACATACTATTCTACTCTTCCGGTACCTCACAGACATTTTTTAGGTCTATATAATATGTATGTACATAACATGCAATACTTATTACTTCCACTTATTATAAACATGTTTATTACTTCTAGGTTCATAGTATTGGAAACGATTTGATGAGAAACATAAACCAAGTATCTCTTCAAAATGTTTCATAATTCCCTGCCATTTTAGTTATTCCTACTACAGAGGCACTGAAAAATGAGTTCCCTAAAACTAACCAATATCATATCAGCCATTGGACGTCTATTGTTGGATGGCCTCGCTAAGAATCGAAAAAAATGTCCTTGATAGACGTCACGTGTGTCAACAATAGCAGAAAATGGTTTTCGCGATGGGCATGCTTATGCCATATCGCCTCTTACAACATCTGGTATCATCATCATCATCAAACCGGCCATTGTATGTCCACTTCTGCACATAGGCCTCTCCAAGATAGGAGGTTTTCTGCCCATATGGTACAGGGAAGTTAATATTCTATTCTGCCAGTACCCCACAGCAATTTTTCACGTGCACTAAATATTCGTCAAAAATCGACAGGCTACTGCGTTGCTCTGTACAGTGGTTTCATAACGTCCAGTGTTCCTTTCACATTGTAGGATATAATATAAGTTTTCACAACGCCGATTTCAGCCCGAAAAGTGTAGCAGTTTTACGACATAGAAGGTTTTCATATTAACTTTTGATGTTTTACTATGCAAAATTGGCAAGATATTCTTAGAAGGCATTTTACATATTGGATATGATATTTGGAAACTGACTGACCAATTTTAGATTTGCTAGCTTAGTTTGCAGTTAGTATGTTGTAAAATATATTTGGAAATATGTATTTTATGAGTAGCGATCCAGTCACATGCACCAACAGCCATAGAATCTATCTCCGCTCAGGGCAATATATATTATCATCATCATATCAGCCACTAAACGTCCACTGCTGGACAGAGGCTACTTTAAGTTATTTCCGATAGGATCGGTTGTATGCGGCTTGCAGTAATATGTATAAAACTATAATATTTATCTCTCTCTGTTGTCTAACGACCCTAACTCAAGTGCTTTAAGCGACTTATTTCGAGGTTAGGTCATTGTATGAGATGTGGTGTAAATTGCTTATTTATTTCAAAAGGAGCTAAAGTACACGACATCGTCCTGACCCTCTCGCAACTATATTGAAGCCAGTTATAGTTTAAATATTATATATTAGTTTCTGAATCGTACAGCTCAAGTTCTTAAGACACACCTATAACAAAAATATTTGGATTTCTACGGGAATCTCAATCAAACCTTTTTCTATCGCCAAACACCCATGCAAGTACTGGGCACGCATGTGATGAACAAAAGAGGTAGAGAACCTCCTAAGTAATATGCCATGCTTTACTTAAGTCACGACTCACTCACTTTTTGAGGTGAGTCGAGAGTCACTTGTCTATATAGTAACTCTTCTCGACATACGAACCCTATGCTAATTTTAGAAATTATCAATATAAAAATAGCCATTAAAAATATTTAATTTAATAAAATTGTATCAATTATTTATCTGAGACAACATCACAGATATTATGTTACATTACCCAGAAATTTTACTGCATCACTCATTTTTTAAATCCGAACATAGCAATTGAAACACTGCTACTTGGTGGTAAAAAGGGAGCTACCAACGCAGTCGACCTTTGTATGAGGTCTACCTCATGTGTACCACAGGCATCTTTTGACAAACACAAACTATATTTGAACGTTTATTAGGAATTGAACCTGCAAATGTTCTGCCTCAACCAGTTACAGTACTGGTTGAGGCAGAACATCAATAACAGACAGAACAACCACTAGACAAAATCTTAAAAAATATCATCTAAGAATATACATTAAGGAAATAGCGCAAACGGAAAACCGACAAATTTGACAGTTACTGTGGAGAAGAACTGCATGAAGCTTTCTTAAATATACAACTTATTTGATATAATAATTTATAAGAAATCATAAAAACTCACTACAGTTTAATGACAGATTGAAGTAATTATTAATTGTTTATTGAATGTCACGTAAATAATGAAAGTTTTAACAAAAATTAATGCATTATGTTAGAATTTCGATCGCCAAGTAAACACTGGTACTCACAAAACCCTGTGTATATAAAACAAAAATAGCTTTCGGTTGAGAGAGGTTATTAAATGAAGCAGTTGTTTATAAACGTCTTACACGGCACCAACCAAAAATGACTTCGAACAACAATAGCCGCGAAGTAGAAAGCCCGCATAAATTCTCTGATGCAAAAGCAAATTTCCTAGCGAACCGTTCGGCCATAGCTCATGCATTTACATTGGAGAGGATTTATTGGTTCTGTTTTTATTGAGAGCCGCCTATGTGCACTGAAATCTTGAAATGGAATTTTTATAAAGCATGTTTTTAATACAGAACTTTCAGATTTTCGATGGAAAAATATATATTTTAGGATGTCAGTATTTGTTATGGAACATGATCCGATCGGTGGTTGTATGTCGAATTGCTACAGATGTTAACGGTACATTTTATGAATACACAACTATCATATGCATAAAAATTCAAGTTCTCTACTTTGATACTTTAGTAAAAAACAAAATCAAACCTAGAGCTGTTCCCTGAGGTATCCATAATTTCAAAATACAATAATGATCCATACAAATCTAGTTTTCAAATTCATAAGGAACTAAATGTGAAATTAAATGCAGTATTAGAAAGACTAGCACTAAGCCGTTTTTAATAACTATACTACAGACAGCTTTTCTATAAAAGGCCTAGGTTTATTGTACCAAACTATCTATCGTATATGCCCTGACAATCTGTTTTAGCATTTTTATTATAAACATATAAAATCCTTTATAACCCTAAATTAACTGAGTTAACCAAATAATGAAAACTTAAATGTTATCAATGTTTGTTGCAATCGAATCACATAAATGTTGCCGACGAATACACAAAACATTTTATTTTAGACGGCCATTCCTAAAGCTGGTTCGCAAAGCATTAATCAATTTGGGCATAATTAATGACAGGGCAACAATTATTGCCTGCTGTACCGTATTGCTAAATATTGCAAGTCAGCGAATTACCCCCGGAAACAATAGCATGGAGAATGCTTCGTAGAGTCCATGATATGTACGTGATAAGAATACGAAAGACTTCATCATTTTCTTGTTAATGTTTTATATTTAAAAGAATCAAAACGGACCCTAAAATAATAAATAATAATACTACAATCAAAGAAAAATTATTACACAGTGAAGTTTTTAAATAATTTATATAATTTATTCATTTCTATGAATGTAAACAATGAAAACATTTTTAATATAATCCATACATACATATATATATATATATATATATATAGGAAGAGACTATGGATGTCCACTTGTTCTTGATCTTGGCATACACTCTCTCGCTTCCTTTACTCGCATTAGTCCTTTCACACACACATGTTTATCTTGGTACTTCTGACTTGGCCGTTCCCTATTACATTTTCTACCTGGTTAAGATACCATCGCTTAGGTCGTCCTACATATACCAACTCTTCCATTCACTGCCGATCTTTGTATTATGTTACCTCAATTGATATATTCTAAGATTCATAATAATAATGATATAAATATGTGTATATTATTAATGTACGGCAACTATTCTAAACTATAAACAAATTCGTAAACAATAAACCTTAGACATTTTGCTTAAATTATACTAATTGAAGTATCATATAAATTTTTTAACGTATAAAATAACTAATAATGGTTATAATAACGCTGAGCGAGCGTGTTGGCAATCGCATAGCGGAGCTTTCACGATGGGAATGCTGCATTTAAGGTACACTGTTTTGTATGTACTGCTAGCTATCTTTTGTTCTGGTACCTTACTCGCCATTTATAATACCTGGTACAGAGGGAGGTCCTATTCTACTCTGTTAGTATCTTAGGGCTATTGTAATATTTTCGATGAATATTTTATTATCTCTTTATCTTTTTTTTGTAATTTATGTAGTCTTTAAGGATTTGTCTTTGCAAATTTTTATATGCAATCTATGCGTGATTTTGGGATAAATTGTTAATCTGTCACTTTTTTAATCTGTGTATTAATATTCCAAAAATAAATGTTTCCATCTCTCTCAACTCAATAAGAGCTTCGCGAATTCGATTGACAATCATTTAAACGGGAACATCGATAAATTTGAAAGCTCTAGTACAAATTCAGTAATCCTACTGAATTTGAAAGTACATTTGATTGAACAAGACGCGATAGATTTATATTCCGAATCGTATTTACCGAGGGCAATCCAATTTGACAACATAAACATTGACGTCTCGGTTTTGGGGCCGTATTTGTATTCATGATCAAATTTTGGGCTGTATCATAGTCGTATAGGGTTACCAGTCTGATTTGCAGTTGATACAGTTTAGCTATATGCCTATAGCAACGTTGTATTATATTTAAAACGGGACAGATTAATGTCACTCGTATCCTTACTTTGAACAGACATTTTGTTTGTTTTTTTTTATTCAGACTTTGCGAGGCATAGTTTGCCAATAAATTTGTCATGCATACTGGATTGCCGCGCGCGGCAACTATGGGCAAAATTTTTTTTTAAGATAGTCCTATGTCTAGCAGTGGAATTTCAATGGCTGGTATGATGAGGATGATATAAATTTGGAATATGGGTGAGCCTAATGACCTGGTGATGGATGCGAACCTAAGTATTGTCTTCCTCAAATAATGTTTATTCTTAATGTTCTCTAATTGTTCAATGTTTATTTGTTTTTGTTTGTATTTGTTGTATTTTGTTTTTGTTAATTTTATGTTGTTGTATTTATTTATAGTTTGTTTAAGTTTTAATTAATTTTAATAAAATAAAATGGAATAATAGGTTTTGTGTGGCGCCACAGATAAATCCGACTGATTTTGGATCATCTATTTGTACGTTGGATTGTTAAAATCTAATGAAAATGCTCGGGATTTTCCTACATGACCAAATAAGAAATGAGGAGATCCATGAGAGAACGACAGCCGTCAACATAGCTTACCGAATCGCAACGCTGAAGTGGCAGTGGACAGGGCAAATAGTGCGACGAACCGAATACAGTTGGGGGGGAAAGGTTCTCAAGCGACGGTATGCTGAATAAAAATAATTATTTGTACCATAAATTGTACTGCTAATATAATAATTGCGATATGAATCTGTTAATGACAGCCTAGTCACGCCTTTATTACTATTTATTGATAAACCTACTTTGTGAAATTGTTTAAAATGGTTTTCACGATACAGGGCTGTCTTAATGTGGCAACCATCGTAAATTGTATTGATGTGTTTGTTTAGCTTAAATGAAGCTTATTATTATCATTATCATTACACCTTAGCCACTTAATTCGTAAAATTATATGATGAATCTGAGAAAGAATAACATATTTTGTTGAACAAAAATTTTTCTAATTAAATAACACGAGTGAAACTCTCCCATCTCTCTCTCTTGATATTTTAGTCAGATACGAATGCAATAAGAATGCTTATTTTTAACTTTTTCTGTCTTAAAGACCCGTTTCTTAGAGTGTATTATATTAAATATAGTACTCTATGGAAGTAGCTTCGAGTACTTCTTGTCATTAATTTAAGATGTCAAGCTTTTCCGATGTAGCTGAAAGTTCTGTCGACTTTAAATTGATTTGCTTATGAATTCTGAGCTTTTTTTCTTGTTGTGTTGTAATACATTTTCAGGCAAGAAAGCGATCGCGACTTTTACAATTTTATTGTTAAAGTGAAACAATAAAATTGAGATTTAAACTGCTTGAAAATAGAATTGTATGTTTGAAAATGTCATTAATTTTTTATGCAAAAAGGTTTTGTTTCAAATCCTCGTGCTGGATAAAGTAGATTTTTGTGCGACAGATCACAATAAAAGCCTGCGAGAAACCTGAGAAGATCGCTCGTAAAGTAGCTCGGACACTAGATTTATAGCTGTGTCAAGTCTTGACTTTATCTTATCTTGAACTATCTTACTTTAGAAACCCTATAAAGTTCACCTCTCAGTATGATGGACAGTAAACTCACTTAACAGTCATTCAGATTGAGTGTTTCACATATTTAGGTAATAGGGTATATCCTTTGTTATCGTCGCGCTCGTTTTAAAGTCTTAGTTTCATTGTGGATGAAACTAAGACTTTAAAACGAGCGCGTTACCGCAAAGTTACTGAAACATCAAACAAAAAATATAAAAGTTAAATAAACCGCGTTCTAAAGCCGTTTATATAATATTTAATATGAAAAAAGATGTATCGGCAATATGCATTGGTCATTTTTATACGCTTCAATCAAATTAATAAGTTGTTATTTTTCCCTCACCAAGAAGGTATATGAAGGTTCATGTTATTATGATCTGAAACTGATGCTTTCATTCGTTGTTGGGGCGGGAATGCCACTGCCTATCCCAATCTTCTTGAATATGAACTTCATTATTTTGAGTTACTATACCATTATCTATCGGTTCCCGTACCTCAGTCGTCTCTTAAGACACATGGTACATGCAGAGGTACTATTTAGCTTTGGACACGGTCCACCCAGCTAGTAATATTTCCTTGTGGAATGATTATTTGACTTGTAGCTATATTAAAATGTGAAATAGCTACAATAACCAATACCTGGATTATTAATATCAGCTTATCAGAAACACATTTAAAGACTAACAAATATTCGCTCAATAAATCAATCGGACACTTTTTTACGCTTATTTATAATTACGATGTTTTTATTATATATTAGTACCAACAGAGTAGAATGGTACTTCCCCTGTATAAGGTGTAGTAGAGGAGGTCGATATATTTTCTATCTTCGTTTCTACTATTTTTAATGGTTCTTTAATAAAAGAAATGCGTTGTATGTTGCCAAAATAGTTCAATTGTGTAGTCACCCCTATCATTTGCGAAACATTTGCATTTCGAGTCTTGTTTGGAGCACCGTTTGGCAAATACTGTATGAAATAAACAGATGGCTCCCCCTAACGACCGAGGCTAGCTTCAATGCACATTTAAGCTGGTTTACATATGCTGATATTTGCTTTACTTATTGCACTACTAATTGTAAAAGTCTAAATCAAAGTTAGTTATTATTGTATTACAACTATTGTTTTAGCCGTGAGGTATTGGCAGAGTAGAATAGTACCTCCCCCTGTACCAGGTGTGACCAGAACCGACAGACAGGCGGTATATCCATGCAAAAAGTCAGCTTAAATGTACAGGGTGGGGATGGGCAGCAACATGCCCATCGCGGTAGCTGCGCTCTGCGATTGCCAACACGCTTGCCTAGTGCGGCAATTATATGCAACACACCCCCTTTCTTGGGGAGACCTATGTCCAACAGTGGACTTCCAATGGCTGGTATGATGATGATGACATTATCAGAAAGTGACATAGGTAGCATATTGTATACAAATATTATAACTGAAAGATGAATTACGAACCTATTAAGCACGGCATACATAGAACATTTGTCAAACGTGGCTCAGTGTCATGCGTAGCGCGAGTATACCTTGAAGACTCTGCTGCTAACATTGTTTTTGAGCTGCCATCTGTCGGTTCCGATACCTAAGCCACTTTACGACACCTATTACTATAAGAGGAACAATTTTAGTCCTTATTTCCCACAGTAAACAACCTTGATTTAGAGCTAACCGATGTGGTTAACCAACCTTTGCAACCGACAATTTTAGTTTTGATAAATTTTGCAAAGTTTGTCTCGACTCAGGAACAGACCGTCCTCTCTAATTGAGGCATCAGAACACTTTGCAGTCTGGAGAAGTAGTTTGTAAGCTTAATTGATTTTGTACTGACCATTCTGTTGGCTTTAATGAATGTTGGGCTGTCGCCAGAAGTTTAAATGAAGAACACGGAAGATAGGTATAAGAAATTACTTTTATAAATAATGTATGTGTACTACTACACGACAGAAATTCTCTATTTTAAACTGAAATGTTATAACAAGATTTACATAAAACCTGTTGATTTATTAAACTAAAAGCATAACTATTCTTTCACATTTCGTCGTAATTGTTCTTTAATTATACCATATCGATAAACAAACTTACAGTACATGTGTCACAGCAGCTCGTAATATCATAAGGATATCATTAGCGTGTTGCCGACATTGTGACTTCTAGATATCATATCACATTATCCAATAATTCCACAGCCTCCCTCACCCTTTAAACACAGAAATACGAACACTTCTATTTAGCGGTAGTAATATGTAGGTGAAATTAAATATCAATATAGACGACCTTTGCATGAGGTCTTCTTCACTTAGACTACCTATATTGTACTACGGAAGTTTAGCTTCATACAATAATAATAAAATAAATACTGAGCTAGGTTTACCCTGAGAAGTTTACTCCTAAGTTTGGTAATTTAGGTGTCGCTATCAACTGGATGGGTACCCATTCGTGAAAAGCGTAATATTCCGCTGATGGAAGCAGTTTTACTGTAAGACTGAATTTATCATACTTTTGCAGAAGTAAAATTAACCGTTCAATTTCATAATAACATTAAGAACTTTAGTACGTACCTACATAAACAGAACACTATGACAGACCTTAAATATATCGAAAACAAGGGAATGCTGCATGGATTACGAGCAGTAGTTTTTATCATGAAGGTTTCAATTACTGCCTGTTTTTTTCAGTACTACTTTACTCACACAGAGATATTTACTTATGTAGAGTATTTTCTCACATATTAGGTTCCTCAAACATTCTCTGTCAGTTTAAAAAAATTGAAACATTATGGGACACTTCGCAAATACAAAACATCAAATTTGCAAGCAGAGAGCGTTGTACTGTTTTCGACACACAAGCCGGTCTGAACTGACAATAGACAATTTGTATAAAAAGCTATAAACTAATACTTTTTTTTGAAATAGGTTACGTTAAATTGTTTTTTTAACTCCATAGTGTCAGTCGATTCGGACCTTCTTTGAGAATTTGTAGTTATCAACCCAAAATCCGTCTTTTATCACATAACTCTTATACGCAATAAAACTTTCAAACAATTATTTTATTATATCGTAAAAATCTATCTATCGATAAAGTCCTTACCAAAAAAGAAGAATATTGCGTATAATTTGGCGGCAATCGCAAAGCGTAGAATCACAACGGCGAATTGCTGCCCAAACCCGCCCTGTGCCTTTAAGCCACGCTGTTTTGGATACCGCTAGTACTATTGAACTCTGCCTATACCGCACAGTGAAATTCTACTTTCTTCTTTATAATTTAAATTTCTAATAATACATTTTCTTAGAACGAGTGAATATCAGAAGATTTTATACAGATTGCATATTTTGAAACAATTTAGTTACATTTTTAATTAAATCATAGTACACCGTAAATAACGGTCGAGTGGCTTCAGGTGAATTGGATTAAAAACTTAGGGGAGTTCCTCGTCAACGTTGAATCGAGTTTCCCAACGGGCGAGCCTATTTTGCCTGTCACAACTTACAAAATATTACTTTTATAATATCATTATTTAAGTTTGAAGATAAACTGTAAGTAATTTTTTAACAATGCAAGCACATCATTAATTTCAAATTTAATGTTGGTAAAATTGTAATGTATTATTTATCTAAGCCGTAGAGTGTATACCAATAGGACGGTTATATGGGGCATGAACCATGCGGTGATGATTTTCATAAAATAAGGTGTGTGGTTGTGACATGAACACGGCTGAGTTCATCTTAAAAAAATCTTTTTTTTTTATTAGACCTGGTCCACATACTAGCACACAGTCCGTGTGGTACTGAGTAATATCATTAGCATGTTGCCAACCTTGTGACTCGAAGATATTATGTCACGTTACCCAGTAATGTCACTGCCTCTCTCAGTCTTCAAACCAAAATACAACAATGCAATTACTACTATTTGGCGGTAGAAATAAACTGTCAGTTTATGCAGCTGACAGCAATGGCGGGCCCGATGGTGTTCGATACTCACCCAGAACAAAAATTTTATCATATCAGCCATAGAAAGTCCACTGTGGGATATAAGCCTGCCCAAGATAGGAGGATTTGTACCTAATTAATGCGCTGAGCAGGCATGGCGGTAATCGCAGAGCGCAACTTTGCGACGAGGAAACTGCTGTCCTTCCTTACCCTGTAATCTTTAAGCTGTTCTATTCCAGATGGATATGTCGCCGACAGTCTGTGACGGTACCTTAGTCGCCTCTTACCACAACTGATACAGAGGTCGGTGCTATCTCTGCTGGTACAAATATCTATATGACGATTTTTGTGTTTCTTTGTAAGGGTGTCGAATTTATGTATTGATTTAGTATACATGTGATTCCTTTGTTTTGTTATGTCTTTAACAAGAATTCTTTAAGCGTCAGATCTACGTACAAAAGGTGATGTGATATTTTTGTTTATTGGTAAGTTATAACTTTCTCATGGACTAATCAATAGAACCTTTAGCTATCCATATTCTTGTGTGTGGCTAAAAGTATGAATACTTTAAAAAATTACCAGTTTTAGTATAAAAAATACCATTCAATAAATAGGAGAGTTCCGCAATGTTTACATCTTTAAATTAAACTGCTTTTTAAAGGCTAATACACTCTTAATTTAAGCTTTAACTTATTTTGTTACGCGGCAACCGTTTTCATGATTAAATGACGTAGTATCATTCAATTTGAAAGTAAATAAACGTCGTCTTAAAACCGTTAAAAAGTACTTTTTACATAGTATGTTTGTCTGTAGTAGAGAACGTCTTTTTCCTATTTTATCTCTTGTAAAGTCTAGCTAAATTATAATATTTCATACATTTACAATATTGAATCAGTATAAAATACACAGCAAAAGTAAAACTCCTCATTCAAGCTAACGCAATATCAAAGCAAATGCTGGATTAAGGGGCCGCATTTCATAGACTTACGCTTCGCTCGCTAGAGCGTTCCGGAGAGCTTTTACAGCGAGATTTTAAGCCGCATCTCGTACTGAAATTACTTCTTCTACTGACTTGATTTCTTCATAGGTATATACATTATAGGTTTATGAAAATATTCTGTCTGTAAATTATCAATTCAGTTTTATTTATTGGCATCTACCAAAACTAGTAATTAAGTAGTTGTTCATTTTCATTATATCTCTGAATATTGCTGTCATCCATATTTAGTAATATATTTAGTAGTATCCATTAAGACCTAGATTGGATACCGCAGTACCTGATTCGATTCCTAAATCAACAAGGTTTATTTCATATTTGTTAATAAAATTGCTTTATACCTCACCGAGAACATAGTACAATCGCCATTATATATAGATATTTGTCTTGTTTGAGAATCCAACTCGCAATCTTACGTCGCCATACACACAGTTTATATTAAATCCTTAATATCAAAGATAAAGAGAACGCGCCATCAGTACATAAAATTGTAAGCTTCTAAATAACTATTAAAAAATCCAAGTGTTAAAAACATGCTCGTAATATTTTATGCTCTCTTAGAGAAATATTTCCGCTAGTGTCCACTATACGACATTTGCAGTGCACCTTAAATTAGTTTGAACCAAGCAAGTTAAACATGCGGAGTTATTCGTTAACAGTTTCATGTTTCTCCTGTTTTGATTTAAACGATATTTTTTTACCGGTTGGTCGGATGTTACCAGCAGAGTAGAATAGTACCTCCCCCTGTAGCAGATGTCGTAAGAGGCGAATAAGGTATCGTAACCAACAGATGGCGGTATATCCACCCGAAGCAATATAGCTGAAATGCAACTGGGCATGAATGGGCGGCAGCGTTTTCGTCGCGAAGCTACACTAGGCGATTGCTACCGCGCTTGCCCAGCGCGGCAATAATACGAAAGTACCCCCTTTTTTGGCAACTCCTATGTCTAGCAGTGGAGGTTTTGAAGCTGCTATGATGAGTATCATTTTATGTAAAAAATACGTGTTACTTCTCGCCGGCCTTCCAATAGTTATTACGTAAACCAATTGCAATGCCTATATAATGAGCTGGAGTAATTTGAAGTAGTTATAAATGAAAATTAAGGGCAAGTCTCTCATATTCAGATTCATATTTCAGAGTGCTTTTAAGAAAGAAGAAGATTATTAGGTATATATTGTTAGAAAAACTGAAATAAAAAAAATACTACGTTTATCAAAAAAAATCCTTTGACCAGATTCTCTCATGGAATTAGTCATAGAAAGAGTTTTTCATATGCGGGCCCGACGGTGCAGATGGTATAGATCCTCTCGTGTGCGCCAAAGGTCGTGGGTTCGATGCCTACCCAGGACAATAAGTTACGTCCAAATTACACATTGGATAAAATTTCTGTTTGTTTTGTGTCAAGGTGTTGAATATATGTATTTAACTATTATATTTATGATTCCACTGATGTCTGATGCTCGTTACATAGTGTTTTCTTGCAGTCAGGTCAATATATGAGATGTTGTGTAAATTCATTTATTTATTTATACGTTATCTTTCATTTTAAATTGTAATTACAAATATCAGCCTCATAAATAATAAAATACATATAAAGACTATATATAAAGACTATATTACCGTAAACTTTAGTTTATATATAGCTGTGCTATTTGGCAGGCGGGCAGAACAATAGTGTATTATAGATTATCTTTCGTTTAAATGTATATTTTAAGTGCACACAATAATCTTAAATCTTCTCTTAAGAGCTTTTGCTATTTACAATATTGTCCCAAAATCTTCTAAAAACCCAATTCGAAACAGGCAACTATTCAGCTGTGCAATACGATATATGCAGCGAGATTCGAATTCTGTTTTCGTATATTCGCAAGTTTGGGTAAGACAGGCAGTGTAATTACTGGGTAATGTGACAAAGCTTCAAGTCACAAGGTTGACAACGTGCTATTGATATTTTTATGGGATTACGAACATTTATAGGCTGCGTTTATGAAGTGGTGTGTATGCTTGTCGACCTGGTCTGATAACAAAAATTCATTAACTCATTCTCCGTCCCGCCTGTAAGCACAGCTACACACATATAACTGTCTCCTTCAGCAGCTGTCTTATTCATTTATCACTTCTCAATCGCTTAATGTACAGCAGATCCGGCAAGTGCGTGCAATCCGCAATTCTCCTCAATCCTCTAAGTTAGAAAAAAGATTTCCAGCAAACCTATACTCAACTCAACTGCTCAACGCGAAATTCGTGCCAAAGTAGACCCTAACCGTATACCGTTTGCCCCATTGCAATCTCGCGAGAGAGCAATGTTTCAGGTCGAAGTCTCTGAGCGGGAGCAAAAAGTACTTAAGCAAATAGTCGCTCATTAATAAGCGACGTGGACCTATTCCAATGGCACTGGAATTGACGTCTGAGTTTTTTCCTCGTACAGGAGTAAGCAATCGCCATTTAAACCCACGATGACCTCAGTCTGAACATACATTCAACATTGATTCCTCTTCATAATATGACGGGTCTGATAATGCACATTTGTGCGCCAAGAGTCGAGGGTTTGACCCCCGCCGAGAACAAATATTTTTACATGAGGCAAACTTCATAAAAAGTTCGTTAGCTTTGGGACCCTATTCTCACTTACTTCTACCGCTAAATAGTAGTTTGCGCATTGCTGTGTTCCAGTTTGAAGGCAAGGAAGAGGCAGTAAAATTATTGGATAATGTGATATAATATCATCGAGTTACAAGATTAGCAACGCGCTAATGATATCCTTGTGATATTACGAGCGTCTATAGACTGTAGTGTCGCTTACAATCACGTGGACTGTATACTTGTTTGTCGACCTGATCTCATTAAAACACAAATATTTATGGGTTAAATATCTGGGTTTGTGCTGGATCATAAAATGTGTCTTTAACTATAATATTTGTTATCACGCTTTTATTTGATATCTGTTATACTTTTCTGTGTGAGATGTGTGAATTTATTATTATTATAATATAAATTGATCGTCTCTTACAGCAACTTGTACTTTCCCACCTTTCCTCACCTTTCTATCAGCCGATGTCTTATAAATATAAAATTGAAAAATAGGGCGGATTTTTAAATAAATTACGTTGCTCAATAGAATTACTTGGAGGATAGTGAATCACCTGGGATATGTAATGAATATTAAGTAGATGTGTACTACTTGGCGGCTGCTCGCAAGCGGCAGATTCATTTTCCAACGTCACCGATGCGATTTACAGAATAATCGCATCAGCTTGCACTGACATCAATTTATATTCCAATTTATGGAACTTTGGTGTGTGGGTAATAAACAATTTACGAACGCAATCGAACGCATATTTCTGATATCCATATTCCATCAGATATTGAAGCCGTGGAATACCGGCAGAGTAGAATAGTACCTCCCCCTGTACCAGGTGTTGTATGAGGCGACTGAGGTTTCGGAATCGACAGATGGCGGTATACTCGTCCAAGATTGTGTTGTTCAAGTACAACTATTCAGGGATGGGCAGCTGCATTTCCGTCGTGAATCTACGTTCTGTGATTGCCACCATGTGTTGCCCAGCGCGGCAATTACCAACAAATTTCCCCTTTCCTTGGAGAAGTCTATGTCCAGCAGTGTACGTACGCTGCTTTGATGATAATAACAATATTGATCTTACTACAAAATAAATCGCTTGTAGCATCGAATTACAAACACAATACATTAATATATATTTAACCACACACAAACATTCATCATATAAATATTTGTCCGAGCTGAGGGTCGAACCCACGGCCCTTGGAGTACGAGGATAGGATCACTACCATCTACGCCAACGGGCCCTACACATTAAGGCAACGGACGTACAGAAGCAAGGTGAGGAATCATGTAGTATTATGAGGAATAAAGAACGCTTTAAATATAATAGATACGATAGTCACTTGTCAACAGCAATGGTAAACCTTGGAGCTGTTAAAAATATAGCTGTTTCGCAAATATGAATCTACATGTAATCATGTATCATGTATCTTCGCAATAAACGTGTATCTTCGCAAATCTAAGCCTGTCTAATAAGTCTGTGTTAAGCCCAGCATAACAGCAAGCGCTTGCATTGTTAGTGTAAATTGGAAGATATTAGATTTAGGAATACGTAATTGTCTTGTTCTAGTGTATTTTCACTTTATATTCTATCTCTCTCTCTCTACCTCAATAAACGTCATTTTAGGATGCTAAGTTTGTATAAAAATTCCTGATTTTCAAAGTCAATAAAATGTAATGATGAATGATTTATAATTTGTATATATATATACATTAAAGATGTAGCTGACTGACTGACTGTCATACCAATGCAGGGCTCATACTATAAGGTCAGAAAAAATAAGTAATACATTTATATAGCTATCTATATAACATCACGCTAGAACAAAACAACGGAGCATAGTTTTTGATACAACTCCGTCAACCATGGCGCAAGTATATTTGTTTATGAATTAAGCACTATTAATTATGAGGAATAAGCAAAAAAAACTTCATACATATCGACCCATGTAAGCAAGCTTTGGTCGTGTTAGAAATTAAATAAATGAAGTGAGATGCCCGCCCCGTGGGATATTTACGGGACCAGCTCAAGGCGCGTACTGTCCGTTGTCTCGTAATTTACGGCCCCTTTATTCTAGCACTCGGTTCCGAGAGCACTCAAACTGTAGTGTTTGCCCATCCATAACGTTGCAAGAGCCGCAGCTCATTTTACGATGTCCTAGCGTAAGCAATGCTATTTCCAACTGGAGATAATTATAAGGGCTGCTATTAACGGACAACATAAATCGTATCTAATCGAGATGTTCTTATGTATTTTTTGGCACATGACCTATTTTTTGTTTACTTTCCGATTACTAAGTTGGAACCGAATCCAAAATTTGTTGTGCCTCTCCTGAAGCAGGTGTCGTAAGTCGTCGTCATATTCCCTCTTTCTTAGGGAAACCTATGTCCAGCAGTAGACTTCCAATAGCTGATATGATAATAATGATAATGACAAAGCCTCTCGAAACTTTGCCACATGGTGGATTCAAGTATTATTTTCCACGAGATGAGTAGTTCCACCCTCTGTAATTTGATAAACAAAATTGCCTAAGCAACTCCTTAATAACAATTCCTTATCACAACAGTTTGATTTGTGAGAGTAACAATTAAAAGTCCCGTTAAAATCTCCATCCGTTATCCAATAATTTTAGGCAGTAGAAACAGACTAATAGACAGATAATTAAAACACTAAACCTAAAACACATTTATATACATTTGGTGAAAAATTTATAATTTTAAAATCACTAACGGACACATTTAATTGTCTTTATAAATATATTTTACATAATGTGCTACTAAGATGTCCAATCTTGTCATGCATACTTTAGTTTAAAATGAATAGGACCAAAAATTTCAAAACCAGAGAGAGTTTACTACATTTTTAACATTTACGCATTCACTTCGTATAATAAAAATGTTTACCGTAAAGTGCCCCAAACATCGAGTATATAACGTAAAAACTGATGGACCGCTTTAAAACCTATTTTAACTAGGTTTATTATACGTTATACGTTAAATAATTAAATAATTCATACCACTTGCTCTTCACTAGTTCATTTAACGGTGAATTCGAATCGGTAAAGGGAAAAATGATGGTATATTATACATACATACTAGAATGGAATCACAGGCGCGTTGCCAGTATGTATATACACGAAAATGGAAAAGAATTCTTTTAAGTTATGCTCATAAGTGAGAAAATTAATTGGTCATACATCTAGACCAAATTATTCAAATGAAATCCGATAAAAAATAATAAAAGCTGCCACAACTTCAAATTAAACCTATTCCATCCCATACATCGGCGCCCATCTAGGTCGTCTCCACATCAGCTTGCAGCGAACTAAATTCCATTTATTAGACACTTATGGAGCGCCTTGTGCATTTTAAAGTGGTTCATTTATGCCCTGGCTCCGGGAAATTGAGCTTTTATTATCGTGCTAGAAGCTGACTCTTTCTGGATCAGTCGACTTGTCCGCTGTAATAAAATCACCCAGTTAGTTAATAACTAAAGAATAGGTGATTAAATATGAAACCTACCATTTTTTACAAATATCTATATCGTTGACAAATAGTTATATATAAGCGTATAATCATCATCATCATTACAGCCATGGAAAGCCCACTGTTGGACATAGGCCTCCCTAAGAAAGAGGGAATTTTGCCCAAACTTGCCACACTTGCAGAGCGCAGTTTTCGCAACGAGGATGCTGTTGCCAATCCCCATTCAGTGCATTTGAGCTACTCTGTTTCGGATGGATATACCGCCATCTGTCGGTTCTGGTACCTTAGTCACCTTTTACAACACCTGGTACAGAGGGAGGTACACAAAGGAGATAAATGTGTGAAAACATTAAAAAAATAACATATACTCGTATTTTTAATGCATCTTATAAAACGTCCACCGCTGATCTTAAACACCAAGTAATTTCCGATAATTAAGGCCCAAGGCCGAATGTATACGATCTGCATCCAACGCGATTTCGAGGTTTCAGTCAAAACGTCTGTGCAACTTTTGGTTGGACGTTTTACGATTCTATTTTTAAATAACTATTACATATTTAAGATTTTGAATTAATCCAGAGAATCTAAGTAATTTTTTGTCGGTAATCTCGTACAGTAGCCACATAGTTTTATATTGAAAATAAAGAATTTTCCTGAAACAAAGCCGATTTTACTAAGCACTTAAAACGAAGTGCTGATCCATTAGTCCAAAACAAATAGTGCAACAAAACAGAGCAACATTAGCTGTTTTTAAGCAAATTCTACATTATTGTACTGTTTAATGCCTCCTGCGGCTTCACCCGCTTAAGGATTCCACCAGGAAAACCCATATGTTTTCCTGGTGGAATCCAGTATTTTCCCTTTGGAATCCATCTCGTAGTTCAAATAAACGATGTTACTTTTAGATATTTTTTTCGTAGTAATAAAATGATTATTTTATATTGTCTTATGACAGGCGTAACTTAAGTTTTGAATATACCTCAAACTTCCTGTGATTGTTATATTTCTTCTCTATCCAAAGATTGCCTTAAAGAGATCGCTCTATACGATAACGCCGCCTATTGCACTGTACTATTAATTACATTTTATTTGCTACTTAAATTTTATTTATTGTTTGATGTCTGTACAACAATTAATATTATTATTATTATTAATTCAAAAAAAATGGCAAAATTGCTGGTGGCAATAGCATATTTTTATATAATCACTAATATCAGAAGCCAAAATCGAATAGTTTTAAAAAGTGAATAGCACTGTTTTTTTCGAGTCCACGTCCTAAATGTACTGGTTATTGGTTTGCAACATCCCCATGTTCCTATCTAGCAGGTTGCCGGCCTTTTAAAAACCTGTTTAATATCTCTAGATACAAATGCATGACCGAGTTCACTTTAAACAATCTTTGTGTACATACAGATCTACTAACTTGTTGTGTATTCTTAGTTAGTAGGCCAGCCATAAAAGTAGTTACCGCCATACAAACAGTATCGTAATTTAAGGCGCGTCTAGGCGTTTGTACACAATAGCTTTTAATGAGGAACCAATGTTTGCTTGCGTTACATTCGAGGCACGGATGACCTTGGTGGTTTCAATGCCCCTAACGACTGCCGAGGCTGTAGCCGCAACTGTTTACTGCAACTATATACTGCAGCGATCAATAGAAGTTGGACCTTGATTTGATTGATTGACACAGGCCTCCCCGAGAATTATGCCCTTAATTGCCGCGCTGGACAAGCCTGTTGTTAATCGCAAAGTGCAGCTTTTACGACGGGAATGCTGCTGCCCATCCATACCTTGTGCAGTGGTATTAGCCGCCTATTATGACACCTAGTATACTATTCTTCTCTGCCGGTACCTAACAGCAACTGAAAAAAATGCCTTATTTCGATTTCGCCTTACGTATGAATCAAAGCCTATTAATAAATAACGACCAGTACCGCGAGAACCGAGCTCCACTTCCTCTTGACCAAAGAGGTACCGAAGCTGTAAAGTTTTACTACCCGAAGTCACGATTTCGAGACACTGAATAAGCCTATTCCCTTTTTTATCCTTGGAGGTACAATCTTTACTGAAACAAGTAAGACAACAATGTAGATCATGGATTGCACAAGCTCTTAGTAAAGCGCATTTCGAAGTTATTTTCCGTAGCGGTGGCGTCACCACGCTGAATATGGAAATAAAATAATTGTGTATGAATGCTATAAGTATATGGCATAATAACTCCGATTGTAAAACATAAAATACTATATCTAAATTTTGCTCAAGTGAACATTTTATATAACAATTTAGTTATGTCATTGCAACGTTCATCTTGGTAGCGTCTCGAGCTACGTAAATTACAGAATTTGACGTGTGAACAATTAAAAGTATATTTTGTGTTTATTATAAAACTTTAATAACACGGCTAGTTTCAAAGATAAACATATTAAATAAAATGTTACTTTTGACAAAACATATAAAAAGTTATTCGTAAGGTGTTTTCACTATATAACAAACGACCACGATCTCTTGTAACGCGGGCGACTTTTAGACAGCCATACATTAAATTGCTATGGCCCGGCTCTTTGGAAAGAGCCACAGAATAAATCTGGCAGCTAATGAACTGAATGGCCCAGAAAAAGTTATTTACGACCGCCTGGGCCAATTGTTTACTTTCCTAATCAAGTCCCATTAATTGTATTCTGTATTTTTTTCAGGTTTGGGGTCGTTTGAATTGTAAAGGCAGGTAAGGACATACGCAAAGTTAGCTAGAAATTAATACAACTCTGGCAAGAGATCTAAAGAAAATGTATATATATATATATATATAAGTGTTGTTCAGCTCAGAAACAGGAGACGGACATAAAATACTTTTTATTCCGTTCAAACGTGTTTTGTGTGACGTAACATAAAACGTTAAAGAGAATTCAAGTCACTAATAACATGGGGTATAACAAAAACGCATATGAATAAAAAAACGCTAATTATGTTAACGGATTATTAATTATTCTCTCGGGAACGGGAACTACGCAGGGTGCCGCTTGTTTAATATAAACAGCACATATTTTAAACAACTGTCCAATTTTTATTTTGCTTCAATAATTCTAAATTTAAATATCGTCAAAAACTGGGGGTAGACCTCAAAAAAGGTCATCTACATTGGTACCTGTTTCTACCGCCAAATAGCAACGATTGGATTGCTGTATTCCGGTTTGAAGTGTCGAGCGTCTATAAACTGCAGTGACAGTTACTATCTACGCGGACTTTAGGCTTGTTTGTCGACTTGGTCTAATAAAAAAAGCTTTCAGTGTATCCGTCAAGTATTATACACATCTATTTTTGATAAAATAATTAAATATGAACAAAAACAATCTCATTGGCTCAAATTATTTACTAAATGACATAGGATTGGAAAAAGCAATGAAAAATCTGAATACTCAGTATAAAATTTCTTTGGTTCCGGCGAAAATCTGTCCATCACATTTCTCATTTTACCACAATTAACGTGCAGGTCACATTCTGTCGCTCGCAGGCGGTGCGACCACCAAAACTTACAAAAAATATTTTGACACAATGCTATAATTAGCCTTGTTGTATCTTAGGCAAAATGGGTCAAAAATTTGTGTTTTAAGCGAATTATGTCGGAGTCAAGTGATTGTAGAAGATGTTATGAGAATTTATTTATTATTAATTTCAAATAGCCATAAAGTGTAGGACTTTGTTCCATTGCTATAGGTATCTAACTAATCAATATTAATAATGAAAATTTTCAAAGACTTTTGTCTTTAGACCTGAAAAGAGATAAATATTTTAAATAAATAATTTAAAACACTTGTTTTTTATTTACGTTTTTTATTTAACATGATTGAATGAATACCGGTTTTACTAAGCTAGAGCTAATTCACCTGAGGTTTACATCTCATGAGGTAGACCTCATAAAAAAGGTCGTCTGCATTGGTACCTCATCCTCACCTATTTTTACTGCCAAATAGCAGTGTTCGCATTGCTTTGTTCCGGTCTGAAGGATGAGAGAGGCAGTAAATTTACATCCAGTACTAAATACTGCCTCATCAATACTGCCAATACTGCCTCATAAAAATGGCATAATATCCTCAAGTCACAAAGTTGGCAACGCGTTGGAGGTATCTTTGTGATATTACGAGCGTCTAAAGGCTGCAGTGACGCTTACTATCACGCGGGCTGCATGCTTGTTTGTTGACCTGGTCAAATAAAAATATATATTAAGGTCCAATGTATCAATTACTTTTTCTAAAATTTCGACCGCCTGAGTATGCTATCCTTCGCATGATGCTAACAAAAGCAATGATGTCACGTTTTTTATTACGCAAGCAGCATATTTACTGGCCAAGTTATTAGTATACACTGAAATATTTTTTAACATTTATTTGCTCATTATTCAAAACTAACTTTAACATTTTTAGAATCGACCTTTCGATCAAATTTAGATCAAATTGGCTATCTTACCGTAATCAGTTTCAATAGATTCTTAAAATTATTTTTATTATAAAAATGACTCACTCAGAACCTTTACTCAAACAACAAAATCACTAACTAGTGTATCTAACTAGATGCAATCTATAGTTAATTCTTTGAATAGTTAACCGTAAGTCATATAAATAATCATTCATGTGTGTTTGATGACTTTTATGATCCTTTAAGTCATCAGGGTCATCTGTATTATCTATAATTATGCACATAATTACTTCCTTTTGAAGATATTGTTTTTATTATTATAATATTGGCAAATAGTGCCGTAATGTACCGGCAGAATAGAACAATACCTTCCACTGCACCAGGTGCCGTAAGAAACTAAAGTACCAGAACCGACAGATGGCGGTATATCCATCCGAAACAATGCAGCTTAAATGCACAAGGTGGGGATGGGCAGGAGCATCCTCGTCGCTATACCTGCGCTCAGCGATTGTCAACACTATAATCATAAGTAAAAAACCTCCTTCCTTGGAGAGGCCTATAAATATAGCTGGTATGATGATGATTGACGATTTAAAAGGGCAGTAATGGGCCTACTTGAATAAAGTATATATGACTTCGACTTTAAATAATAATATCTATTGTAATCTCTATTTGGTTAATACAACCTTGGTAATTCCTCATAGTTAATCAATAATCGTATTAATAGCTTCAGTTCCTATAATAACTACATAAAGCCTTATTATATCGAACAACATTGCTTGCTGCATCTCCTTGAAGACTCGGTCTAGCTATTAAATACGCTAATGTGTAACGTACATACTGAATAAATGAAGCAGATTGCAAAGATTCTCCATTAAGCCAAGGAAAGCGAGTCGGGTAGATATAAGCAGTTTTATATTTTTTCCTTTGAAAATAACAGGTTGAATTTTAAAATGTTTTTGCATCTGTTTACGGAGAAGGCTGATGTTGAAATGTATTCAGCTATTCACAAATGTCAAAAGCTTTGCAGATATAGTAACGTGTAAAGAGAAGAGGCACTGTTACATGTTTTTGGTAAAATTTTCTATGCATTATACGAGATAATATTTCCAAAAAAGAATTGACTTATCTCAAGCTTTAGGCGGGACACGAACCTAAATCTTTTCCATTCCGGGGTACTGCATTACCGTTATGCACAATACCACTTTAAAATCTGAGCATCATTTTTAACTTTTTCTTTCATGATAAGCCTTAGCGCGTTTCTTGGTAGACACTGACCTATCTCAGAGATAAATAAACTGGAAGTTCTTTGCCTACACAGCAATGACTAGTTCGATGTGCAGATGGTTATGACTCTATCATATGATATACATTTGCGAATAAACACAAATGTCTATCACATGACTGTGTGCTTGGGTGTTTAATATATGTAGTTATGTATAAAATAATATTTTTAATACTTCTATTTTCTGACATCCAAAACAGATTAATGTATGGTTTTTTAAAAAATTATTACTAACTATACTAGCATTACAAAGCTGAAAAGTGTTTTGGTTTATTTATCTAGCTGAACGCACTAATGGCAAAAACTACTGGTGATGAAGATATATTTTAGTTATATAGAGCCCATTTATCGAGAAAGGCTTTATAGGCTGTGCATCATTAAGCTATGCTATGCAATGACCGATAAACGCCGTCGCTGCTCCTAAAAAATCTATGCATGCAAAGCCGACACGAGCCGTCAGACAAAGATAAAATTTGAACAAAGTGAGCCAATTTAATATGTTCTCATTATATCTTAATCATAAATAAAATTTCTTTGATCTGCCATGATAATAAATAAAATAAATAATATTAACACAGCATCTCATACATTGACCTGATAAGTCGACCGATACCGAGGTAAGTCGCTTAAAACACTTGTGTTGCGGACATCAGACAACATAAAAATCACAAATATAATACATAGTTTAACACCAAAACGCAGTACAGACACAAATGTCATCATATAAATATTTTGCCTGGGTGGGGATCAAAACCACGACCCTTGGCGCATAAGGCTAAAACTACCATCTACCCCATGGGGCCCGTAATAAATAAAACGTGGTAAATAAATCTGTATTCTAGTCTACTAAAACTAAAATCCACTCAACTCTCACGTTAGTCGCTCAAACACTGCAAATCAATTAGCACCCTCTATGAACGGAGGAGCTAAGTTACGAGTAAAATTTGCGGTAAACAGTGAACAATCCAGTACTTAGTTACAATTAGTACCCTGAATTATGCAAACAAATTGGCACTCACTTAGGACCACTTACACATACCAATGCCTGTATTCCTCAGGTCATGACTAGATCCTGGTTGAAACCAAACGATACTTTGTATAACGCCTCCCTCCAAAATATGGATTTAGAAGCTAAGGTAGCTTGGAATAAAGTTTGCGATATAAAATTTAAAATATGTTCAGAAAGCGTACAACCTATTGAAACTATTAAAAGAGACTCAAAACATATTTCATTTACAGAATAGTAAACAGCTATTTAATGTAATGATATAATTTCAACTTAACAAAACTTCATTGCGCAAGATTTCACGTATTGTTCAAATGGCTCGGATGCCATTTTCGCTAAACCAGATGATCCTATCACTTTTCCTCTCACAGTGGAACCTCTCATAGTGTAACAGCGCCCCCTAGAGACACAATTAGTAAACGCTATGTTTGCACCGATGGCACCATTACACGCACCCGGCCTGACGCGCCGGCATTTAATTAAATGTAATTACACACGGACTAGACGGTCTTAGCCCACCCATGGGTAACATTTCCCATTAACAAACTATTTCGCATATATTCTAGCCATGATATGGATCACGCGAGTAAGTAACAAGTAGATACACACATAATATGTTGTTTAAAGTTTATTTAAATTCAATATATGGTCAATCGTTTAATTTATCCAGAACGCTTGCGATAATAATTAACCACCGATACATAAATATTATACGCGGATGTCTAAATTTGCGTTTCCGACAAAATATGTACATATATCAAAAGAGACACTGACTGACAGACTGGTTGACTGACATATCAAGGGCCTAAACTAAAGGAGTTCGAAAAAAAAAGTTTACCCACTTAAGGGCTACAACGAGTGTGCGTAGTTAAATTCCCACAACATCTCATATATTGACTTGACTCTGTGGTAAGTCGGTAAAGCGAAAAAGTGTAAAGTAAAGTGCTTATGTTACGGACGCCAGACAACAGAGGAATAATAAATATACTACTAAAACACAGATATTAAATATCCAGACACAGAAAAAAAACACAAATATCATCATATAAATATTGGCACTGGGAAAGAGTCGAACCCACGACCGTTGATGCTTAATCATCTGTGACATCAGGCCTGGTATCCAAAGTTAGTATGAACTTTTGCTGTTTTTGAATTTATACGAATGATATTTAGCATAAACGTTTTTCATTGAAAGTCATAAATCACATTTATAATATTTTTCGAAAAACATCCCAGGGAGTAATAGGGGGGTGTAAAATTAGTATAAAAGTTCTACAACATAACGCGGGGGAAACCGTGGGGCGATACTAGTTTGCAATAAACTTTTAGATACCAAAATAATATTTTCAATCGCTTCAACTGACTCGAGTAAAAATAAAATGAAAAACATTGTCAATATTGCTTGTAGGAAACAAGTGGCTAGAGATATTGTTTCTCCATTTTAAAAAGAGTAATCTCATTCTCTATAAAATCCAGCTGTCCCCTATAAAAATAAATTTAATAACGTTTGAAGAAATAAATTCTACGTAAGATTCTATGTAATCCGCGTACCTGCGAGTCTACTGTGTTAATTATTAGCATTGATTACCCGCACGTGAATGATGATGAGATATGCAGTGAGAGAGGCACGTAATAGGCAGACGTTAATTAACTAAACGTCTAACATGCAAGCATAGAGGCATTTAACCAGAAATTAACACTACTACTACCCAAAAATTGTTTTCAACAAACGTGGTGTCTTCAGTTTTTTATTGCCAAGTGTGGCGAATTGTGGACTTGTGTATATATTTATTTAATTGTGGGGCCTGATGTTGCAGACGGTTGTGATTCTATCTAATGTATTAAGGGTCGTGAGTTTGATCCCCATCCAGGACAAATGTTTGTTAGTTGTCTGGGTGGTAAAATATTTATTTAAGAACTATATTTGAAAATACTTTTTTGTCTGGCGTCCGTAACTCAAGTGAATTAAGCGATTTATTACGAAGTCAGGTCAAAGTCTGAGTATATAATTTTATTTTTTAGACACTAACAGATGAATATCAAATTGTGGCGGTCTTGTTGCTATATAGCTTCCAGTCAACCTGACCTGTGAATAGAGACAACGTAAAAATTCGTCAGTTGCATTACATTATTAATGTTTTAAACGCTTGCTTGACATGCCGCTAATTGTTATAGTTTATATATAATTTCCAATGTACAATACATAATATAATTGTTATAATAGTTTATTATATTTCTATTTATAATATTAATATTATGTATGTAATTAATATAAACATATTATAAATGTTATCTATTATTTTGATCCTAAGAAACATATTACCTAGTAATTCCGCTGCACCTCTCACCCTACAAACACAGCAATACGAACATTACTATTTGGCGGTAGAAGTAAATGAGAGTAAAGTACCAACGCAGACGAACTTTATCTAGTGATGAACATTATTGCCACTTCACTTGCGTCTTTCAAACTTGGACATAGAAATAAAAGTGCATGATGATTGTCTGGTAAATCTTTTTACCTATTGAAAATAGAAGACAGAAGTAGAATGGATTAATTAATTAATTTTATTATTACAATCGGCGTTAAAAACTCTGATCCCAGCGTTTTCAAATATATCATCAAACTTTAGTTGGCAATGTTTTATCTAGCGCGTTACGACAGCAGATCTGAAAGAACATTCAATTATAAAAAAATCGTTTATTATTTGCGCCAACGTTTTTAAGATGTCGGAGTTACTAAAGCCATATCGGCTTTTACAACTGATTCATCAGATATTCTGGTTATACGCGATTTTATATTATTATAGTGAGTCAACTCTTCAATATAATTTCATGATTCTCTTATCCTTTTCAGCTGCCTAAGCATACTTGAAAAATAAATAGAAACTAAGCGAAATGCTCACGTTTTAAAACGTCGTGTAATTACAAACTTTATTATGCACACATGGTTCGTCCCTTGAACCCTCCTGGAACCCACTAAACCACGTGCCCTTACTGGAATATTTTAATGTTCTTATTACTATTGGTTTAGAGTTCAAATTAATCTTGTTAATTAATTTGTTATGCGGTGCTTAAAGATATGAGACCTAAAATAAATTACTTTCGCTTTTCCTAACATACAATAATCTTTTCAGCTGTTTCACGTGGAAAATGTATAGTTTTATATAAATAAAATTACTTTCAATTAAGATTTTATTTTAACTGTGATTTTTAAGGTAAACTTGACCCTAAACTTTATTTTTTTAACGATATTGAAACTAGGTTTAAATTAAGCGTTTTTAATTTGTTGGTCTAAGAAAAAGTAAGAAAATACTTGTTTACAATGCGTAAATGTGAGAAAATAATACATAGTTAAAGTAAGTATTCTCTTCAAATAGAAATTGTATTCGTCGCATGAGCTTTTTATTTTAAAGATATACCTATTCAATTTGTCTCAAATCCGAGATGGGATTCACCCCTTTTGCTGCGAGCAAATGCTTCCATTTCAGTTACCAAGACGAATTTCGTAGTACATACTAATAATAAATCCCAAAGAATGCCTATCTTTTGTAATACTTTCACGACTTAAATTAACGACACCGAAATTTCATTCATTTCATTTCAGTTCATATTTAGATCGTTTAAACCGATTAAAAATTTTTTTATAAAATTATATGACCACAGTAAATAAAATACAAAACCTTTTTTTTTCTTAGACCAAGTCGACAAATATGCGAGCAGTTCGCGTGATAGTAGGTAGGCGTCACAGCAGCCTATAGACGCTCGTAATATCACAAGGATATCACTAGCGTACTGCCAAAGTTGTAACTTGAAGATATTATGTTACATTACCGTATTAGTAATTTCACCGCCAATATCACCCTTCAAACCGGAACACAGCAATGCGTACACAGCTGTTTGGCGGTAGAAATAGGTGAGTATCAGGTACCAATGCAGATGACCTTTTTAATGAGGTTTACCTCATTTGAATGAATGAACTCTTGAAGAATGAGATATCAAGTGAAAAATCTGCCAAGTAGCCAGGTGCTATTCCTTGAATATATGCATCAATGAATAAACAAGATAACTAAATTTTTAGAAACTGCTGAGAAGGTAAGGTAAAGTTAGATCATTTTGGTTCTCCACCGAAATCGTAAATGCGTAAGTGACTCTGACAATTAAGCGCATTTGTGCTTATAAGTGCTTGGGCTACTTTAATGAAGAATATTTTGGTTTGGTTTGATATGTAGAACCCTAAGGCAAATAATCCTAATTAAACCATAGTGTCTTGTGCATCATGTATCGAGTAGTTTGAATAAAAACACGAGTATTTGGGTTAAGTCAGAGATCTAAGAGCGAAAGAGAACTCAGACATATTACGTGTACGTAGAACAAAAACTATTGTTCTTTACATTATAATCAAACCAACATCATAATATTGATTTCAGTTTTTGACGGATCCGATAGTGCCCGGTAGTGATCCTATCTGCACCAATGGTTGTGGGTTTAATCCCCACCCTTAACAAACATTTATATAATTATATTTTTGTTTGTTCTGTGTTTGTGTGTTAAATATATCTATTTAAGTATTATATTTGTGATTCCTCTATTAACTGATATGCGAAACACAAGTGCTTTAAGCAGCTTCTCTCGAAGTCAGGCTAATGAATTAACAACAGGGATACGACCGTATAATTTGAAGTACTACAAAAGTATAATTTTTTTTAAATAGAAACAGTGCTTTGCGAATTGCAAAGCACTGACCCGCAAATTCAGATGCATTCAACCCATTTTGAATTAAATGATAATAAGTTAAAATAAATATGTGGACTAATTTCAAAATTATATTTCAGTTCATAAATTCAAAATTCTAACTGATTAATAATAATTAATCAATCACACATTGTTAAATCATCATTGATAAAGTATAATTGATTCGTAACAAAAACAAAGTTACCGACATTTCCCGGCGGTTTAGTAAGTTGAAGTGGCAGTAGCAGGGCATTTGGTACGTAGAACCGATGGCTGATGGAGTCGAAAGGTTCCGGAAAGGAGACCACTTACCCGCAAGCGCAGCGTAGGGCGTCCACCCGCAAGATGGGCAGACGATCTGACTAAAACTGCGGAATCACACTTGACACAAGCCGCATACAACCGGTCCTATTGAAGATTACTTGGGAAAGCCTATGTCCAACAGTGGACGTCTAGTAGCTAAAATGATGATGATGATAATGAAAATATAACTAAAAGTACCATATGAATAGTCCAGTAATATTTTAATATCAGTATACTTGGTCAAGGGATAAAAACTGTAGTTCATCACTTAAAATTGAGCAATCTGGGATGTATATAATAAAACCAACACACTTTCTATGTTTATTGAAACCAATAATACCAAAGCGTGAGGAATTCCCGTGAACCGCAATCACGCTGAAATCGTACACTCCGCAACTAACTAGGTGTTCGTGTTTAGTTACAAATTGCCCTCGTTTTAGTTGAACCATCTGTCGCCGTTGCCTATCCTATATTGTAAAACGTTGAACCTGAAAATGCCGGATACGGATAGAGTAGAATAGTACCTCCCACTGTACCAGGTGTCCTAAGAGTCGACTTAGAACTGGCATATGACGGTATATCCGTCTGAGACAGAGTAGCTAAAATGCACAAAGCGGTAGATTTTAGCTCGCCCAGCGAGGCAATTATGAACTCAAATACCCCTTTCATGGGGATTAGGATGATGATCCTCAGTATCATAATCAATTAATGAGAATGCTTTCCCTTATAAAGAAACGTGCGAAATGTCGAACAAAAAATGTATAATGCTTCCCATTTTATAAATGGATTGTGCCTGACGGTTTCTATTATGAATAAATTATATTAATCTACGCTACAACTGATACCTTGAGGCTGAGATAAGTCACTTAAAGCACTGGTCTTACGGACATTATACAACTGAGGAATCATAAAAACTTAAATATATATTCAAAACTCGGACACAGAACAAATACTAATATTCTTCATATAAGTATTTGTCCTACGTAGGGATTAAATTCACGGCCATTGGCGCACAAGATACTACTAATTTCACCATCGAATTCGTCAAAAATTCATATCCAAATCAATATTAAGGTGTTAATAATAAATTCCACACTTACACATCATCTCATACATTCATGTAACTTCGAGAAAAGTCACACATAGAGCAATATTTGGCCTGGGTATCGAACTCACGACCCTTGGCACAAAAAGGATCACTACCATCTGCGCCATTGGACCCGTCACGTTAGTTGTGTTATAATCAATAAGGTATTTTTCTGAACATGTTCTAACCGGAGTCAACGTATACGGTGTTAGAAAAATAGTTACAAAGTATCAAAAAACTATACGTTGTTTGCATGAAGTGAGGTGCGTAGAGTTACCTTCCGCGCCCGATAGCCCATTTTGACCAATGTACCAACAGACTATGGGCAGGAAACGTGACTTTTACGCAACGAAACCGCTGGCTCAATGCTGATATTGCTGTAACAATGAATCCTCTCCCTACAAATTGAACGGCTGTACCTCCGATAAAAAACAAAATGTGTCGACGCGAATGTTGAATAGACGTTTTTGAAAGCCGGAAAATGCTTTAAACGCGGCTTAAATATTCATTTTTATCTCGATTCTATCGGAAATTGTTTCTATTGTAAAGCGTTATTGCGTATGAAGCTATATATTTTTTACAAAAATATATGACAAACTTTTGTTTTACAACCACTATGCTAACCCTAACAATTATGCAATGTAAATATTGGTTTTAATATTTTCTTATATTTAAGCGTTCACTATGTATAATAAAAGCTATAAACTTTCTAACAGCATTTAAGACGTATCATTATGGAAACTGTTCTCAAAAATGAAAATGGTGTTAAAGATAATGTTTTTTCTTTACATCTTTATCACTTCTAAAAACAACATTTAAAAGCTATTGATAAATAGTTTTTTTGTGAGTATTATTTCACATCTTACGGAGGAAAAGTTTTCTTTAACAATATTCTCTTCACTCAACGTCAGAATTCCAAAAAATATAGGATTGTATGTGTGCGTGATGATTAGATATTTCCTGGCTCAACGATCTATGAAGTACTGACTGCTTTTCCTAACAATAAATTATTAAAATTTTGCTTGCAATTTTTTTCTATCAGCTTTTTTCACTAACGTCGTTCACCAGTCATAATGAACTCTTCAATTTAATTACGGTGTATGCTAGGTATATAATATACCAAACGTCGAACCCAAAAAAAAATTCTTACATTTACATGTACACTATACGTAAAAAAACTATTCTATTAAGGACATTAATATGCGATTCAGATATCTTACAGACTTCATATATTTTCTGTTCGACTTAATATGATTGGGCGATTAATTAGTTTTATAACAGTATTCTGGGATTTTTGTCGTAGTAGAAATTAAAGTAGAATTTAAAATCAAGAGTAAATCTTCTCCAACAAAAACAACATCTTTGCTTAAAATATTTTTTGTATCTGTTTTCTGTGATTATTTAAGAATTATTTCCTTTGCCATTACCAAGAGCAGGAATATACGTACGTTTTCAAGGTAATAAAAAGTTTTATCTCTAACCAATAAAACTTATTTTATATCAATTCTAATATTGAATATCACTTTCTTATAACGCACTAAAACGGATAGCGTCATTAACATAAGTTATCTGTTCCAAGCATTTTAAGAACCAGGTCAAGTTTGCTATGTAGTTTTCCTTAGTAATTCTAAGTCGTCTATATATTGCTAGCGTCTTCGTGCCATTGGAATTTGCCAAAAAGTGAATTCAATTTGAAATAAATTGGGAACTATGTAAACAAGATGAGACCTTGGCCAATTCTAATAACTGTTTCACTAGTTTAAACTTATATTATCAACAAATTATGAAAGCTGTTTCAGAACAACGCGAGTAAAAGTATACTTTATTCGATGGTCGTATTTTTATTGTATTATGCTTGTATTTCTTTTTCAAATAATATTCATACTACATCTTTTTTTATCATTCATTATTCATCAGACAACAGATTAATCACAAATATAATAATTACATATTTCAACACCCAGTCACAGAAAAAACACAAATATGATCATATAAATAAATTAATTAACATAAACCATCTAAAAATATGTTATAAATAAGATCACTAGCAATTGCGTCCTTGGACCAGTCATTGAAACCTTTTAATTACTTATTTCTACTGCTAAATAGCTGTGTTCCGGTTTGAAGGATAAGAGAGGCAGTGAAATTACAAGGTAATGTAACATAATATCTTCTAGTCATAAGGTTGGCAAGGTAGTGATATCCTTGTGATATTACGCGCGCCTATAGGCTACAATGACACTAACTATCACGTGGAATATATGCCTGTTTGTAGACCTGGCCTAATAATAAAAAAGAAATGCTTGCGGTTTTCGGGCAGGACGAGTTAAAAAGACTAATTTCAAAGATCAAGATGTAAGTGTACTCACTTGGTATATTTTTTGATTAACTTGTGATATGATTTTTTTAAGTGTTCTGTGTTTAAAACGGTATCATTGAAATATATTTTTCAGGAAATTGTTATAATTTAATATGCATGTAATCACTATAAATAAGCGCATTTCTTGGCACATCACAAATGAAATGCACCCGAAATACACACGATAAATATCTAATTCATTACGTAGAGCGAGTCGCAAAATGTCCGCCTAGCCTTGTACCAAAATAATAATGCAATAAAAGAAGTATCAAAGTAAAATATTGCCCGATCGCATCAGATAAATGTTACATTCGTTCCACCATTAGTGAGATAGTCTAGAATTTGAAAATTTTCACAAGGTTATGACAGTAAGAAGGAAAGGAAAAGCTTGAATACAACAGCATTTGCAACCTATTTGGTAAATGTGTTCGGTGAAATGGGGCAAATTTATTCTATACCTAATCATACACAGTACACAGTACACTACCAAGTCGCTATCGTATGCATTTCTGTCACTCTTTCGGGCGAAAGCAACAGAACAAGTCTGGATGATATTGGGCATTTAGCATAGAGAAGTTTTCTTATATGCCAGTCTGAAATTACACACATGCTACTTTTTATCCTGGCAAATATACTTTATAAAATTCACGAGAAAATATATTTATTTGACCTTATTATATTGTGGTAGTTTAGGAATCAGAGACTGTCAAAGTTTATTTGTTCGGGATAACTATACTTTAATTTTCACATAGTAGTAGCCATTGCCCGCATTCAATTCAATCGTCTAGTTATACAGCTTATATCTCCACACGAATATTGTTGTTGGAAATAGTTGGACTAAAAAGCCTTTCTGGCTTGAAGTTTGGCGTTGCATGCATGCAGTGGCGCTGAAACATCAACGCAGTGAGTATCTGGAATAGCACATAGACTTCTTTTTATCGTGGAAAAATGTTCGGATATCCCGTAGGAAAGAATATTGCATAGATTTAGTTCAGAATAAGTTCGCTTGTTTTTATTATTGCCCTGAGGCATTTCAATTAAATTGCTGGCACAAGCTACTTGGACTATAAAAACGACACTGTACCTACTCTTTAATTGCCGATGTTCCTAATTATCTTTATATTTATTTATTCAGAGTAACAACAAATCGATACTATACTATAAAACGCAGTATAGCCATTGTGTCGAAGGTCATACGAGAATTTTCGTCTTTGACATCGCCAGTTTCTATATTTAATGAATGTTGAACTTTGTTGGGTTGCTCGTGAATTCTCTTCTAAAATACAATAAAGACATACTTCTTCGTTGTTATAATTAAACTAGCATGCTTTGACTTCATTAACTAATATAGTTGAGCTATCTCTACAAATTACATCGAACAAATACAGCGAACTATTCTCATGCACGCACATAAAGAAACATGCAATCAAATTGGCGGCATGTATGTGTGCGTGTATGATATTTTTTAACTAGAACGATATATAAGTTTAACACGTAAGACGTAAGCTCTTTGCATACAGTAACGCAAAAATTCCGTACGACATTTATTATTTTTTTTATTAATTTCGCTAAGATATATTATCTTTGTTCCGTGTAATATGTGTATTAAAATCGTCAAACTCAAGTTAGATGTTTATTCACCGTGTAAATATATAAAAACATGTATTTTTATATTTATTCAATTTTTTTTATTTCAGCGTAGCTCCATAATTCAACATTTAAATATAATAAAAAACATGCATTTATACATTACATAAACTAATGTGTAATAAATTGTTTTATAAACTTCATCATATTCACTTCATCAACTTCACCATAGTTGCCGCACTGGGCAAGCGTGTTGACAATCGCAGAGTGCATCTTTCGTGACGGGGATTCGCTGCCTATCCCCACCGATATACATATACCGCCATCTGTCGGTTCCGTCCTCTTACAACACCTGGTGCAGTGAGAGGTACTATTACTACGCTGCCGGTACCTCACGGCAAGATTATAAAATTCACTCCACTATAAAGCCCTGGGCAATGGATCCCTCTGTAACAAGATTTTACCAAAAAACTGATACTAATGTGCTTAAAACATCTATATTGAACCGTCCACCTTAAACAAAAACTTTTATAAAAATATTTCGGCCAGCATTGCCAAGTTCTTAAGAGTTTAATAAAAGTTAGCACAGCGGCGAGGCATTGTAAAGTACTTTGTCGGTTGTTACCGCAGAAGATCACTTAATCCCTCAGGCAGGAAGCCGAAAACTGAATAAGAATGGAGCGAGTGCAAAATTGTATTTTGCCGGTGGTATAGCACAACACATAATTTTATATTAGACTGCTAACTTCCAGCAAGTATCACGTATCATAAACAAGACACACATATATACTATTATACATATATAAGACAATATATACTATTTCTTCATAACTAATTGAAAACCGTGAGGTACTGGCACATTACAATAGTAATATTAATAAGACTCTTTATTGTACACAAAAAATGAAATAATCAGAAATAATAACATCCCCCCCTTTGTCATAAGAATTGTCATAAGAATTGACTGAGGTACCGGAACCCACAGATAGCATAATAATTACCTGAAACAGCGTAGTTCAAATGCAACAGGGTGGGGATGGGCAGCATTACTGTCGTACAGCCATAACCATAGCGCGGCAATTATAGGTACATATTGACCTTTGTTGGAGAGGTCCAACAGATGACGTTTTACTGATGCTATGACAATTACGGGAAGACTCTCTATAGTGCTGTAAAAAGTTATCAAGTAACTATGACAGTAATTCTTACATGATAAGTAAAAGTCATGATTAAAAAAATAATAATAAAACTAATTTTGTTTGTAAATGTTGTTGTCTCTATAATTATATTGAAAGTGCGCCAAATATTTTTAAGATATAAAAGAAATATAAAGTAGGAAAATATATTTTTACATAGAATATTTAACCTAAAATGTTAGAAAATAAAATATATGGAAAAATAAAATAAAATCGCTTGCGTCATATTTCACTCATATTATCCTAAATATTCGCATGTATTCATAAATTACTTTCAACATTTAATTGTCTATTACTAATACGAGAACAGGTATTTTCAAAATATAAAAGTACATTAAAATTCGTAAAGTTAACGCGAATTTTTTATTTTATTGTATTAGAACCATAGGATCAATACGTCTACCTACTATTTCAATTGTGGTAAGTAATTCCATTTATTTGGATAATTTAAAAGTAACAAGCAACCGCTTTTTCTAATAAAAAAACGTTTTTAATTTCAAAGATTACTATGACAGCCTGTGGTAGGCAAATTAGAAACTTTATAATGGATTTGTCTTTTTATTAAAAGCATTTTTAGCGACCTTTAATAACTTTGTCCAAGAAATTGTTAACTTAAACGAAATAAAAGCATTTTTACAAACTTTTGAGTAGACATACGTCCACAAAAAATGTTAGAAGCCTGTTATAAAGTTCAGAAAAAAAATCACTTTTAAAAGGTTCGCAAAATATTCTTTTTATTCATAACTCCACGGGATGTCGACCACGCATCATCTTCTTGTGCAATGTAGGACGTTCACAAAATAGACTAGGTACGCGCTGAATGCTGGCAACTGGGTCTATTGAGAATCTCTAATACATGTCTACGTCCTCAGAATACCGAACAAACAAATTATTCTGTATTCTGAACGGATAAACGCTTGATATGGGCATGTATAAGTGACTTGCTGATCTTACAGATGTTTCCATATTCTAATGCAAGGCACATTCTTACAAATGACTGACAGTTATGACAAACGTCAAAATATTACAGTAGAAAAGGTTGTATGTATATATATATGTATTTCTCTCCTCCTGACAATCACGCATGCAACAAAATGATTTTGCCTATCGGTACAGCCGTTCACGTCGTAGTGATTATTTTATACAGATATATGTAAATATATATCTATCAGTTGCTCTACTTTTAAGCAACCTAATTTTAAAACTAATAGAATCGTGAAACAGTGATTAGTACTTAATATATGAGACGTTTTATGGTTGCAAAAAAAAGTAATCAAACTTTTAAATTAATTTTTTTCCTTCAGGTAGACCTCATACAGAGGTTTGTTGTGTTTTCATTAATACTTTCACCTATTTCTACCGTCAAATACTAGTTTCTAATTTGCTGAGTTCTGTTTTAAAGGTTAAGAGAGGCAGGAAAACTAGGTAGTATCTTCAGTCTCAGTTAAGGTCACGCTTACTGTTACGCGGACGATATGCTTCCTTGCCAACTTTGACACACAAAAAAATACAAAACATATCATGTTGTTTTTTAAATAATAATAACATACAATGTACTGCCAAACTTTACACAAATCAATATATTAATCTGTAATGGAAAATATAAATAAAGTAAAAAATTAACACTTCAATAATATAAAAATAACTTGATGACAGGCCATGTGGTATCGCATCGGCAGAGTTTAATAGCACTTCTTATATCTATATCTATATCTATATAATATCCATCCTCAAATGCGTAGGGCAGAGATGGTTAGCAGCATTCCCGTGGTGAAAATTGCACTCTGCGAATGCCAACATGCTTGCCAATCGCGGTATGGACAAAATTCCTCCGTTTTGGGCAGAGGTGCAGCCGAAGTAGTAAACTGAAGCTTTCTTATCTCTTTCCTGATCCTGATGATTTGTGGTTCCTGTTGCTGTTCAAACTATTGTTAACGAGTTTAGAACCAACAACCTAGACTGCAGTGTCGATATTTTTCTGTATTATATTTATTAAGCTACATAATTCAACTGCAAACTAGACTACTGGTGAAAACAAAACAAAATCTTTATTCAATTAAGGAAAATTTAGCCTATTGTTGATCTTATGAAACTCGATCTAGTTACCTTTTTAAAAGCAACAAATAATCCCTTTTTGTTTTAATAAAAACAGAAACTGTAACATTTTGTTTATGTAAATAATTTGGAGGCTCATTCGATCCGCCCCGAGCCCTTCGCCTGTTATCGCTTTGAGCAATCTGCTGTGAGGGACCTTAATTTCCGGTGGAAGAAACTCCGCGACTAACATACAAACTGGTGTTTTTCGCGTAATCACGAGTAAATTTCTAAGAGAACCTGTTGAGATGTAGCCTTCTGTGTGTGTTAGGTCACGTCAAGTGTTCTTAGATAAGAGGAAAAGGATCTCTTTAGAATGAGATTTAAAAGATTACGAAATCGATTGTCTTTGTCTTTACTTAAACATTTGTGTTTGTTAAAGATTACACAAGTCAACACGAATTTTGAGTCTGAGTTCTGTACCTCTGATTTTGATTACTTATGCCTAACTAATTAAAGAAAAAAAAATTTTATCTAATAAAGTTTGCTTTTGTAGTTACTAAAACGAAATTTTAATTTTTATGAAAAAGCTCTATTTCTTAATTTCAATTATATGTAAAAGGAAAACAGTTTTGAATTCACATATTTTTATTGACTTTAATTATACAAGACGGCATAAATAAACCCACAAATACAAAAAAGAATACAAAAAAGACTTTAAAAATGAACAGATTTGGTATTTCTTCTGTGTAAGTTGGGACTTTTTCGTATGAGCCCCCAAATGCCCTGTGTCCTTGATAACGCTTTTCGAAGTTCATTATATCCTGGTGGAAACGTTCCCCTTGCTCTTCTGAATATGCTCCTAAGTTGTCTTTAAATCTATCCAAATGAGCATGTAGCATGTGGACTTTCAAAGACATTCTGCAACCCATAACTTTGAAGTTGTGAAGCATATCAGTAATAAGTTCCGTGTAATTTTCTGCCTTTCTATTGCCAAGAAAGCCATGAATCACTGCTTTAAGGCTGAGCCACGCTTGTTTTTCGTGCGTACTGAGGAGCTGTAGGAATTGTTCACTGGCCATTATTTTCTTTATTTGTGGACCGATGAAAATACCAGCTTTAATTTTAGCCTCTGACAATTTCGGGAAAAATGATTTTAAATATTGAAAGGCCTCAGAGTCTTGACGCAGAGCCTTTACGAACTGCTTGATCAGACCTAATTTAATGTGCAATGGAGGCATTAAAATATGATCGGGCTTCACGATTGGTTCATTTTTGACATTATGTTGTCCTATTTGAAACTCGCTCCGTTGTGTCCATGAGTGCTGCTGGTAGTGAAGTGCATCGGCTCTACCATCCCATAAGCAAATGTAACACGGATATTTAGTGTACCCGCCTTGCATTCCCATCAGAAATCCAACTATTTTAAAATCCCCTATCACTGGCCAGGCGTACTCTTCATATTTTAAAACTTGAAGCACCATTTTAACGCTCTCGTAATTTTCTTTTAGCATTACAGAATGAGCAAGGGGAAGAGATGGAAATATATTTCCATTATGTAGAAGAACTGCCTTTAAGCTTCTTGTAGAGCTGTCGATGAAAAGACGCCATATATCATGATCTTATATGCAACGGCTCCTAAAAAAACTGCTAAAATACTATAATATTCGTTTTACATTGTGTAAAGGTACAAAAGCAAACTTTATTTTTTATAAATGGAGTTTTTGCTTTTTTTTCGATGTATATAATCAGAAAATATTTACTAAATAACAGACTCAAAGAAAAATTTTTTTTTTGTTGACTTGTGTTATTCATTTTGTTTATAGTTTACTTTCATAAATAGTTTCACGTTATGGGATACCGGGAGAATAAAATGGTTGCCCCCTCTGTACCAAGTGTCATAAAAAGTGACTGAGGTATCGAAACCACTGGAAAATGGGTAATTTTTTAACAGATATTAAGTCGAAAACAAAATAAATTGTGCTTAAATTTTTAATTTTTACACCCGAGAAATAGTTGAATAATAATAATAATAACCATTTTATAGAAATCCAATTTGAGAAATCCAAGAGAGATTTGCTTGCCGTGAAGTACTGCCTGAGTAGAATAGAGCTCCTAGTATCAGGTGTCGTAGGAGTCCAAAATCCACCCAAAATAGCGTAGGTCAATTCAATAGAGCGAGGATGGGCAGCAGCAGTACCGTCGTGGGTATGTTTTGTAATGCACTCTGCAACTTATTGTTAATTAATGTGTTTTTTCTATATTTTGTTTTTTGGCAATAGCAGAGCACAGCTTCGCGACGAGAATGCTGCTGCCCATCCCCACCCACTCATCCCATACTGTTATGTTATTTTGGGTAGATATACCACCATCTGTTGTTTCCAATACTTTAGTCACCTAAACTTTCACCCGCGCTATCTTGTAGAATTTTTTAACTTTGCATCCCCGTTCCCCTTTGCATCCCCGTTTTACTTCTTTAGGGGGTTTCAAATATCCTTTCTTAGTGATTCCCTACATTAAAAAAAGAACCCCTATTCAAAATTTCAAGTTTCCT
>JACJUM010003237.1:15167428-15231839 GCA_020976665.1 Heortia vitessoides
TCTAGTAGCTATAATCGTCGTAAACTCGATTAGTATAAATTGACGTAAACTCTTAATCAGCCAATATTAAATACATACAAGCGAATTAAAGACATTACAAGACTGTATTTAAGATACAGCAATTAATACCAAAAAGCTGTACTAAAAATCCAATTATACAGTATTATTTCTGGCCGTTTTCCCGGTACAAAAGATCAGTGACAGAGAACGTTCCAAATTACGGTGTAATTTCTGGAAAAAAGGGTGGGTGAAAGCGTTCGTAATTCCGTTGTCGTATAGAGATAATACGTAGATAATAGCATACGGTGTGCACCGAGGCAACGTGAACGTTCCAAAGCATAATATTTAACAAGACAAAAGTACCACGCTGGGCTTCCGCAGGGACGACCGTTTTTTGCGTGACATGACCCAAGTCCTTTTTGCTTACAGCAATTTACGAGGCTATTTTTATTACAAACAAAATATGTAAAAGTCTTGTTTTCTTTCAATATCAAAGATATTTGGCTAAATAATAAGGTTCAAAATAGTGTCAGTACGTGGAAAATAAAACTTTGGTTCATTATTCAGGGATTACTTAGCATACATAGATAAAAAAACAAAATAAATTCATACATCTCATACGTTGACCTGACTCCGAAATTAGTAGTTAATAGTACTTGTGCTACGGATATCGGGAAACTGAGAATTGTAAATATAATACAAATATTTACCATTTAAATATATTTCCTGGGGAGAGATCAAATTTTTGGCGCAGAAGATAAGGTAACTACCATCTAATAAATCTAATAAAGGATTGATGCGCTTTCTGGAGGAACTGAGCTGGCAAAAATAGGCAAAAACAGTCCGTAAAAGTACGTGCTTGTGATATTACGAGCGGCCACAGCCAGCTGTCATGCTTTACTATCACGCGGATTGTATGCTTGTTTGTCCACCTAGTCTAATGAAAAAAAAAATAGATAAAGTGATAAATAAAATAGAATTAATCACAAATCCAAAACATTATTTCACAAAATTATATGTATAAGTAATGTCAGCTGAAACGAAACGGTGATAAAGTAAGGTTAGAACTGCAACCACAACGAACAATCCGACTAATTGTCGAACTGCCGCGATTTAAAACGGCCCCATTCTTGAGTATAGCTAGACGTAATGTCATCATAATAATTATAGCAGCCGCAAAACGTCCACTGCTGGACATAGGCTTCCCCAAAAAGGGGAAATTTCCCATAATTGCCGCGCTGCCAGCGTGGTGGCAATCTCAGAGCGTAGCTTCGCGACGGGAATGCTGCTGCCCATACCCGCATTGCATTTGGGCACCACTACATTGGATGGATAGACAGTCGTCTATCGGTTCTGGTACCTGAGTAGCCTCTTACTATACCTGGTACAGGGGCCTCCCCCTATTACTATTCTGTGGTACTCACACAAGGGTAAAATACAAGGGTAAAATATTTGTTTGAATATTATTACTTAAGAGGATAAAAGAAGGGTGCACAACTAGTATGATAGTTCTCTTATTTTCAATGTTATCTTGATAAAGTGTTATAACTAAATACATAAAAGAAGTAGCTAAATGACGGACTGATTGACGTATCGATAGAGGCCCAATTTTTTTAAAATTATTAGCTAAAAAACTATTATATAGTTCAGAGTTTTACCTAGTTCGAGAAAGGTTATAGGCTATATATTATTGCTACGCTGTTATCGTTTCTAACATCACGGTAGAAACAATAACAGCGGAGCAAAAATTATACAAGATTTTTTGCACAATTTAACGCAGTGAAACCACAGGGTGATACTAGTCAATTATACAACGGATTGAGTCAGGTACACGGGAGTTAAATTAATGATAACTACCTGATTAAAAATAAATAAATCTACTGCGATCTGTAAAGTTGATTTCTAAGAGTCGTATGCAATGAAAAGGTTATTGACCTGCTTTAAGGGTTTATTGTAAAGTCCTTAACGAAGCTATCTAACAATGTAACGTCTGGCACGACCACAAAAGGTGAGCGGTTCTAACAAAATGTATTTATAATGCAAAGATAAGAGATTTCCTTAGCAACCCTGAATAAATTAAATCTAATGCTTAATTAGCATTCAAGTGGCGTTTGTTGAAAGATTTTTCTTTATTCCGTGCATAAGAAAGGAAATGGAAAATAAACACCTCTTAGTTTTTTCTTTGAAAATGGTAATTACAGTAGTCTTCGTCTCTACTTAGTCGAATAATAATCCACTTCGCGTAATACGCCGAAGCGAAAACCGGGGATTATACGCCTTATTCACAAAAAAAGTACACCGAATTCAAAGCTATATCATAAAACTCTATACGAATTAGTATTGAATAGTTTATTGTTTTAATTTTATTTTAAATACTCTAATCATAATATCAGCTATTGGAAGTCGAGAAAAAATTTTGCACATAATTACTGCGCTGGGCAAGCGGCTTGGTTTTATTTAAGACTAGCTGTGCCCGCGACTTCGTCCACGTGGAATAGTTTTTTTGGGTACCATATCTCTTTACCTCAACTTATATAAACTTTGAATGTCATGTTTATTTATATCGAATCAATGGCCTGAAAAAGCTTCAAGTTTCTAGCCCCAAAAATAGCGATATTTCCATACAACGTTTCATCCTTTTTTTCAACCCTTTACAACCCTTACTTCGAAAATAAAAATAGCTTATGTCCTTTCTCTGGATCTAAAAATTATCTGTGCCAAATTTCATCAAAATCGTTTGAGAGGTTTAAACGCGAAAGCGTAACAGACAGACAGACAGACAGAGTTACTTTCGCATTTATAATATTATAGTAGGGATTATCAAAAAAATCCATACAAAGGTGTTACTTAAATTTATTTACTAAACTAAGTGTTAGTAATGAAAACAATGCATTAGCAATTAAATTTTGTACAGAATATGATCTCAGATATTGCTCTCGTGCTACAGTGCTACAGACTTTTTATATCCTGCTACAGGGTCATGAATTTATAGTCAGCGCATAAACTAGGAGTGCGGGGAGTTTCCATATTAAGATGTATTACTTCAAAACTAGGTCTAGGTACGAAACCGAGGGTCTCCAAAAACACAAATACCTTTTTCACAGATATCTTTTTGCGGAATAGCAATAAAATAAATTAAAACTAAAATCTCGAATTCTTAACAGACGCAATTTTGTTTGTCAATCTGCTGCTTCGTACATATATTCACGAAGCACTAAAATTAAACATTATAATTCAGGCTATTCGTGGTTTAAAGAAATTATATAAACCCATCAGACGATAAATAAAATCTAATTCGAGTTTTCAGGTAAAGAAACTAACTGTTATTAATTGAGCGCTCACTTTAATATATATAAATGCAAAGTCTAAATATATATAAAGCATGATCTCAAAAATAACAACAAAAAGATTTCCATGTCTATAAAAACACTTCTAAGCTTCTATTGCTCTAGTATGATTTTGTCGTTAACACCTATTTCAAGAACAGGTGCTTACGACAAAATCACTTTTCAACCTAAATTGATCAAACCAGCCATTGCTGTTGGACATAGGCCTCCACAAGAAAGGGGGAATTTGTCCATGATTGCAGCGCTGGGCAAGCGTGTTGGGAATCGCAGAGCGCAGCTTTCGTGATGGGAATGCTGCTGCCCATCCCCGACCAGTGCATTTGAACTGCACTATTTCAGATGGATATATCGCCATCGGTCGGTTCTGTACCTTAGTCGCCTTTTCGACACCTGGTACGGGTGAAGGTACTATTCTACTCTGTGGGTATCTCACAGCAATTCCGATACCTTACAATAACCAAACTTATCTGTGTATAATCTGCCCTCCTTTAAAGGGGACGTCCCTGAAAAGGAAACTACAATGCAAGCTCAATATCAAATGTCATTCTAAATTTACCATTTCAGTCGAAGCCACTCACATCACGATATTTCATTTGCATTTCACTACGCGTATAGACGCGTCATCATATCATGTATCAACGGCGATAACACTTTCCATGACGTGTGAAAATCTCCGAACAACAAAATCCGATCCATTTTAAACCCTAACTCTATTACAATAAGGATCTGAAGGGCTCCATCTATCCGAGATCCTACGTCGTGGCTTCACGCCAAATCCGGAAAACCACATAAAAAAACGTGGCAAAAAAACCGGCCCTAGTTTATATCTGGGCAATTTTTTGGCTACACACGATACGCTGTGTCCTTTTTTGTTATGTTGTGACGTACAATTTTCACGTGAGAACCCGATATTTCACTTGAAATATAAATGCCAAAAATAACTTTTCCTTTTTTTTAATTGTTGCAGTAACCAATATTAAATACTACAGTGTATTGGACACTGATGTTTTTTATTCACATCCAATAGATACAGAAAAATTGTAAAATATTAATGTTATAAAGTCGAATGTTCTCTATGCTGTCATTTTTAAAGTTAAACGGATGTACTGTATAGTATGGTTATCGTTTTTATAACGTACAAACAGGCCCGATGGCGCAGATGATAGTGATCCTGTCTTGTGCGCCAAGGGTCGTAGGTCCGATTCCCACCCAGAGCTAATATTTATATGATGATATTTGTGTTTGTTCTGTGTCTGGGTGCTTAATATGTATTTAAGTACTATTTTTGTTGTCTGGCGTCTGTAATATAAGTGCTTTAAGTGACTTACCACAGAGTCAGGTCAATGTATGAGATGTTATGAGAACTTATAGTAGGAAAGCTAGTATTTAATTTTCGTCAGGTATTTGAAGCGCGGTTACTTCCTCATTATTTTTTTAGATATGGCTTAAACAATTCGAAGCGAATGTAAAAACTGTTCTATAAGTTTTTCATCACAAATTCAGTTTTGACGAACTTATTATTCGTGAAAAAATATTTATAGCAAATTTTTGGAATTCGTAATCCAATGGAAATAAACATAGAAAGTTCCGTGAAAGTTGATCAAGTTAAAGAAATATATCTCATCTATTTTCTTCTATATTAGCAAGATACATAAAATGCCAAAATTCATCAAACTTACGTTTTACCAACACATCAATGATAAATACAGCAAAATATATCACTAGCAGTTCATACTTTTACTTACGAGTATAAGTCACCTAAATGAAATAAAAATATATATTCAAATATGCCGTGGGGTACTGGCAGATTAGAATAGTACCTTTCCTGTACCCTGTTGTAAGGGCGACTGAAGTACCGGAACCGATGGCGGTATATCCGTAAACAGTGTAGCTCAAATGCATGGTGAGGATGGGCGGCAGCATCCCCGTCGCGAAAGCTGTGCTCCGCGATTACCAAACCAACACGCTTGCCTAGCGGGGCAAGTATCGGCAAAATTTTACCTTACTTGAAGGTCTGTGGCCAGAAGTGGACTTCCAATAGCTGTTATGATGATGATGATGATATATTATAATTATATTCAGGAACATGAAGTCTCATTAAAGTTGCATACCACAAAACCAGGCAATAAAAACTCGCAGCCATAAGACAAGGGAGTCACATTCACTCTGCTGAAATGAGACAAAAGAAACGCAGACAAGCCGCACAATACTCAGCCACGTATCGTCTCTACCACGCGCGTGCTAGCAACGTTAGTGAGCGAAACTACCACAAAAAGTATAAATCCCTTCTAAGGGCGTAATAAATTGGTGTAACGAGCCCCTAGAATCTTGTTAGAGCGTGGTGGGCCATAAAGTGAGCGGGGATTCCGGAGACCCCGCGTCCTAGGGGATCGCCTGCCAGGGTCGTGCACCTACGGTCTCAAACGTGACTTTTACGTTTTTTATCGAGCCTAATTTTGTTTGCAAATGGTTATATATACAACGTTCTCGTGTGCATTGGGACTCTAATACTATATTTGATTGGTTTAGGGTGTAGCAGTTACAATAAATGCTTTTTTCTCTAAACTTATTTTGTAATCGATACTTTTGTCTTGTAGTGTTCATATTATTGTGTAAAGCTTTTAGGAATGTTACTTTTATTAGAGGCACACCTTATAGGTCGTATGCATTCGTACCGCGCTTTTATCTATTTTTACCGCCAAATAGTTATGTTCGCATTATTCTGTTCCAATTAGAAGGGCGGAAGAGATAGTGAAATTACTGGATAATGTGATCAATAGATCCCTATCCAAACGAGATATTTTAAAAGCCTCCTCTCTATGTAAAAAATATAATACCTAATATACTGGTTTCAAAATAAAGATTCGTTTGTATCCCCTACCTTTTAGGCTAGTATAAATTTTTATTTCAAACTAGCAGCGATCATCTATTTCACTCACGTATTCTCCTCTCACTCCTTCCAGTGATAATATGGGGATACAATATGTAACCTATGTCTGACAATGTAATTTTGCACTCTAGAAAGTAAAAAATGTTCTATTTGAAATTAGTTCAGTAATTTCTGAATTTACTTGATGTAGTAATACTGTTTACTTATTTCTATTTTAGGTAGCGCACTTTTATTTTTTCGGAATTATAACATATATTGCTCGAAGAAGTAGCTCTGTAATAGTCAAGACGTTAGACGTTTTCGAGTTGAACCATAACAAACGAACAACAAAATCTTATAATATTAGTATAGATAGGTAAAATGCAAGTAGAAGGGTTTCATGTTGTCTCTTGTTCCACCCCATAATTGTCCAGCAGGTTTCCAGTTCTATGTAAATCTTCCTTTATTTCTTATTATTATTCATTATATCTGCAACGACTTCGAGTTATTTTTTTTAAACCCCCAACTGAACAAGAAATGGTTTTTACTAGCCCGAAATTGTCTAACATTATCATCATCGTAAAATGTCCACTGCTGGATGTAGTGGCCCATCCCCGCCATGTGGCATTTTAGCTACACTGCTTCGGGTGAATATCTATCTGTCGGTTCAGGTACCTTAGTTGCCTCCTACTTCCACTCTATCAATACTACACGGCTATGTGGAAGTAGGAGAAAGTTATAGATAAACATATCTAACATGTTATCTATCCACAAAAAATTTTTGTTTTCCATTGGCAATCTTAACAACTATTATTTAACTCAATTTTTTACTTACTGTAATTAAACTGTCATCCAATGTTCTATGACATGTTAGGCGAAAGCGTACATGGAACAACAAAAGCCATATGTAGAACAGAACATAAATGAATTCCCGGAGCGGTGTGGCGTGCGGGTGTCAGCTATTCTCCTGCAAACAGATAACATGGTCACGTAGAATGGTACATACGAGTACAATAGCAAGGAATCTATGCTATTCAATGACTCTGTTCATTCCAATGAAATAACTTCTGCTCTACGTAATCATTGAGATACGTTCACAGTTGTATTTACTCAAAAAACATTGACTTGTATCTTTTTTTAATGACTAAGTCATCACCGCAGTCCATAGACGCTCGTATTAACACAATATCACGGATGTCACTCGAGAGTGGCCAATCTTGTTGCTTGAAGATATTATGTCACATTACCCAGTAATTCCAATGCCTCTTTCACCCTTTAAACCGGAACATTACTATGCGGACACTGATGTTTATCATTAGAAATAGTGAGGTACCAATGCAGACGACCATTGTTGTTGACCAATGTTGCATAAGGTCTACCTTTGAAGTATCTTTAATATAAATTTGCTAGTATACGTCAAGAAAATAAATTATAACTACGGTGTTTAATTCGACACAGAAACTAAACTCTGAACCTTCATAGTATCGCGAGGTACCAGCAGAGCAGAATAATACCTGCCCCCGTACCAGGTGTCGTATGAATGGACGGAATTACCTGAACAGATAGAGAGATATATATCAGCACACCTACAGCAGCATATCTGATGTGTAACACACTGGGGATGGTCAACAGCAATTTTTTCGCGAAGCTTGCGACGGTGGCAACTGTGCCTGCTCAGCGCTTCAATCAAAATCCTTCCTTACTTGGAGAGACCTGTGTCCAACTGGGGACATTCTGCGGTTGCTTAGAAGTTGATATCTTCATACCAAAATATGGAGTGGTATTATTTAAATGTATACAACTTATTAAAATTTACATTTGGCTTCAAGATAAGGCTGATTAGCCTCGTTCAAGGAACAAAATAGTGGGTTGCAAAAACAGACTTATTACATTTAAATTTAATCTCTAATTTAACTCCAGCTAGAATCACATTTGCTCACCGATTCCACTATTACATTTAATTCAATTGGGCTGCTTTAGTAGCTGGAATTTCATAAGGTAATTTCGTTGGTAACTCTATAAAATTTGTTAAGGGGCTTTTTGTATGAACTCGACTGCCAGCTGGCAATTACCTCGCACCGCCAAATTATTTCAGTCATTTTTGCGAATAACGCTGTGCCCTTGGCAACAAAACGGTATATTTATCACTATGTATAATGTACATCGTAATTAAATGTGAGCGCGTTCGCTTGGTGTAATTATCAAATATGAGACACAACTAATTTAGATATACATCCCAATTCATTTTCATTTTATAAGGTTGATATTGTTTTATATACAAGCCGTATGCTTTTAGGATGAGCCCTGAATCTAAAAGTAGTAATAAAAAATCAAAAAAAAGAAATCAATAATAGTTTCCCACACATACGTATTCCGTGAATAAAAAAATTTACCTTGATATAAAAATTTATTGAATTGCATTTGAAAACCGAGACATGTTAGTCTAATAATATATTATTAAAATCAAACTTGAAAAGGATATAAGTATAAATGGTGGAATATGGAAAGATTACGATTCGTTACCAAATAGATGACTAAAATATTGAAACAAATAAAACCAAGCAACCAAAAACTCCTGTCGCCTTTTAATTTCCACTCCACGTAATATTTAATAATACTGATAAAAATATAAAGCAGCCAAGAAACAAATGCTGATGGAATTTTGCGACTATTAAAATTGCAGGCTATTCAGTAGGACTTCAATTGAAATCGAAAATGAGGAAAATGTCTATTGAATGGTTCTATTATATTATTAATCCGATTTGCGAGAAACTGAATGAAGAAGACCTATTTTCCTTATAGATGAGGTTTATTCGCACCTCTACACATAAACATTATCTAACGACAAATAACAAAAATCCTCTAATAATTGGTGAAATGATTGCAAATTTTTTTGTTTATGTTATCAAGTCATCATCAAGCACACATTCCGCTTGATGAGTAACGTGACTGCAGCCTAAAGACACTCGTTACATCACTAATTAAAGATATCACTAATGTGTCGCCAACTTTGTGAACTGAAGATACAATGTCACGTTTACTCAGTAATTTCACTGCCTCTCTCACCCTTAAAAGTGGAACACAGCAACGCGAACACTGCTGCAGAAATAGGTGAGAGTGAGGTACCAATGCAGAGGACCTTTGTAAGAGGTCTGCCTTTTACAAATTATTTCATTCTTATGCCGTTACATATAATTGAGCTGTATATTAAAATTACTTTTCACTACAACAGATTGTATAAAGCTTTTACTTATTCGTGGTCACAGAAAAATAAATCGTTTACAGATACAATTCAAAGCAACAATGTTCAAAAATACGTATTTATTTATTTAACCAAACCCAAATTCGAGACTACTGAGATGCACCTGCCTACAAGGATTGCAAAACCGGAGCAGGGCCGACGGCGATCACTTGAGAGTGCTCTGAGGTAGAACCACGGTTCGAGCGGTCGTAGTTGGTGATATTCAATTTTTTTGCAAAAGAGGACCGAGCGAGCTCTGCCTCACTGGTGCGGTTGATATTTAATCAGAAGGCAGGAACTTTAAGGCAGTAAACGCAGAGTACTGCACTACTAAAATAATACCTAGGTAGTGTATGTGATTGAGAACTACCAGTGAGAGGCCGGAGAGAGGCATTTCAAGAATGATGCCAAAAGGCATGCGAAACGGAAAAATAAAACATCTGCTATATACTAAATTATTTTTAAAATTATGTAATCATTCAAAAGAATACCTTTTTATAACATAGTTATATTATAGACATATAAGTATAATATTGCAATATTCAAAAATGATATGTTATAAAGAACCAAAATGTTGATGATACTATCAAAAACAAAATCTATAATCACAATCCTCTTTGATGGCGATTATTTAAACGAAAGAGGGTACAATAATTTAGTGAGTATTATTGTTTTTATCATCATATAAATATTTGCTCTAGGTATCGAACCCACGTTTTTTGGCGCACAAGATTGAAGCATTTGCGCCATAGGGCCCGCCATAAGATACGTTCATTATGTACATAAAATCAACAACATCCAATTAATTGTGAAAATGGTTGAGTGAATGTGAAGTATAATTAAAACTTTGTTTGAGTGAGACTTGTTTTATTATAACTATCGACGTACAACAAAAACAATAGATAAAATGTGCTCAAAAACGTGCTCAGAGATAGCAGAGAGCGCCTCTAGCGACATAACCACAGACTACAATTAATAAGGCAAAGGAATATTGTAATAATGCCTGTTATAATATATACAGTCTAATTGATACCTTTTACGTTACACTTAGATGAGTAAATTATAGAATAGACGAGTCTAAGCATTGTACATTTTGTACAGTTATTATTACAGTAAACTGTGCTAACGATATGTACTTTAGCACATGAAAGAAAAAACTAGACTATAAATCTTCCTATAAAGGTCTTTACGAGCTATGCTTAAAGACCGGTGGCAGCGAATAGCAGTGGTTGTGATGGCCATTTAAAACGCAAAATTAATGTTAAAAAATTAAAGTAAAAATCATTATTTTGGGGCCAAAACATATGAATATGAAGTCTCTATAACTAACTAACACATCACCTATGTCATTGTGAGGGTACATTTAATAGTTTTTAAGTGATAATCTCCTCTCAAGATCCAATCTCAAAATCATGCGCATGTAATATACAGAGGGATTTTTATTTAATTTCCAATATAATAATTTAATTATGCTTTTACTTGTTCCTATCGGATTGACACATAAAGCAATAACGCTCTTCTACATAATCAACATGCACCGTGCCTACATTAAGCACAATTAACGTGAAGTGTCTGTTTTGGAGGGAATTATAAAATATTACAGTGGCAACACAAAGAGGATTTTATCTTTCTGCCTACATACGTATATACATCACAAAGAGTTTGTAATTAACGTTGGAAAACGTCGGTTACGTTTAATTTAGTGGGAGCCAGACGCTCGCGTGAAATCATATTTTTGCTACGTAATTTTCACACGTTTTTCTCGTAATTTGTTCTGTCTTCACTGTAATTTATTTCTCTTTCATCGACACTCGATGTTTTATATCAAACGTGTTTTTATCGAAGGTCTCATTTCAAATTATAAAAGCCGTTCGTATTTTATTACAGAACTTGCATTGCAATGTACCAGGATAAAATTATAAAACGATTTCTCTTGTTCTTATGAGAAAAAAAATGTGGCAAATTACACTTTAGTCAATCGTTTTTTAATTTTTTTTTTTGTAGTTTCATCATTAAATCAATTGAAACAGCAAATATTTACAAATGGACTATATATTTATGTTTACAATAAACTAGTGTCATTATTAATACTAATAAAACTTACACTAGTTTAGGTATGTGAGGTACCGGCAGAGTAAATTAGTACCTCTCCCTGTTCTGGGTTTCGTTACCAGAACCTGGAGATAACGGTATAACTATCCGAGATAGTGTAGCTCAAATGCACATTGTGGGGATAGGCAGCAGCATCCCCGTCGCGAAAGCTGCGCTCTATGACTGCCAACACGCTTTCTCAGCGCAGCAATTGTCGGCAAAATTCGCCCTTTTTTTAGGTAGGCCGACGAGGCCTTGGGTCCAGCAGTGGACTTTTAATTTCTGATAGAATTATAATAGATTTTGTCGAAAATTACAATGAACTGAACTAAAAGCCGTTAAATACTGAAGTATTTAAAATGTACGTATTTTATTATGAGTAGTGAATTTTCAAATAGTATATAGTTTAGGAATTTGAAATAAAAGTCAGTTTATATACAATCGAAGCCGCGAAGAGATGAGAAATTTAAAAGTACTTGTATTTTGAGATGTGAGATATTATGTAATCCACACATGTCTCCGCATCTTGCCTGTGTACATCAAATTAAATAATCCCCCATTCCCGTCTCTTACACACAAATCATATTATCCCAGGGCAGGAGCGCCTTTCAGGGTAAACAACGTCTATAAAGGAGAGAGGGCAGCATCGCTTTGTAAAAACTTTCTGTGGATTGCAAAAGGCAGTTACTTAGATCATTTGTTGTATATCTTAGTAAATACAATTTTATTTTCTTTTTACAAAGAATTTTTTTGTCTATAACAACATGCATGTGATATTTATTGTACTAATAATACAATTGTTATAACATATACTTTACGCCCTCCACTTTTCCCTTCATTGCCGCGCTGGGTAAGAGTGTTGGCAATCGCAGAGATCAACTTTTCCGACGGAAATGCTGTTGCCCATCCCCGCCCTGTGCATTTGAGCTACACTGTTTCGGATAGATATAACGCCATCTGTCGGTTCCGGTACCTTAATTTCCTCTAACGACACCTGGCACAGGGGAAGATGCAATTCTACTCTGCCGGTACCCCACGGCAATACTTAGTTATACTTAATAGGCTTAGCTTATTAAATATATAAAATTTTGCTGTTTTTATGAGCACCGTATTAAACACGAAGCTCGCGCAATCAATTCCGACGAGACAAAAAATATATTGGGGCTATAATGCTTGTGATACATTTATAGATAGCATTTGTGAAAAATTAAATTAGATCGGGTTTTGTAAGTTAACTTTCTGATCCAACAGACGTAGCTTCGTCTTAGCGTCTTAACAATATACTTATGTTTATCATGGAAATGAATACCAACTATATATTGAAATATAATCTACTTTATCTCTCAAGTTGGATCAAACTATACCCAGCAAGCAAAAAAATATTAAAATCAATTTAGTATATTATAAGTTTATCTCGGACAAGAACCGTGGCATGATATAATAAATAATTTAAATTATATTGCATTCTCTTGAAGTCTCGGATCAAATCATCAAATGTATATATTTATGCATTCCATATTTATATATAGGGTTATTTTTGATTTTATACGTTAATGTACCTTATTAACATACAAAATCAAAAGCGAATACTTGTATTAAGCATTTTCTTTAATCGGATATTTTCAAATACACTAGAACTAAATGAATGTACACCATATTACCTCTATCGTCAGATACAGAATTTAAGGTGTTCCAATAATATATACTAATCATACATACAAAAATACAAATACATATAAATACCAATACATATATACAAACATACAAATCTTAATAATAATTATTATGGCAAAACATATGCGCCTGAAAAAGCGCTAAAGTTTCAGATTAGTCATAGAACGATTGCTAAAACGTTTCTTCACTCCTAAGTAGAAGGTCATTTTTGTGTTATCTATGACTTCACTTTAAATATGCCCGAAAGAGTCAAACCAATTATTGCATTGAATAAATATGGTCTATGTATAAAATCAGTATATACCACATTTGAGATCCATAAAATTCTATATCTTCACCACCTACATTATACTTATACTGAAATAAATCGCTTAATGCGCTTGCGTTACGAACTATATCTTTTTACCTTTTTAAAATTATTAGCAGATGGACGCATCATTTCTCCCAAAACCTACACTAGCTTAAGGTAGCAATAACGACGGCGGCCACTCTAGCACATGTCCGTGCCTTTGAGATGATCGCCTTTAATCTCAGTCCGATGCCGTAACTAGGGATGGTACATTGACGTACAAAATCAAAATCGAGTACTTATATTAAGCATTTTCTTTACACGGATATTTTTAAATGCACTAGAACTAAATAAATTTACACCACATCACCTACATTAAACTGATTCTGAAATAAGTCGCATAATGCACTTGTGTTAACGTAGCAATTATGGTAAAAAAACCTTTTCTGTAAAAGGCCTTTGTCCTACAGTGGACTATTTGCTGCTGGTGTGATAATTCTGATGATATCTTTCTATTTAATCTATTTTTATATATTCGATAAGTAGTGCTTTGTATAGCTACCTCCCCTGATCACCTGAATGGCTAATTACTCTCCTACGCGCTAATCTCTATCCTCGACTAGACATCTCTTGCAAAGGCTTAATCACCAAAGATCAACATGGCTTGGTGCCTCAAACTGTTACCAGAGTGGTGTAGCATTCCATCCCATTCCTTTCTCCATAAATGGAATGGAATATTCCACAAGCTATCTTCACTCTGAATATCAATGGATATTAGTTCATAGCATGCCATTTTGGACATCGTAAATAAACAAATTCTCAAATTAAAAATTCCCTTTCATACTATTTCACTGAACCCTATTCAGAATTCTTGAAAAACGCTAATTATTACTTAAAGCTTAATACTGGAATATGTAATGTCATAAAGACATGAGACATTTTAGCAGTCAGCATAATGACTTGGAAATAATGCCTCGTCAAGCCAAATATCTCTCTAACAGTGTTTGTTTACGATATTCCAGCTGGAGTTCTCCAAAAAAGCAACAGACCCATGAGATAGAAGTTTTGAAAAAATCATAAAAGAAGACGTAGTAGCAGGCGTATTTTGTTTACAAATATATATAAAATAATAATATTGTAATACACCTCGGGTACACTAACTTATTTAGTTCACTAACTTTACAAAGTTTAATTAAAAAAATACTATCGTCGGTCTGATAAAGTTGTGGATATTACTTCTAATAATAACACAACGTCACATTCATTATTCTCGTGTAATTTAACGGACCAATTTATGCGAAAACCAAAAATATTAGCAAGAATAATAAATACCCAAACCCGATGCAAATAACATTAGAAGTAACTATAAGGTTACAACCCTAATAATCAATCCTTCAGTCTACTTTAATTACTTAGCCTGGCATCATTTGAATATCCAAGAGGAGGGTCTAAAATATTTTTTTGACAGCGTTCATTAAGGATTCCTTACTTTACATTCTTTAACTTTCAAGTGGCTAGAACATTTTCTAATTTAACTCATTATCTCCCGGCCATTCAAGCCACTTGTGAATTTTCAGTTTGCGAAGAACTTAAAGGTCTCGCGTTCAACTAATTAAGTTTCGCTTTTTCAATTTACTTAAAACTCAAAATGTTCCACGGGATGTTGCCGCGTCGAGTGGCGTGAGCTCTGTTTGACAACTCTCCAGGAATAAGTCTTAATTTAAATCTAGGAATATCAATTAGACAGGAATCTAGCAACGTCTGCAAGATTATTTCCAAGTCAAGAGAGGTTTAAATATTAACGAGTATAAAGCTTCTTTATACGAATAACGACACACTTCAAAGTAACAGACGCAAGAAGCGAAATTAAAAAATAACGTTTTTAATACATTCTATTTTTGAATTCTGTTTATTATGCGTTGTTATGCATTAAACATTTTAGAAAATGTTATGCATTGACATCATTTTGAAACGCTATTACTGAATCAGGTTTTAAATGAGTTGTCATGTATTTCTTTACTTAATTTAAATTTATTAATTCTTTGTTATTGTCAAATATGAAATTTTCATAAAAAATATTTTTAAATTTGAATGGTAATTGACATAATGTATACAACCCTGTTTGTACTATTTTATGTGCAAATAATATATGATGCTCAACAAAGATAGAGACAACAAAATGTATGATATAAATTATTAAAATTACTCTTATAATAAAGTGTATCTTGTTTAATATCACAAATATCTTTAAAAGAATTGAGTATATTACGAATTAAAGACGTATTTTATATTTAAATTTATTTCTAGTTTGAATTTTTTGAAAATATCATCCAATTAATCTTAAAACGTAGGTCTGTGTCGAATTATTTTATGATTTACTAGTTGCTTATTAATGCGACATATTATTAGTTTAAAAGATTATTTTTGTATTTCAATATGTACGAATAATATAATAAAAATAAACTATAAATAATCATTATACATTTTATTTATTTAAAACTACAATTCTGAAAGTAGAACTATTCTAGAGATAATAAACAAATTTTCGACAACTTTTGAAACTCGAATCCAAATCCTTTTCCGCAGAAATGTACTGCCAATTATGCTCGAGAGACCCAATGAGCCTAATATAATTCCCACTTGAAGCCTGATAATAGTTAAATGTTTCTAGATATTTTTGTGTATAGAAATCTGAAAAATATACCAAAGTCGATACAAACATCTGTATTGGTTTCTCACTCTCACCTGTTTCTACTGCCAAACAGCAGTGATCGTTTTACTGTGTTCAGGTTTGAAGGGTGAGTGAGAGAGGCAGTAAAACTACTGCGTAATGTGGCACAATATCTTCATGTCAAGGTTGGCAACACACTAATGATGTCCTTGTTATATTAAAAGCAACTGTAAACTGCGGTAATGCTTACTATTACGCGCACTGTATGGTTGTTTATCGACCTGGTCTAATAAAAAAGGCATAATTTAAATTTACTATGATAATATTTTTCAAATTTGGAACAAAAACTAGGTTGCTCAATGATCTAAAGTTCAAACGAACAGTAATATTATAACTTTATGAAGAAATAAACAAACAGATAAAACAGACTTAGCAAACTCGTTTTATTACTCGAGTTTGTTGGGATTACCTGTGTGAGGCAAAAAGTTTAAATACAAAGTTTCATCACTCGCATGGGCTTTTCGTGAAACGAACAAAAATAAAATTTTCGAAAAACGATTATCACAACAACATAACATTTTAAAAATATGATTTTCAAAAAGGTCTTGAACACTTCTAGTGTACAGCAAGTAAACAAGAACTATTATTGTGCTTATTTCAAGACACCCCTTTAGTTATTAAAAATCCTATAATATAAATATGTGACATCTCCACAATAGTAGATTCTATACAGATTACTTTCAGCATTTGACGAATAAAGTTTGTTTTATTATCATTATTATCAAATAGCCGCAATACCCCTTTGCCAGACATAGGGCTCCCCATGAAAGGGGAAATTTGCCCATAAGTACTGCGCTGGGCCAGCATGGTGGTAATCGCAGAGTATAACTTCACGACGGGAATGCTGCTGCTCATCCTCGCCATGTTGCATTTGACCTTCGAGTAGGATATTCCGCCATCTGTCGGTTCCGGTACCTTAGTTGCCTCTTAAGACATCTGGTACAGGGGAGATATCGGTACCACACTATCAGAATTTGTTTACTGAACGATAATTTAAGAAACAACGAAAATTTGAAGACAAAAATTAACTGTAAAACTTTACAGTGATAAAAATTAGAACTTTTGAATTTTTTTGATAATATATGTTCGTAATTATTGATAAATTTACAGTTTAAGAAATGAAAATCCAACTCGTCATTTTCAATTATATTGTTTGCCTAGAATTAGAAGTTTGATTTCAAAATGCTCATGTTTAATTATGAACTAGGTAAAACAGCGAGTATTTAATCATTGTATTATATCTACAAGAAACATTGATATATGACTAAAAAGAAATAAAGACCCTATGTCTACTGTAAATAAAAATAAAACTAGAAACATATCAAACAGTATAAACCAGTTTCCCTGCACAATAGGGAGAAAATATTGATAGTCAGTTGCTTTCTTACTTACCTTCCTTATTGCCTCAACATTAATTATTCCCCACAAAAATATGCGCCTGAACATGCACATGACGTTTATCAAAAAAGTAAAAAAGATAACAGCTGCTATAGGTTTTCAATGAATTCTCACGGTTACAAGACGAACAACGATTCTCTTTGATTTTAGCCTTTTTTTCTTGCCACTTTTTTATCTGGATGCCAGCGTTCGCCCCCTTGCCAAGTTGGACGTGTCGCGCCAAGGGCACCCGTTGTCTGAGCAAGTGACGAAGCTAATTGAAATCTCTCTTAATTACTTTTTTCGGCGAGAAAAGGTTGGCGGTTTTGACGCAACCCCCGGAGATAGAGTGAATAAGTAACGAATGGGGGAACTTGCCCTTAATTGTGTTAATTGTGGTTGAGGTTCGGTCTTTGTGGCGCAAGACTACACTTTCTACACTTTTTTATGTTTTTGGCAAGTTGTTTTTTAGAATATTTTTTACCTACATCATTATTATATCAGCAGTAGGCCGTCCACTGTATCATAAAGGCCTCCTCAAGTGCTACCGTCATCAGCCATCAACTCTGCATATTATGTGTGTTACCTATTAATTTTTTTTTAAATAATTATGAAGTACTACAACTTATGCAAGTAAAACATCTTCACGTAAATTATATTTATGTATATGAAATGTCAAGAAAAAAGAGCTTCAGATATTTATTTATTTATTACCTACAGAGAAATAGCTTTGGTTACAATTAAAAAATATACATTTTATACATAAAATGAATATTTTTTGTAGATATTTTCAATATCTTCTGATTTTAATTAAAAATCTTAAACGATATTCCAAGCAATATTAATCTAAACGTGAACACCTAAAGAAAATTTGCCACTATTTAAAAGTTATATGATTTTATATGAGTTCAAAAAATAATACTGGTCAAGTCATTACACTGGTCATTCTGGAGTTATGATCGAATCTAATCCGTTGTGCGATCACTGACCACAAATTCACTACGCACCGTTCCAAAAGAGCTTGTTAGAAACATGTCATCCTATATTAATGCTGTAACCATGCCACATGTCCAAACTCCCCGCTGGAAGCGAAACCTACAAAGCTCCGGAAACAAAATAGAAACACATTAACAACGACCCGTGCAACTGACAAGATGTTATGTCTTCTTTAATAACAGAATACCTCTTTGTGAGCTTAGCTCGGAGCCAAATTGTGTTTCATATTATCTTACTTTTGTAAATATTTAACAAATACAGTATGTTTGTTGTTGTTATCATTAGATTACTCGTGGAGATCTCAAGTAATCTGGTATAATTGTGCAAGGCCGGGGTAATCCTTTATAGACTTTTATTCGCGTTGTAAAAACACTCAACTGTACCTTTCTTTTATCTTTCGCCCCGGACAAAGAACGTAACTCGAAAATTTTATATATAAAGATTGGTAATTTTTCTTATATAATTTCTCGCATTTTATACACTAGATGTGCCCGCGACTTCGTCCGCGTAGAGTGACTTTGGCAGAATATTGCGGCGGTAGTTCAACGCTTATTGAATATGGCGCTCGGTTCTTGGCAAGTTTCTTACTTGCGTGAAAGAACTCTTTCTTTTCTTACTTGCTAAACACATTTTTATTATCATCTATTTATTTTATTCGTGGTCCGTAAGACTTTTTGCAGACGTAGTCACAAAATACATTCATCCCCATTTTACCTCCTCTTGAGTTAAATTTGTACAAACATTGAATGTAGGATTACTGTTTTGGTCTCCATTCCAGACCCTTACTACGGTCGATTGTGAGTTCTATATACCCTGTATTACAACTTTTACTTCCAAATCCGCTAAGCTATATCGGTGACTTTGGTTCTTTTATTGATTTAATTTATTCCCGATTTAATCACGCGAAGGAACTCCATAGATTGCATTCACATAGCTCGTTCGGCTATTATTTTTATTTTGTTCGGCATTTATTTTATCTGATAAATGTCTACATGGTATTTTGCTATTTTCTAAGGAATCGCTGTAATCTTTTGAGCTAGTGGTCCGAGTTGAAAAATTATTGCAGGGAATTTTCCCAAGCTTACGGAAACTTATCCGGGAACATTCCTCAATGAGAGGTTTGAATACCTACACATACAAACAAAACCGGCGTGCATCGATAATAACCGACTAAGGTATTTTTATTCTACAGTTATTTCTTGGAAGACTCGAGTAGAAAGGGATTACTTTGACCATGAGGGGCAACTTTGTCTACATGAAATACATTTACAAACAAACAGCACTTCCTATCCAGCCATACAAAAAATGGCAATAACAATTTAGAATGAGAAAATTATAAGTAATCTTTGTTATTTTTTCACGATCGAACTGCTTTACAAAATGTAGCACAGATAATATTAATTCGATATATTTATTTGTTTTTAATTAAGTGTACTTAACTTTGCCTTTCGGATACCTCATGCTTTAAGTGATTTCATGTTACAGTCCTTAGGTTCCTGCCAGGGATTGGTGTTATGATGGGTGAGCTCATCATCGAGCTCCTCTATATCTGTTCCTTTTCGAAAGGGACCTAGGCAGGTAGTCACGGCTTCATTTGTAGTCGCTAAACCGTCAACCAATTTTAATTGCATGATTTCCTTAATAAATTTGATCAGCCCTACTTTATAGATCAATAAGACCAGTGTCACAAATGTGCCGTAGGGCAGCAGGAAAGGAGAATAGTCCCTCCCTCTGTACAAGTTGTTGTAAGAAGCAACTGAGGTACCGGAAGTAACAAAAGGTAGTATATCTATCCTTGCTGGCGTAACTTAAATGGAATAGGCGAAGATGGTTAGCAGCTACCTCGTCGTAAAGCAAAGGTTGTCTATAAGAAATTGCATTTAGCGATGAGGCCGCCTCTAGTACCTAATATTCCATGTTTTTGTGATGTTCTTGTGTTGTTTTTCTTGATGTACAATTAAGAGTATATTATTATTATTAATCCGCAATTGTCACTATACCTTTCAAAAATGACAACTGTTGAGCATAACACGAAAATAAATTTAAATTACTTTGGGAAGCTAATTTTCAGCAGTATACATCTTGCGCCTGATATGATGATGATGGTAAACATCAAACTCACGTTATAGTTCACAAGTATGTAAAACGTAAAAGTTTTGTAAGTATAATAAATAAAGCCGTACCAAAAACCACAGCAACCAATGTAAACCTCTGGAAAATCTCTTCCAAGCAAATATTGCGTGTATGTATTGTACACCACACAGCGCATAAAAAAAAGTAACAGGAGCATGCGGCGTTTACACGAAACATTTGCGTCGCGTTCTAGTTAGGAACAAAACAAATGGGTGAGGAACACAAAAAAAGTTAGACCTTTTTTGTTAATACTACAAAAATGGAAACTAAGCGCACAGCTTCACAACAGACTAAAAATGTAATCACAAATTTATTACTAGCGCATCGCCTTTTGGCCTCATAACTATGTCACATCACCAAATAATTTCAGTGTTTTACATCCTAGAAAACCGGAGCACAGCTGTTGGGCGGTCGAATTACGTAAGAGTACCCATTCAAGTTACGGTTGAAAGAAATCTCATAGAAAACTGCATCTGAGGTGAAACTAAGGTATTAATTTATACACAGAGGCCCCTTAGTGAGCCTACAATTGACGTCAAAAACAAAAGACTGCGCTGTCAGCGCGCGGTAATCGCCCAATTATAACGTCATATACCTGCTTCATATAAAGACACAACTTGGAATACCGCTCAAGTGTTGCCACTCAGTAAAACACGCGGGGAACTTGCGAACTTGATTAAGTTTATGTATTGCTATTTGAGACTCCGCCAAGTGAATTTTGTTGCGCATATTTAAGATGTTCAAAATTAACCTTTAATGAAGATCATAGCTTGCGGGAATTCAGACAGTTTCAAACTTTTTCCTTTATTTTCTGTTAGGTAAAGTGTATGAGGACACATAAAGTGGATATTTTCTTAGTTTTTTTTTTATGAATGTAACATGATTTATTACTGTTTCATTTAATCATTATACAGGTTTTATTAATATACAACTGCACAATATTCCTTTTCATGAGTTTATCTTAACGGGCAATATAATATCCTGAAAATATACTCTTAATATTTTTTGAGTACCTGTAACGATTTAGAAGATTGATTTTTCTCGCTCTTGTGCCACATATTTTGCCACTCACAATAAAATAAGGCGAAGGTACAAACGTAAGAAGTAAACCTCGAGCAATAAAATTGAAGGAAGCTTTGGATTATTATAACACAAATAATTATTTGCCGTGAGGTACCGGCAGAGTAGAATAGTACCTCCCACTGCACCAAATGTCGTAAAAGGCGATTAAGGTACCAGAACTAACAGATGAAGTTACATTCATCCGAAACAGTGCATCTCAAATGCAGGGGACGGGGATGGGCAGCAGCATCCCCGTCGGGATGGCTGCGCTCTGCGATTGCCAACTCGCTTGGCCGGCGCGGCAATTATGGGAAAGAATCCTCTTTTCTTGGAGAGGCTTATGTCCAGCAGTGGACTTCTAATGATTGTTCTAATTAAAGAAGACAGATGTGCGTATTTTGGTATGGAAAAAATCGAGGTGTCCGATTGAAATTGTAAGTGACTATTAATAACGGCCTTGTGACAGTGTAACATGACTACCTAAGGTCCTATATCTGACAATGATATGTTCACTTGGCTAGTTTATGATATTACATCATACTAATTACCCATTAACAACGTATGATCCAAATTATTTGAATTAAGCCCATTGGTTTGGGCTAATAGTATTATTTCAGATAATTGTCATGAAGATAAATACTGCGACAGTTCCTTGAATATGAAGTCTATCTAAATAAGTCTATCTAAGTTTCATCTACATGACGCTAACAAATCCTTAGTTTATTGTTATTCAATATAACTGTGGACTCTTTTATTCAAATTTATTAATCAGTTTTTTTGAAGGGCCAAACATGTATATAGTAAATATTTGTGTTTGTGTCTGAGTGCTACATATGTATGTAAGTATTATATTTGTGATTTTTTTGTCGTCTGATGGTCGTAACTTAAGTGCTTTAAGCGACTTGTCTCAGAGTCAGGCCAATGAGTTGTTCGAACTTATTATTATTATTTTTTATAATTACTATGTATATCATATATATTGACAAATAGTTAACTAATAATATAAAGATAAAAAATGCAATAGTTTATACTTATGCTTAACTGTTTTAAAAAGAAATATATCTAAATACGTTTCATTTCATTATATGAAAAATGAACTGTCTGTTTGTTGATACCGTTTCACGATAAAACTGATGAGAGGATCTAAATCATATTTAGCAGGAGACTAGCTTGAACCCTATAAAAAGACAAAAAAAAACATTTTATCCCGGCATAGGTCCAGGATTCGATATAGCCCTGGGATTACGCAAACGAGGTCGGGGATCTATTTATCACTTAAAGCACTTGTGTGAAATTAGACAACAGAGAAACATTACCAAATGCATCGTGGGTCCCGTCAAAACAATGGAGCTAAGTATACTGACAAAAGTAAAATTTTCAACAAATATATTAAATATTACCATGCAATAAAATTTAATTTAATTTGGCCGTGTAGTACTGGCAGAGTGGAATAGTACCTCCACATGTACCAGGTGTGTTGGAGGTGACTGAGGTATTGGACCGACAGATGGCGGTATATCCACTCGAAACAGTTCTACCAATGCAACAGGGCAGCAGTATTCCCGCCGCGAAGGTACGCTGGGGGATAACCACCTCGCTTACCCAGCGCGGCAATTATGGGCAATTTCCCTCTGGGCAAGCCTACGTCCAGCAGTAGAAGATTTACGGCTATGATGTTGATGAATATTAAATTACGTAATTTATTCTATTCTATTATTATTATATTATTTGTATTGCCAACTTTTAAGTGGCCATCCTTGTTTGTACGATCTCAGAAGATGTTACAATAAACATGTTACGAAGCACATTTTGTGTTCAACTTTTGTGTCGAGTTGTCGTGTAAAGTCATTAACTCTGTGTAAACAGATAAGTTGAGTATGTTTTACAATTACAAACAACGCTCAAAGAGACTTTGGTAATAGAAAACTTAATAGAACCCTCTTTTGTTTTCACACCAAAGAACGCGTAAATCTTAGAAAATATTAAAAAAGAACTATCTAATATGGTCGCCATATTAAATCGTTTTGTGCCTGCATACATTTCGACAATTCGATTATATTTATATACATAGATGGATATGGCAGTTGATCTATAAAAATGAATAAATACGATAAAAATATCTCATCCTATAGATTGATAAAAGTTTTCAACGGAGACCGTATGAAGAAGACATAAACATTTCGGCATAAAGTCAGTAATCTCACGATAGTTGGATTCCTTAAATATAAATACGTGAGTGGGTGGGTGTTCTCTTACAGAACAAACATTTCTCCGAAAGAACGGGCTGCTTCTACTAGTTATTACAAAACTTATTTCTCTCGGGTGGAACACTGAATTTGCTGTTTTGTGCGTAAAGTGAAACACGTCATAATGCTACCGCTTTGGTCGTTATATGAATGCTTTATAAGACCCTAAGCTGTAGTAGCACTGGTGGATGAAAATGCAGTTTCTTGTTGTGGGGAGAATTGGATTGGTCATGATATATTTAGAGGCAATTTTAGCTGTTTACTTTAATGTTTATAAAACTTTAATATGTGGCTTTATCTTTTATATAGGCGGTATTAGAACTTCTGGTATTAGATATTGGTATCCCTAATAGAGATTTTTGTCCTCGCTAGACTGACACTGGCGTTGTGGCAGACAAATGTGAAACTATTTTTGAAACTTGTTTGAAGTTGTTATATATAAGTTGTTGGTATCGGCACAGGTAGAGTACTGTTCTGTTTTATCCCTACAGAAATCAAAACATTTCGTTTCAAAGAAAAACAATTAAGGCTGATTATAAATTAAATAAGAACGCAGAATTGTATTGGATGCAAGCTGCACACTAACAAGCCTAACGAGAAACTTTTAGGGAAGCCTTAGTCTAGCACTCTGTATTTTTATTTTCGGACGAACCTAGTGCTGGACTACTCAGACGTCAATTCCAGCGCCACCGAAAAAGAGGGCGGGGCCTCTCATAGATGAGAGGACCGATGCCCGTAAGAGCACTCTGTAATTTTCTTGATTTATATAAAGGTTACTTGGCATAATTACAACAATAATATGACATAAAACTAAACAAACTTTTTGGTAGAATCCTTATTCTGCATCAGGTGTCGTAAGAGGCAACTGAGACACCGTAACCGACAGATGGTGGTAAATACATCCAAAACGAGCAAATTTTCCCATTTTTGGGTAGACCTTTGTCCAGCAGTAGACGTTCAACGGCTGCTTTGATCATGATGATCATTTATCATCATGAAACTATTTTCTAGGAACTATAAAAGTATGGAGATTTCGACGGGCAAAAAGTTTCGGAAATATGACACTTATAAAATACATATATACATACGCCATCAACAAACACAAACTAATGTAGATGGCGCTAGTTTGACAAGCCTTTAGAGCTGTGACTATTCGAGAGCGGGCTCCGAGCCGACGATGTTCCAGGTCACTGCACACTCTGTACATAAATTAATCAAATTTGTAGCTGTATTAATTTTTTACTGAATTTATATTAGTAGTCTTTTTCTATATGTAGGGATATCACATTCAACTGTTCATGGAAATAATCCGTTTAAATAAAACATTTCATAATCATCTACAATGAAAATATGTGCGCGTTTTTTTCAAATATATCTCTCTATTTTTACATTTGTTTCTGGTGATAACTGATATTATCTTCAATTAATTACAGGTAAATAAGGAAGAGATACAATTAATTTTACGAAACATTCGGTATATATTCATCTCAACGACAAAAAATAATTATCAATAGTCAATTAGTAGATAATGTCTCTATCCAGATTGTCTATTTAATAAATACGAAAGAGAAACAAAAAATAATACACCAACCTATTTATCATATAAATGCTCACAAGTGTACTGGGAGCAATAGTAATAACTAGATAACATAAGTCCTCTACTCCAGGATTAATGGGCCGCGGAATACTACAAATCAATAGAGAAGCGATAGAAGGCACAAGAGAGTACGATCCGGTCTACTGCCCGCAATATGGAGTCGGTTGAAAGAGTGACCACTTCTTAAGGATAATACTCGTAAGACTCAGATCTTTACTAACTGGCATATCGGCGGTACCGGTAGCTAGAAAATACATAAAGAAGAAGATAAGGTCTTTATAATAAATAACTAAATATACTGTATTTTAATACTGAAATAAAATAAATAAATTCCACAACATCTCATACAATGAATGACCTGACTCCGTGGTAAGTCGCGGTAAAGCACTTCTGTTACAGACGCCAGACAATAGAAAAATCACAAATATACTCCTTAAATACATATATTTAACACCCAGACACAGAATAAACCACAAATATCATCAGATAACTATTTGCCCTAGGTGGAGTTTAAACCCACGACGCTTAACGCACAAGCTGTTCTTGTTCAATATTATACAAGATTTTTTAAACCTTGTAATGTTCGTTTATACGCCCATTACAAAGTTAAAAAAGTCTTTTTTTAAGTAAATAAATTGCTTTCACATAAAAACTTTTTAGCACAAAAATAACACTAGGAAAAATGCAACATGTCCGCTAAGCTTTCGGTGGTACAGTCGCTCTGGATGGGAAAGATGCAGGTTCGAGTCGCGCCTGAAACCTGAAACAAGTTAATTATTTTGCTGGTAAATATCATCTTAAGTACAATGCAGCATTTTCTATGCATAAAACCTCTCAAATCAAATAAATTGATTTTTTTAATACAACATGCAAATTAGCCGTAATAGTTTTTTTCAATAGATAGGACTAACAAATTACGGACGACCTTGACTACCTTGGGGTCGTCGTCTAACCTATAGATAATTCTATTGGACCTAACTTATACCGGCGTCAGGCGGGTCTAAAACTGAATTAATAGCAGGTTCATTAGGCAAGCCGTCAGAATCAACCCAGAATCAAGCTCAAGAAAAACTTTTGATGATAAAGGTTCTATTAACACCTAATGTAGTATATTCCATTCCACCATAGTCAGTCTGTATATTTTTTGAATTAACTTTTTTTTAATATGTAATCGATAATCGTTTATATTTTAAAAACAATGGATAAAAAAAAGTTAATGGTCAATAAGAAACGAAGATGTTTGCGGAATATAACGTTTCGACAAGGTAGCGATGCCAAAAAACTTTGACAACTTTCACACGTATCCAATTTTTACGATACCTACTTTTTAACCATAATTTCCGATGGGCTCAATGGCGCAGATGGTGATCCCATCTTATGCACCAAGGGTCGCAGGTTCGATCCTCACACAGGACAAATTTTTATATGATGATTATATTTGTGTATATTAATATTTGATGATATATTATATTTGTGATTCCTTTGCTTTCACTAATTTCGGTTTCAGATCAGTGTATGAGATGTTGTGTGAATTTATATATTTTATAAAACATTTTATTTACAATTATACGATTTAAATAACATAAAACATTTTAAGTTTTTGCAACAAAACTGTCCATTATAAAATACTTTGAGTTCCAATTAGTAGAGGAGTTAAGTTAAAGTTAACTAAGAGTTAATTAAATTTTAAGCCCAGTGATAAAATAGGTTGAATGACGTAAATGTCTAGAAAATTAAATGTACGTGTCCAAAAGAGCACAAACGTGCGGTAACACTAAGCGAATGCACGTACATGTTCGAGTTTCAGGAGCCATGGGCATTGATCTAGCTCTAAGAATTGGTATCTAGTTTTTAATTTGAGCAGGTAATAAACTTTGCGATTTAGCCAGAACTTTATTTTCTATCATGTCTTACTTTTTCAATCGAGCTCACGTTTTTCACAACGTTATGTATTATGTAACAAGGAGTAAAAAAATGTTTTGACTGCCTATGCTTTTGCTAGTAACAACCTAGTAAATGAAAACAAAGTTTTCATTGTAGCTTTAAATATAACGTCTAAATGAAATTCAATGCCTAAAATTTTAACCATACCTCTATTATTCTCTTTACTGTCAAAAAATAAAATAAACATTAAATTCTCACAACAGGTTCAGCAATTTCGAGGTAGGTCGCATAAAGCACTTGTTTTACGGACGCTGGACAATAGAGAAATCACAAATATACTAACTTAAATACATATTTACAATAATGTAATGTAATAAACATAAATATCATAATATAAATATTTTCTCTGGTGGGAATCAAACCCAAGACCCTTGGCGCACAAGATAGGATCACTACCGTCTGCGCCCCCGGGCCCTTCAAATTAATTATGAACTTAATGTCTAAAAGATAGACATTAGGTTTGAAAGTGATTAAATTTTGCTCTATATCTATGTTAAATAAATTTTTGAAACAGCGGTCGACTATGATCGACCTTAGTACAAACTACATTTGTACTAAGTACTGTTCTCTTCCAAAAAGAGTAATGCAAAAGATATTTCTATATAGATTCGTTATTAATGAAGTTGTCCATCGTTGCCGTCTATTTGGTCTGAAATCGAGAACTGTGTGAACTAATGACACAGAAAGAGGACAATCGGAATCTATATCCGTTTTCCGATAGCCTAAGAATATCTTCTTCAGAATTTATATATATCAACCGGGAAAACAAAATCGTGTTCTTATTTTCAATTTGGACTAAAAAATCTTGGATGTCTCAAACAAAACATTATCTTCGCTATTTCGAGCATAATTCAGGCGATAAATTAACATTTATCAAGTGTCATGAGTATAATTGGTATAATTTTTTTAATATATTATTTATTTTTATTATTATCCAGCCATAGGGTACTTGCAGAATATAATAGTACCTCCCCCTTTGTCAGTTATGAAGAAGCGGCTGTGATAACCGACAGTCGGCGGTATATCCACCTAAAATAATATAGCTTAAATGCAACATGACGAGGAGGTGCGGTATCATCCTCGTCGCGAAGTTACGCTCTGCGATTGCCTATGTCCAGTAATTGGTTGCAATTTTTAAATGAAATGGCGTAACTTCTAGCGATACGCCTGTAGCACCGATATCGATAGCCCATCGATTCTCAACGAGCGAAACGAGGCGAGTCGGCCCGATTGTAATGTACATCAAATTGCTTCATTTGTTACCAGTCGGCAGTACATCACCGCAATACTTTATAATGCAGGAACATTAAGGCGTATTTAATATACATACGTTTATTTCCGTATAGTGTTTAATCTTTCTATTAGTTTATAATATGGTGCCAAAAATAAGGATGCTACAACATAAACGGTATTCGTGGGTATGGTCTTGGGGATGTCAATCCTGATGCAATAATTGGATTTATTTAGTGTATTCAAATTCTTCTGATCTTCTATTTTCACACGGTAAGATATAAGACAAAGTATAGAAATTTGTAAAACAAATCTCTCTCTCAAATTGCATTACTTGTTTTGGTTATTGAGTTCTAAATTGGTTAAGAATGTTAACTGATTTATAGATTGATCAGCAACCGTGTATACTCTTTAATACCCCGCGTGGATATGATATTTGATTTGACTTATGTAAAAGAGACAAACAAGAGCAGTTGCAATAAGTCTTGCGTAGATCTTGAAGAGTAAGAACATATTTCGCTCTTGACCGGCGGTAACATGTTACCAGATCAACCTACCCAAATTTTTCAAATTTTAACAGTTAATTTTAAACTTAATAGTTTGCAGATATAGATTAATACCGATTGCAAAGTTATAACAGAATTGAAGTTGATCTGTTGCTGTATGTACTTGCAACTAGTATAAAACACAATTTTATTTAGTGATTATCCCGATATTATATATAATTTTATTTTCTCTGAGCTCATGATAACTGTTTATCCCGATGAACCCATTAATGTGGTGGTTTTTATCCCGGTCTAAATTGAATCTCAAAAAAAAAACTACCCACCTGCATAAGGTAAAATTTCTTCAATAGAAATGTACACAACCACACTACCTCTATTAGATATATGTAGAAAACGTGATCATATATTAAGAAAAGTTTTAAGTGACCGGTAATAATATCTCGAATTTCGCTGATCGTTCACAATAAAACAGCAATTACGAGCAGTAATTAACAGATGAAATACTGATGCTACACTCGCCAGAAGCATTGTTTATTGTAAATCAAAATAATCGATTATAATTGCTTTGTTTCTGAGAACAACTAGGTACATAGATATTTTACAATCACTAGACAGACACTAATTAAATAGTTCGTTAGTTTGGAATAATAAGAAATTTCGAAATTTTCTTGATGAAATATCCCGTCGATCTATTCGGGCGAGTGACAGACGTCTATTTGGATCTTGACAAATATTTTTTTTTTAAATACTTAGCGGGACAATAAGCTTGTTTTAGGTCAGACGCAAATACTTATTTTTTAAACAAACGCTTTGCTATCTGAAGATAGTTAAATATGCCAATTCTCTCATATATCTTTTCATAATCACTATCAAAACTAACCGACCTATATTATGGGAATTTAAAAAACAATAGTGTTGGAATTTTTTTTAAAACTCTCGAAAAGCAAGCTTGATGAACAAACACAGCGTAAATAAGGTTAACTAACCAACCAAAATCTAGTAATAACATTTTTAGAACTATATAAATACTAAGTACGCTGTCTCCGTACTTTATTTACTTATGCTGCATATATACATATTTTTATATCATATGCATTTATTGCGTTTATTTATACAAATATGGATGCCACGTTTATTTATTTTGTATATATATTGCCTGCACTACTATATTTTTTTTTCAGTTTTGTGTAATGGTTGACTGGGAGATAATGCCATCTGGCATTAAGTCCGCCATTTGTACATTTTATAACATTTTGTGCAATAATGTTAAATAAATAATAAAAATAAATAAATAAGTATTCGTAATTTATATATTAATACGATAATATGCAACAACAGTCAATTATTTGAGTACTAATAACAATAATACACTTTAATGTACACCTTAAAGACAAAATTTTACAATATGAATAATATATAGCAGGTTATATATAGTGCAGACTAGACACTAGACAGACAGTACAATTGGCAGCCAAATCGCATAGAGCGATTTCTTTCAGGCAACCTTTGCATGAAAAGTGTGTGGAAAACATATCTAACTACATGCGGTAGTATGAGGTGCACCAAAAAGAAAATAACATAAAAACGTAACACATCCTTTCAAACTAAAATTTAAAAACTGTAATACAATGCTGGAGTATGTATATATTTCAAGATTGTATTATATTTACATAATATATATCTTAAATAGGCCAGTAAGTATATTACATTCTATGTAGAATCGAATCATCATAGTGATAGATATACTCCTTCACTTTTTTCTTAAATATCGGCAAAGACCGTGCGTTACAGATTGTTTGGGGAAGTGCGTCCACAAACGAACAGCATAAACCGTAAAGGATTTACTGTAGAATGTTGTAGAAGTTCCTGAATGAATTGGCAGATGTATTATGTCCGATATCCGCATTACCAAAGCCATTGCAGAAATGTGTTTCAACGAAATAAAAAACAATTTAAACGGTAATAAAAAATATATTCCAGCGAAATGTGGTAAGTAAAATGAATTAATTTTTCAGTTCACGTCGTGGTTAAATTTGGCGTAGGTCCTGTATGCTAATTATGATTATATGATTTCGGAAGGTTAATTTGATAGTTGACTTGAAATAGAATGAAAAAGGCCTTTTTTTATATAGTATGACAATGTAATATCGTACTGGTCCCATTGTAATAATTTATTATTAAAACCGGCAGAGTAGAATAGTACCTATCCCTGTTCCAGGTATTGTAAGACGCGACTAAGATATCAGAACCGACAGATGGCGGTATATCCATACAAAAAAGTCAGCTCAAATGTACAGGGTGGGGATGGGCAGCAGCTTCCCTGACGCGAAAGCTGTATTCTGCGATTGCCAACACGCTTGCCCAACGCGGCAATTATAGATAACATACCCCCTTCCTTGGGGGGCCTATGTTCAATTGGAATTTTAATGGCTGGTATGATGATGATGAATAATGACTAATGTATCGCATACATTTAGTTAGTGCGAGAATCGAACCCATTACTCTTCCTTTAAATATAAAGTCATATATCTAAATATGCATTACAAATGCATCATTTAGGATTTCGAACAACTCGTTAATCAGCTTTCTTCTTTGCGATTTACTGAATTTAGGGCAATCCGATTCAATTCGCTTGGATTCGGGACAATTTATTGTGACAAACGTTTTGTCATGCTTTTTCTAATATCCAATTAAAAACGTTAGCATTATTTCCATTATTTCAATGTCATTTGTTGCTACAGTCGTTTATGCATTAAAAACTTTATGTAGATATATTCATAATTATATCTATAAAAATATTTCTTTATAATTTAGCATCAAATGCTTACAACAATATCAAAAATAGTGCAATCAATTTGCATTTTATTGCAAATAACTTCAACTGTAATTACTCCTGAGAATGCATTATTCAAAATTACTTTATTATATTGACGGACCCGATGGCGCCTAGTGATCTTATCTTGTGCGCCGAAGGTCGTAGATTCGATCCCCACCTAGGAGAAATATTTATATGATGATGTCTGTGTTTATTCTATCTGGGTGTTAAATGTAGGTATTTAAGTAGTATACTTGTAATTCCTCTGTCTGTCTGATGTCCGTAACACACTTGTGTTGATCACTTGATTTAAGCAACTGATCTCGTATGAAATGTTGTGTGAATTATATTATTTTTGAAATGTGCCAACATCACTTACGTTTATTGAAAACCTCGAAAAAAGAAGTTAGTATACACCTTTTGTTTTGTAAATCAGAAATAACAAAAATACCTTGAGCCGACACATATAATATGTTTGTGTTAATGTGAGAATCGTATCTTTGGCAATTGATTTCCATTCATCACTCATAGCCGTCGCTCGTCAGTGACAAGTCGTTATTACATCACAAAAAGCATAGAAACCGTAGTCAATAGACATTCATCCAATAAATAGAAGTAAGATCGTCCAATAAAAATGTATTACTCATCAGACTCGCACTGCCAAACCGAATTCATTCGGAGTTTTCAAAGAAATAATTTCCTGTGAGGGATTTTTTCCAGTCCTGTAATGATTATTTGAATTATTCATCCTTTTGTACCTGAGCGAGGGAGCGAAAGATTTTGACCTTTATCGCTTACATTGTTCAGGTTTTCGTATTTGTTTGTAAACGTAATTTGGGGAAAATCTCTAAACATTATGATATACTTATTTTATTTTTTCGTCGAAGTACGTTAGCGGTTACATCAAAAATATATTTTTTTGTAGCCGCTTCAACTATAAGTATTAACACAGTAACAAACAACTTTGTTAATTTATTAAAAGTTTACGTTAATAGATAAATTTTTATTTGCTTATCAAAAAATACTATTACTCCGGTAGGTTAGGTTAGAACATACATGATGTAATTTGTGTTTGTTCTGTGTCTAGGTGATATGTAATATATATATCAATAATGATGTCTCTATCATCACAAATGCTATGACCTGGCTATTTATTAATACCTCTTCTTGGTAGAAGAGGTATTAATAAATAGTAATTAATAATACCCGAATACACCTGAACCAGATGGTTCAGTTAAGTTTGGATGTTGTATTCTTATACCAACTTTTGCATTCACTTCCGATTTATGTATTTATGCAGTGATTCTGCTTTCAAACATCCTTGAATACTGAAAATATTTTTTGGAGTAATGTTCTTTTCCTTATTTTTATGTTTAAGTGGAAACGTAACGAAAAGTCATACCTTGGCATAAATGATCGTGGTATGAATGAAAGGCTTTCTACAAATCTATAGTATTTTATACAATTATATGCTAGATTCTTTCATCGTTCCATAAATAATAGAAGATAATTAAATTAAGCCACCGTATCCAAAGCTTTCAATACATATCGGTTTCCTTCTTTGTAATACTTCCTATTCCATCTTTTCCTGTCCTTTATATTCTACTGATTACGTTGTTACGCCCTAAAATAAACTACACAAAAGGAACATGGCAAATACACTTCCAACGTCCCGCTGCGCACAACCGTGCTCCCCAAATACATGGGGTTTCTTAAAGTAAAACTGTAGACGAAGATAATAACATTGCTTAAGTGGCCAGCACGAAGGTCGCGTCATAATGGAACTTCGGCTTCCATCCTCATTCAGAACAAGGAAGTGAAGAAGCACAATGTGAACAATATACACCAAGACTATTCTTTATCCGGTGGGGGAACTTTTTATATCGATGTCGTAGTACATTCTTTGAATGCGCCATGTCACGAACTAGCCGGATAAAATATAATCATTATTATCTATAACGCTTTAAAAAAATATTGTTTCACAGCTAGTATTATAGCTGTGTTACAGTTAATATTATTTAAAAGTACTTGCGACATTTTTATATAATATATGCTTAACATCCAGACACAGATCAAAACAAATGTTAATCACTTAAATGTCATACAATACGATAGGCGCATAAAATAGGAATACGTACCGCCATCTTGGGCCTGTCATTATTTCCATTGTAACGTAAAAAATATATCACAGTATAGCCTGACATACAAATCATATTAATTTATCATCATTCATCATTACAGACATTGGAAGTCTACTGCTGAACATAAGTCTCCCCAAGAAAGGAAAAGCTTTGCCCATAATTGCCGCACTGGGCAAGCGTGTTGGCAATCGCAGAGCGCAGCCATCCCGACGGGGATGCTGCTTCCCATCCCCGTCCTGTGCATTTGAGCTGCACTGTTTTGGATGGATTTACCACCATCTGTCGGTTCTGGTACCATAGTCGCCCTCCACTTACAACGCCTGGTACAGAGGGAATTACTATTCTACTCAAGCGGTACTTCACAGCATATTTAATATATGCTTTCCTATTATTACGATCATTTTGTTTTAATACTAAATGTATTTAGTATTGCTTTAGCAAGATGCCGTTTTATTTAGCCTATATATTTTACAACTTATCAATATCTAATTCTGTTTTTATACAATTTAACTGCGACATCGATACCAGAAGATTATTGCAAAAGTAGAACACATTAATGGACTCTGATATTGGAATTGGCATTTTTATGAACATCGTAATATTACAAAGTTTCGAATTACCCTCAGTCGTGGCCATAAATAGGCTACTAAGGCCTGCCCCTTGAAAAAATACTTGTGGGCATTTTAGTTAATTTGCGTACAACTAAAAAGATAATGTGATGTTTTCATAAGTTTCAAATTACAGGGATTAGAGAGAAATTAATTTATTTTTAATTAAGTTTATTAGGAAAATTATTGAGATTTTTTTAACATAAACCACATATTGTGTCTCGTCTGTTCGAGCATAACTCTAGATCAATTGCGCTAAGTTACATAAATCTGTTTTTAGGCGTGTGCATACTTATCATGTTATTATAGTCATCCTATCAGTCATTGGAAGTTCACTGCTGAACATAGGCCTCTCTAAGAACGAGGGAATTTCGCCCATAATTGCCATGCTGGGCAAGCGCATTGCTAATCGCAGAGCGTAGCTTTCACGACGAGGACGCTGCTGTCCATCCCCACCCTATGCTTTTGAGCTACAGTGTTCCGGATATAACGCTATCTGTCCGTTCTGATACCTTAATCGCCTCTTATGCCACCTAGTACAGACGACATCTAGTCTACTCTTCCGGTACCTCACAGCCGGTACCACACGGACGGCATCATTTCAAAGTTATCATTATCTTTATATGGAAATTGTGTTACCTAATGTTTGATAGGCAGTTTATAGGTTAGAGACCCGATAAAGCGAATCAATCTTACTTAGTTACGGGATCAACAGGAAAAAATGCTACATACTCGAACAAAGTCGAATTTAAATATTGTTATAGCGAGTGACTGTATTTGACTAGCTTTCTGACTTATTATATAATATCGTTACCAATCACTACCAGTTTTTCTTGCAGGTTCTTTTCTGACGGCTCGCGTAATGAACCTGCTTAATTATAAGACTCGCCCGGTGCCGTCAGAGTAGTATTAAAGTATTACACTCAATGACCTATTTGTTTAAATGACTCTTATAACACCATTAGGATGTCAGGGTCATTGGTCATTTGTGTAAATAGCAGATCTATAATTATAGATTTGTTGTTTCTTTTTTTGACGATTTATAAGTGTTGTAATTGAACATCAGCGCCACCAATGATGTCCCATCCCTACTAATTGTAAAGAGTTATGTTGTGCCCCTCACTACTCTCTCTGCCATATTTTTTTCTCTCAAGTGCGATCGGCAAATTATAATATCCTTAAATATCAATAAACTGTTATTTCATAATTAATGTTTCTACCTTTTATTTTAACAACAGGTTATGGGCCCAGCCCTTGACAGTAAAATTTAGAAATATTTCAGTTTATTCCGAAAAGTATCGCGAGTTAAAAAAAGTTTAAGGTTAGGTCGCCGGCTAGGTTTTATTTCAGCTTATTTCCATTCAGTTTCCGAAGCAATGTCGATGAACACCGTGCATATTGATAAACTGACCGGGAGGGACAATTACAATAGCTGGAAATTTGCCGTGAAGTCATATTTGGAGCACGAGGAATTGTGGTCATGTGTGGATCCAACCAGAGAGGAAACCGCTGATACGAAGAAAGATGTCAAGGCCAAGAGCAAAATCATTCTCCTCGTTGACCCCTGTAATTATCACCACATAGAAGATGCCCAGAGTGCAAAAGAGGTGTGGGTCAAACTTCAGTCTGCGTTCGAAGACTCCGGATTACAAAGGAGAGTGGCGCTTTTACGTGATCTCATTAATACAAATTTAGAAAATTGTACCGATATTGAGGAATACGTAAATAAAATCGTAACAACTTCGCATAAATTGAGAAACATTGGTTTCAAAGTGGATGACGAATGGCTAGGAACCCTAATGTTGGCGGGATTGCCCGACCAATATAAGCCGATGATTATGGGTTTGGAAAGCTCTGGTGTCAAAATTAGTGCAGATTCAATTAAAACTAAATTGTTACAAGAGGTCACAAAGGAATCTGATACTACCGCATTGTACACAAAGCACAAGTTCCATCAAAAAAAGAATAACTACCCTCCGAATAATAAAAATAAACCCCGAGGTCCCCGTTGCTACAATTGTAACCGTCACGGACATTTGAGCAAAAATTGTTTCTTTAATAAAAAGGACTCTAATACTAATAAAAATTATGCTGCCGTTTTTTCAGCCTATTCTACCACAGAAGACTTGGACTGGTATGTGGATTCTGGTGCATCCATGCACATGACTCGAAGATCTGATTGGTTATATGAAATCAAGACACCTCCGATACATAATATAAAGGTGGCCAATAATTCTTCAGTTACTGTACAGCAGATGGGAAATTTGGATCTCAGTCTCCGGTGTAATGACGGTAAAGTAAACACAGTCCAGGTGAGAGACATTTTATTCATTCCGGAACTCAGTACTAACTTGCTGTCTGTTAGTCAATTAGTGAAGAATGGCTGTCAAGTTACTTTTCACAATACTGGCTGTAATATTTATAATAAAGAGAAACAATTAGTAGCAACGGCAAGACTAACAAACAACATGTACAAACTGAATACTGTTGGAGGGGACGCCTATATTTCTGCCACCGATAGCTCTGAAACATTAGATGTTTGGCACCGTAGAATGGGTCACCTCAATTACGATGATGTTAAAAAACTAGAAAATTGTGTAGAAGGGGTAAAGATAACAAAAAGTGAGAATAAAACTTGTGTACCGTGTTTAGAAGGAAAGCAGACACGGCTACCTTTTAAAAATGAAGGTTCAAGATCAACTTCACAACTAGAGGTTATTCACTCAGATCTCTGTGGTCCAATGGAGTGCACATCAATGGGAGGGGCCAAATATATCATAACATTCATTGATGATTATTCAAGAAAAGTGTATGTATATTTTCTGAAAAGCAAATTGGACATAACAAAAGTTTTTCATGAATTTAGATGTGAAGTTGAAAATGAATTGGGAAAGAAAATAAAAGTAATACGCACAGATAACGGCACCGAGTATTGCAATAAAGAATTTTCAAAATATCTTACAGACAGTGGCATCAAGCACCAAACAACCACACCCTACACTCCGCAGCAGAACGGCCTGAGTGAGAGAAAGAACAGAACACTCGTAGAACGTGGCAGGTGCATGCTTAGTGATGCCAATCTACCAAAGATCTATTGGGCTGAGGCTGTATCCACAGCCGCCTATATTTTAAACAGATGTCCATCTCGAGTACTCAATGACATGACACCAGAAGAGAAGTGGTCCGGAAAGAAACCTAATATTAGTCACATGAAAATATTTGGGTGTAAGGCCATGGTTCATGTACCGAAACAACAAAGACAGAAATGGGATGCCAAATCTACAGAAATGACATTTGTTGGCTACTGTCAAAACACAAAGGGCTACAGATTACTGGATAAGAAGAAAAAAACCATTGTGAAAAGCAGAGATGTTTTATTCATTGAAGATTCAAATTCAACTCAAACTATGACACAACACAAGTCTCAAACTGCTTCATTAACGTTGGAAAAAGGTACATTTAATGTACAGACAGAAATATCAACTCCGGATGAACCTAGTTTGACAAGTGAGACACTAACTCACATTGACAGTTCTACATCAGAGGACACTTCTTTTTCAGATGCAAATGACAGGACTTACATTCCAAGCAGCAGTGAATTAACCGATGACAGCATTAATGAACAATGTTATTCTAATGTCACCCTGAGAAGGCGGGTGCCCAATCGTGTACTCTCTGAGGATAAGAAATTTTACATAAATATGGCATGTCAGACTGTAAACCTGTCAAGACACCTATAGATCCTCAGGCAAAACTACATTCAACTGGCCAAGAAGAGGCAATATTAAAAAACATTCCTTATCAGGAAATAATTGGATGTCTGTTATATTTATCTCAAGGCACAAGACCAGACATTAACTATGTTGTAAATTACCTAAGTAAATATAATATTAAACCAGAAATGAAACATTGGGTAACATTGAAACGTGTATTGAGATATCTAAAAGGAACTGAAAACATTTGTTTGATGTTTAAGCAAGATTAAGATGAAGATATAGTTCACGCCTACTGTGACGCAGATTGGGCTAATTCTGAAGATGACAGACGCTCCTGTACTGGCTACACTTTTATCTTTCAGGGAGGATCCATATGTTGGAATTCAAAACGTCAACCCACTGTAGCACTCTCGACGACAGAGGCTGAATACATGTCCTTGTCGGCATGTACACAAGAAGCGATTTGGCTAAAACAGCTACAAGAAGAATTTTGGCCACATCTCAAGCAACGGGCTATAGTTGTTTATTGCGATAATCAAAGTTGCATTAAACTTTCAGGTACTGATGGATATAACTGCAGGACGAAACACATAGACGTCCGGCATCATTTTGTAAGGGACAAAATCAATGAAAAGAAGGTTGAGGTGCGCTATATCAATACTGAAGAGATGGTTGCCGATATCCTGACTAAAGCCACTCCGCAAGCCAAGCTGCACTACCTCAGCGGCAAGATGGGCCTGTGTTCAAGGGAGGATGTTGTAATTGAACATCAGCGCCACCAATGATGTCCCATCCCTACTAATTGTAAAGAGTTATGTTGTGCCCCTCACTACTCTCTCTGCCATATTTTTTTCTCTCAAGTGCGATCGGCAAATTATAATATCCTTAAATATCAATAAACTGTTATTTCATAATTAATGTTTCTACCTTTTATTTTAACAACAATAAGTTCTACTTAAATAAAGTTATATTTGACTTTAACTTTTTCTATGAATTATGACTGTGAGCTATGTTAATTTGATAACAAGAGTTAATTTAGTTGTTGCCTATAAAGTAAGCAACCATCTATCGCCACAAATTAGCATTGCGGAAGGCTCAGAGCTGAGGGCTTGATTGATATATAAAAGCTTCCAACGGCACGTCAGGCCTGGAGCAATGTAAGCTTCTAGTTGTCATATTTCCGGTCAAGTCAGCTTAGCAGTGGTAAAATGTAGTATTTCCATAACCTCAGCAATACACAATTCACTTATTTTTACAATTTTAAATACAAAATCTACTGGTAGGGTGAAAGAGGAGATATACTCCTACAAAAAAGAACAATTTCAATTTAACTAACACATCGCAAATGCTATTTTTAAATGATTTCTTTTTGTTATACACATCATCTTACATTCTAATATTTAGGTATTAGGTTAGTCATCTGAAGAATGCCTCGTAAATTGACATTGCGTGACTGTAAACGTCTCGCTTTAACAAACGAACAATAAACAGTACACACAAAAAAGATGCAACTGAACTAGGTTTTCCTTGTAAACGCTCAACTCAGTTTATTTATTTACGGCTCTTAAAAATATAAGTTCGAGAACAAATTAATGTACAGGCACAGACTATGGATCTCCACTTGTTACGATTTTGGCATACGTCTCTCGCTTCTCTTACTTGCATTAGTCCTTTCATACACGCTCGTTTATTATTGATACTTCTGATCTGGTCCTTTTTAATACCTCCTCTATCTTGTTAAGATATGTTCGCCTAGATCGTCTTATACCAACTCTTCCATTCACTCCTTCCACTCTTCAATCCATCCCTTCTACGTGTCCAAAACTCTCAACATTCCTTTCTCTATTGTTGTCACATCATCATCTTAAACACCACATTGATTTCTCCATTACTGCATGTTTTATAGAAATTGTTTATTTATTTTAAGAACATAATTATATAACACTTCTCAGTAAATATCTTAAAAGGCTCGCAAGTGAGGCAGCACCAAAAATAAATAATAAGTACTAGCGCCTTGTATTTATCGGAAAACGATATTTTACCAGACAGACGTTGAGTCCGGAGACTGTAATAGTCTGGCAATATTTGTTCTGTTTTGCACGTTTCTTTTGTTTAACTTTATTTTACATAAAATTTTACAAGAAAGCGGACCTGCGGCTTCACAAAGCAATATTACAGTGAAAATGCTCAAATGAAAAAAACTACGAAGCAAACGCTATATTTTTGTTGTACACTCAAAAATTTTAATTTGTTTTTGTTTTATTAGACCAGATTGACAAACAGGCATAATATAAGCGTCACTGCAGCCTATAGACGCTCATAATATCAAAAGGATACTAACGCGTTGCCAGCTTTGTGACTTGAAGATATTATGCCACATGCCATCCAGTAAATTCACTGCCTCTCACCCTCCAGACCGGAACACAGCGATGCGAACTATTTTGCGGTAGAAATAGGTAAGAATGGTAGCAATGCAGACGACCTTTCGTAAATGATCTATCTCATGTTGAGTGCCGTGGGACACCGATAGAGTATAATAGTACCTCCCCCTGTTCTAAGTGTCGTAGGAGGCGACTGTGGTACCAGAACCGACAGATAAAGGTACTTCCACCTGAAACAGCGTAGATAAAATGCAACATGACGGTGAGGAGTCTCGTTGGATAGCTTCACTCTGCGATTGCCGCAACGCCTGCCTAATATGGCAATTATGGACAAATTACAAATATGGACTTTTTGTGGGAGCCTTTGTTTGTTTGAGCCACAGAGGCTCTACGGATAATATGACGATGACAACGTTGCTTTATAATTTCCACAAATTACAAAAAATAGTATATAACCGAGTTGCAGCGAGCACAAAACCACACTAATAATCTCTTTGACTATGTACTGAGCACATATACACATACATATACAGAGGCGAATGTGCTTGGTCTTATGCACATTAGCCAGAGCTTTTAATTACAACTTGCCGCTTTAAAATTCACTTTTCGAGTCTGCTTTGAAACATTATTAATACATGAGGTGAGTTTACTATTGTTTCACAATTAACATTTAGTAAGTCGCACTTAGCACAAATAATTCATAATATTTCGGATACCGAGCCAGGTAACCAAAGCGTCAAACAAAAAAATTTAACCTTTTTAACAATCGTCTTACAGATCTAAGCCTTAAAGCCGTAAGGTACCGGCAGAGTAGAATAGTACCTCCCTATGTACTAGCTATCGTAAGAGGCGACTAAGGTACCAGAACCGACAAATGACGATAGACAGTGTAGTTCAAATGCTGCTCCCCACGATAGGCAGCAGCTTTCGCGCGTCCTTGCCGCGAAAGTTGCACTCTGCGATTACCAACACGATTGCCAAACGCAGCAATTATGAGCAAAATTTCCCCTTTCCTGGGGAAGCCTATGTCTAAGCGGTGGATTTCCAATAGCTGTAATGATGATGATGAACTAAGGTCTAAATCTGCTTTAAAACGTACAGTAGGTTTAAGGTTTTTTTTTTATATTTAAAAAGAATATTATCATGCCAATGTTGTGCGACGCCGTAATGATAGCCTAAAGTTACCAAAAAGGGATAATCTTGAATGTATCCGGATAAAATATAAAGCCAAAAATCACATGTCGAGTACGGTCGTTTGTCACGGAGCCCTCGGCGGAGCCGGCCCTTTGGACTTAGCCGCTGTCCATTGCCAGAAAATGTCTGCCACGAACAAAACAAGCCCTTTTTATCATCGTTGTATTGTTGATGTTTTGTTAGAGTATCGTTGAAGGATGGAATGTGTCTATAATGTGGACATGCTCATTCAAATTAAAAGCGTGGGAGTACACTTCCAGCTTCATGGTTAATTGGATTGATGAGTGTAATTGATAAAGAGAGGAGGTATCTACTTGAGTACTCTATACATACTTTAACGAGGGTCGAATGTCGCTGAGTCTGAGAGAAGGGAAAATCTTCCGAGGAGTCAGGTAGTCGAATCTGAAACCGTTGGAAGGGCGTTCATTCATGTGATGTGTCGGTATATTCGGAGCGTGGTGAAAACTTTGTATGCAGATTTTGTGTGATAAGTTGAATTGACGTAACGTGTTGTTTATTGGGTTACTACGTGTGGCGTCACAACTCCGCTATTTGTTTTATATACAAAAATTACCACAAGACATAAATGAAACGTCTTTAGTTAAGTGAATGTAAACCAATACTTTTGTAACTGTTTGTATTTACTACATAGTATAAAATAAATGCATATGTGCTTAGATATTTTAAAGTCGGCAACTGATATTAATGCGGTTATGTAAGGTTGATAGTTATTTATATTTGTAATGAATGCATAATACAGATAAAGTAGAAAATCACGGATATATTCATTTTTCTAATCTGATGACATAAATAAAAATTCTATTGCCTTTACATTGCAAACGTGGTTGAACCCAATGAAATAGATGAAAATAATGTGCTATAGTTATTTACACCTTAAAAAGGCCCACAAAAAAGTCCACGATGAGGTATGTCTATCTAAGAAGGTAGGTAGGAAGATCGATACCTAAGAAGGTATAACCCACAATAACCATTTTTATGAAAAATACTGGTCTATTTACGAATCGATTTTAAAGCATGCAGTACTAATACTTATTTGATTAAGTAGCTTAAATACATCGTAATAAGGTCCCTTACAATATGTAATTTAATTAGTAACGTTAGTTCTGTTAGGAATCTCTTCATTCCTGACTCCATAGCTCGTTGAGCTACTTTCAGTTGGCCAATAAGGCCCATGGAAAGAAACCACATTAAGCTGCCATAGGTCATCCCTGGTAACACACATTATTCGAAAAATTTTGACTTGTGGCACTGAGGTATGTCGGACGAAAAGATGTTTCGCAGTTTTTCAAACGCTGCCCGGCCGACGTGGTTTCGACCTCTTTCTTGAATTTGGACTTACCTAATTGGACTATTTGTCCTAGGTATACATACGAGTCAACAACTTCATGAAATCGAGCTCTCAACTAAAACTGGAGTGGGTACGAAGAGGCAATAGAGGCCCCGAAACCGACAGATGGCGGTATACTCATCCGAAACAGTACATCTGGATGCTGTTGCCCATCCGCCCTAGTATAAATTCTCGTTCTTAGATTGCCACCACACCTACCCAGCGCGGCAAATATGAGCAAAGTTCTCTCTTTTTAAAGATGGCAAATGTCCAACACGTTCTTCACGGGACATTCTACAGCTGCTATGACGATGATGATTACGTAATTATGTACAGGTTTTATTAATACACAATAGTAACAAAAACTCTTACATTTAATTATGATTATTGTTATAAATTTATTATAATTGATATCTTCGATACATTTTCAAAGAGTAATCATCTTTCCTTTACAAGAAAAAACAAACAAAAATCTTGTATCTTACTTACCACATTTTTCACCGCAGGTATTTTTTCCACTCCCGAAATTAATAAGAACAAAGAAGTCCTTTTTGTTCCGTTTATTTTATAAATTAGCTTGTTAATTAAGAAGCACTGTGAAACCGCTTTGATCGCACTAATTAAATTGCACGACAGAATATTTTATATAAATTCTCTAAATAATTCATACTTCTTTATCTATTTTAATGAATTCTTCACTAAGTTATTATTATTTTGCCTTGAGGTACCGGCAGAGTTGAATAGTACCTCCCCCTGTCGTAAGAGGTGACTAAGTTACCAAAACCGACAGATGGCGGTATATCCATTTAAAAAAGTGTAGCTCATATGCACAGGGCGGGAATGGGCAGCAGCAGATTACCAACACACAGGGGGAGGCCATGTCCAGTGGACTTCCAATGACTGATATGATGATGATATTATTACAATAAATTTTACTGAATTTTCTAAGTTAATAATAATAATAATAAATTCATACGACATCTCCTACATTGATTGATCTGAGTCTGAAATAAATAGCTTAAAGCAATTGTGTTACGGATATCACACATAACAGGATCTTTTTTATATCACACAACGGCTTTTATTTTATACTTAAATCAGTAACACAAGTGTGTTATGATAAGTGATATCAGTTATAAGTATAATATCTAAGTACATACATATATAAATAGCACTTAGATGCACAACAAGCACAAATTTTCGAATAAGATTTAGATACTTCTTTATAAAAGAAAAATTAGATAATCACTTTGTTGTCCGTGTATTCATTTTGGTCAAGGCCTTCTTATTAGAAAATATATAACGTTGAAATTATCTTGCTTCTATCTTCTCTTGAAGGTGTAAAACAATCCAAATTTGAATCCAACGAAATCCTAAGACACAGCTGTTTGAGCTTTATTTCTTAATATTTAATTGGTTCGTATCAATCCTAACCTACCTTAAAACTTAAAGGGATCTAGAAAATTTACCAATATAATTTTTCCTACCATTATTATTCAGCTAATTCAGGTAAAATTTACCTAGAAGTGTAACAATGATATGTCCTTATAACAAAATAATTTTGTAGTCCTTTAAAATATATTTTATTGAACTCTATGATGATAACTTTTTAAACTAAATAAAATCTTATTCTTGATTGAAACAAAAGTAAATAATGATAAGATAAGATGTGGTGTAAAAAATGATGTGGTAAAAACAATAGAGAAAGGAATGATGAGATGCTTTGGACATTTAGAAAGGATTCATCAAAGTAGAATGACTGCACTATATATAGAGCAAAAGTAAATGGAAGAGTTGGTATAAGACGAACGTGGCGAACATATCTTAACCAGGTAGAAGAGCTATATAAAAAGAGCCAGGGCAGAGGTACCAACAATAAACGAGCGTGTATGACAGGACTAATGCGAGTAAAGGAAGCAAGAGAGGTATACCCCCATGGGACACAGGCGTGATGTATGTATAGCCTTAATAAAAAGTACCTATAAAAGGAGATTTCAAAGTTACTACTAGTACCTAATGATAAAAAAAAATAATTTTGAATAGCTTTTAAACACTTAATACGTCGTATTTACATTACATTTCAATTTGACTCTTCAATTTCAGGTCATCATTCTCTTGAGACAGTCGTTATCTTGAGAAGTTAGAAGCCGTTGAAAAGTGCTTTTATTATGAATAATGAACGAATAAATATAAGAAAACACTAATAATGTTACCCGAATTAACCTAAAAACAATTGACAATCAATCAACTCAAACAAGTGACAATCAATAAAAAATAATATTTTTAAAAGTTCTTTGGAAAAAACATCGTAATTATGAGGGAAGATTATGAGTAGAACTTATTAAGTATGTAAGTTGGTAAATATATTTGGTTGAAGATATAATGAAAAAATATATACTAATTACGTACAATGGGGCTAGTTGCAAGTTTATTAAGAATATTATGTACTTGTAATCTTCTTTTAAAAATATCAAGTAAATGTTTACATTAAAAAGGTGCATTACAAGATAATAGAAATACATTGTCAAAATTAATTTGATAGTGATCCCAAGTAAAAGTTTCTCATTAATAGTGAATATTTTCCAAGCCATTTTCCAATAGTTTACAAAGAAAATTCAGATTTATGTTAAATCTTGTATTTTCTAAGGAAAGTTTTAAAATTTATTCGGAGACAATAAATGCTCTGTACTAAGAACCCGTAATAAGAAATGAAAGTTTAGTCGCAAAAATTCGTAGTTCTTTTTACTTTGTCTGCAAACTTCGCTCTATAGTCACAGTTTTTTCAAGATGGAATCTGAACTTTCAGCCTGTAGTAGAACTGTTAATTTATCGTTTAGAACACAAGCAGTGAACTGAAAAGAAGTAACTAGATTCTACGTAGTCACAAAAATTCAAATTCATGTTTTCAAACAAACTAAATATATGTACATAAATCACATACATTTTGGATATATGTGATGGAAGATCTTGGATATATAAGTATGTAATCTGTTTGTCACGTTATAATAACTGATGTCTCATAAATGTGTTTAACATTAAAAAGGAAGCTATTGATATAATCAACCGGTTCAAAAATAATATGCTTATTTTAATTAATTGAACGTAATTTGTTTCGATAACTTAATTAAAAATCGTTACCGATATAAAAAAATGGTTGCTTGTTATTACTATTAACAACTAGCCGCGGGGTACCGGCCGAGTAGAAAAGTAGCTTCCCTAGACAAGTTGTCGTAAGTGGCGACTGAGGTACCGGAACCGACAGATGGCGGCATATCCATCCAAACAACGCAGCTTTAATTAACATAGTCCGGGGATAGGCAGCAGCATTCTCGAAGCGAAAGCTAAGCTCTGCGATTATCAACAGGCTTGCCCAGCGCGGCAATTATGGGCAAATCCCTGTTTTTGGAAGGCCTACATCCTCTCCGGCTTAAGCCTGAGACAAAAGAAAATTATAAATGAATTAAGTAACTTACTTATCGCTTGTTTCAAACTTGTAAAAGAGTAATATTCGAGTATTTGTAGGTAATTAATTGCCTACAAAAGTAACCTACAACAATGCAGAGATGACGTTCTTAGCACAAAAAAGCAAATATTCGACATGTCTCCTAAGAGTGGACTACCCCCGCAAGGTTCTAATACCATCTTAAGCCTGTGACAAGTAATATTTATCCAGTAATTTCATCCTAATAAATATTTACGAAAATAATTATTAATAAACATAAACTAGAGGTAGATCTCTTACAAAGGTCGTCTGCGTTGGTACCTCACCCTCTCCTATTTCTGCCACCATACAACAGTGTTCGTATTGCTGTTTTCCGGTTTGAATAGTGAGGGAGGCAGTAAAATTAATGGGTAAATGTGACACAATATCTTCAGTCTACAACGTTGATGACACGCTAGGTTGTTTGCTGTCTTCGTAATATAAAAAAGAAATAAAAACCAATAATTATATAACAATAAACATTTCAATACATTTCAGGATTTATTAAGGTACGGGATTTTACAAAGAAGAGTTATTAATAACCATTTTAAAAATATTTAGTTAAAAACTTCTACTAAACCCTTGGGAGTGAGAAGGTTGACAGTGACTGACGTATTAAAATGCCTTCATAACTCAAACGCCAACCAAATAGGTAGGTAGTACTCAGCCAACTTTTATATATTCCCTCCTTTTTCACGCGAGCATTTGTCGTGAGATTGCGATCGGCTTGCTCGACTAGCGCTGGTTCCGATAGCAAATCGACGCGCAGATATAAATTTCTCCAACAACCGTAAAAATAATATAACGCAATACTGAATAAAGGAAATTCAAAAATAGAATCTAAAATGAGTCGGAGTTCTTGCTCGAATCTTAGAATCAAAATCTAAAACACTGAACGCTGACTTATTTTTTTAGACAACTTAGAGACAAGCTCAGAGGAACATGAGCTATGTTTAAATTTAGAACTATTTATGGTCGTATAATAGCGTCGTTTAAAGGTTTAAATTACACACTATACAGTAGAGGAATTTAATATTCAAAGAGGACGTAAAACATGTTTTAACGCTCTCCAGTCATTAGTATTTAGATGTACAGCTTCAAACTCGCGTTTTAGGGAATGACTGTTGGTTAATTAGCAAATGGCTGCGCTCGTTTGATGTTCGGATGTCATTAATAGGGGTTGGAATATTTACTCTTATGCTAATAACGATTTACATCGAAGCTAGAACGGTTTAACAGGACTATTACCTGCCATTGCAATAAACTACAATATAGTATACTTACTTTCATCTTTTTATCCACATAAGTAAAAAACATATACATACATAATAACAATACATTTATCCGATATCTCACATTGGCCTGAGTCCGAGATGTAGAGCTTAAGGCACTTGTGTTACGAATATCAGAGAACAGAAGAATCACAAGTATAATACTTAAATACATATCGAACACCCAGACAGAGCAGATACAAACATTAATGTAATAAATATACCTTGGGTGGAGATTGAATCCACGTTCTTTGACATACAAGCAATTTTTATGTTATGAAATCAGCGAACAAGCGTACGGTCCGCTTTATAGTAAACGTGGCCACTGTCTATAGACGCTCGTGTTATTATAGAGATATCAAGCGTGTCGCCAACCTTGTGACCTGAAGATACAATGTTACATTTACCAAGTGGTTTCACTACCTCTCTCACCCTTCAAACACTATCAAATGCGCCACCGGGCTCGTTAAGTGTAATACTAATAATTAATATATACACTGATATAATATGATATTTAACATGTTTATTTAAAAATATATATATATATCGTTGTTGCTAGGAACAAATCGCTCTAAACAATAAAAGTGCTGTTCTGTATTTATTTTTATTCCTGGTATATTTAAAATATCTATATATATATTTATTTTTATTAATATGAATACTAAGGATTTTACTTTTGTATGCCTTATCGAAATATAAGACACTTACCGATGACGAATCTATATTTTTAATGTTTAAAAAAGTAAAAAATCTTTATGATATCTGAAACTCAAACGGGAATTCGAATTTCATAGTTTGTTTCTAGAAACACTTCTCAAGAGTCCTCAATTTAGGTGCATTTGTTCCGACAGTTAGGAAGGTAAAGGATTTGTGTCTTCTCTACCTATCTACATTATGTTACAGTAACATTGGATTGCTACAAATTGGTATGAATAATTGTGTTGATGTGCGTTAAATTACTTTTTGTCAGTTACATTGTTGTGTATACGAATGAATATAAGAAATATATATATATATATGGGTCGAGTTAACTACAATCAACCCATAAAATTTGAACTTATATCCAACGGCTTATCGATTAATTTCTTAATTTCTCGATTGCATATAATAAAAGTACTCCTTAACAGCGTATACGTGCGGTAGATTTTACTTTTTAAAAATCTTTTGTCAATTTGTTACCGCAAGATGATTATATGCGGAACAAAAAATATTGAAATAGTTAAATGAACTGCCTTTTGAAGTATTGAAAGCGTATATATAAAAAAAATATTCATAATGAAGGTAATAAATAGTATGTTTTATACCCTTTTTAAAGAATGAGTAGATAGCATTTTGTATATATAAACATAATAATCTTTCTAAAAACTACCTTTAAAGGCGCAGCTTTTGCTGTCAAAATACTGTGCTGCATGGTGTTCTTTATTAGTTAAAATAATATGGCAGGATTCATTTCCATAATATATTCATAGAAGTTCAGCAACTGAAGTACTGATGAAAAAAACTTGGACTATAAATTGAGTGTGTGCGCGACCTGAAGTCATTTTTTTTGGTTTGCGGCCTAAGAGTGTTGATATACTATGCGATTTTCATACATTTCAAGGGTTGCCATTACACATAAATTTTTCTGTTAATGTATAAAACCGTTTATTCAATTTCACGCATCCGGAAATTGTTATATAAATAAGGAAGTCAGCCCTAAGTGGTTCCATTTATTTATTTACCTTCATTGCACAAAATGTTACAAAATGTACAAATGGCGGACTTAATGCCAGATGGCATTATCTCCCAGTCAACCATTACACAAAACAGAAATATATATATATATATATATTTATATAGTGGTGCAGACAATATATACACAAAATAGATAAAGTGGCATACATATATATATGTGTGTAAATAACGTACATCAGAAATATGGTTATGAAGTTAAAGAAGCAGCATCAGTAAATAAAGTACGGAGACAGCGTTTCAGGATAAATTTGTTTAGGGATTGCTTAATATTTAACGGAAGCTTGTTCCAGAGTCGTATAGCTACCATCCATTGACGCAGACAGCAGCTTAGTACCGGCTAGTTGAAAGCACGCGCGTGGTATTGCATTAAATTAATAAAGACAGCCTTATTTAATACCGTCCATGTAAACAGGTGATAGATGAACTAATTTAAACCGAGAGTGTTGAACTAAAGCCCGGGTAGCAATATCGGTAGGTAGTTCCACCCACCCAATAGCGATGCAGCGCTGATCTACAAAAGCATGTTAAAAGCAAAATTGTTATATTTATAGAGATACATAAAAATTGCCGTAGACAACCCTAGATTTTTCAGTCCACTTAGATAGCAGCGAAAATCGTTAAAAGTATGCACTCAGCGTTGTGTTGAACCGGGAGTAATGCAACTGCATAAATGTTATAGAAACATTAAAATACATATACAATACATTAGGCAGCCCTAACTAGTACCGCGAACGAAGATAGCGATGCAACGCCGGGCGACGATGGTATGCAGCATTGTTTCGAACCGAGAGCCGGGTTTACGCAGCCGCAAAATTGTTATAGTAACATAAAAATACTGCCGTGGGCAGCCCTAGTTGGATCCGTTTCCACAGATGGTAGCGGGTGATGTATGCACGTGGCATATTGACCGCCGCGTGAGCCGGGCAACCGGCTGTTATGCAACCGGGTTCACCGCAAAAATGTTCCGCGCGCTCGACGCTCAACTTTATAGCAATATGAAAGTTGTAGAAAGAATTGCGGCATACTAGGAAAGTTTTAAAAGTAATATTATTTCACTTTTCTTCACTAATGCAATACACTTGGATAATACACTACACTTTAAATCCACGCTACACTTTTCTATGGCCGAGAGGTATCGGCAAATTAGAATAGTACCTCCCACTGCACCAGGTATCGTAAGAGGCAACTCAGGTATCAGAGCCGACAAATAGTGGTATATTCATCAAATAATTTAGCTTAATTGCACGGGGTGGTCATGAGCAGCAGTATCCTCGCCGCGAAAGCCGCGCTCTGCGCTTGCCAACACGCTTTTCTAGCGCGGCAATTATGGGCAAAATATCTGCTTTCTTGGAGAGGCCTTTGTCAAGCAGCGGACATCCAATAGCTAGTATGATGATAATGATAATTTTTTAATGCAATGCACTAAACGCAAATTATTTCAATAATTATAATACACTTTATTCTACAAAAAGATGAATGGATGGAAAACAAATTTGAAAATTCAGATTTGAATATAATTGCCAGTAAAAATAGTTAAGTTACTTTGGGATGTACCAAAACTCATATTTGTAACAGAAAAAAAATACTTTTACCAACATTTTTTATGCTTCGATGACACTGCCATATTTATTTTCTTTTGTACACCATTCTTTTTCATATTCGTTTGTTCTGTATTGATAAAAGTATTAATCAACTTGCAATTGCTGTACGTTCCTTTATCAACATTTCAATAATTTACAGCAATTTTTCCTAAAATTGGCATATATGTCAGAATATCTGATGTACATATATAATTAACTAGCTTTTCGCCCGCGTCTTTTTCTGCGAAGTCTTTAATTCATATCTCGTCTTGAATATCTCTCGTTATTACAGGCAGAAATCTACTCCCTGATAGCTAAACTGAGCACAAAGTCGTGCCGATTCCATGCAGAAAAATAACAACCAGATTTATCCCACGAGAACATGTTTTCGAGTAGATTTCGAGCAGAGTAACAATGTTTTTAGAAAGTAAAAAGTAGCCAATGTTTTACTCTAGCCTATCAATCCATCATTATTCACAAACTTCTGCGTTTATAATATTTGGAGGTAAAAATACTTCCACTACGATCTATTTAATCAATATTTCCACTATAAGTGATAATACGAATACTATTATATATAGGTATGTATAAGTATTTTATAACAGTATAATACTTTACTTACTAAAATTAAAATACTATATATACTTATTACACTTTTATGTTCCACGTTTTCAAAATTGACCATGTGTCCGTTATAAAGTTTATGATTGCTACTCTCACAATTTTTAATGCTATTAGTGTTCTTGTTTTGGTACTTAAATGTAATATTGCATTTTCGAATTCCCCTCATAAATAGTGCTGATTGTTGCTAAAGGTTGTAATGACAGTTCGATGCAGTAGTGAATTTATAAAATAAATAAAAACATATTAGTTAATAGTACCTCTGTACCAGGCGTAAGAGGCGATTAAGATACCAGAACCGACAGATATATTCATCCCTGTAAGTGTAGTTTAAAAGCACGGGGCTGGGATGGGGCAGCAGAATCCTCGTCACAACGCCAACACGCTCGCCCAGCGCGGCAATTATGAGCACAAATTTGGATCCCCTATTTTAAGGGCTGAGGGAAAATTTCCAAAAAATGATAATGCAGGTAATCCTTAGTAACAAAGTCTCTGTAAAGATTTTTTGCTTGCTACCATAAAAACTGTGAAAAGTTACGAATAAAGTTTCACTACCTCTTTTCAGGGGTCGGTTGATATTGAACAAATAGAACTCATACCAATTTCTGCTTTTTCGAAAATAGCGGAATGCTCTATGAAAATTTCCAACCCCCATTTCAGGGAAGTGGGGGACGAAAAAGCGACAACCAATAGTTATTACTGCGCATAATTACCGCGCAGGAAAATCGTGTTGGCTAACGCTGAGCGTAGCTTTCGCAATGCAGCATCCCATCCCCACCCTGTACTTCTGAGCTGCACTGTTTTGGATGAATATAACGCCATCTGTCGGATCTGGCACTTTAGTCGCCTTTTACGACACCTGGTACAGAGGGAGGTACTTACTGTTCTACTCTGCCGGTAACTCATGGCTTGCCGTTAAAAGAGTAATTTTATTATAACCATTACGTCATTTTGTTTTACGTTTGGATATGAATAGCTTAAACAATATAACTTGTTTTTGTAAGTCATCGTAACTCTATTAGTAAACACATCCGTTTATATAATTTTCAGGATTGTCAGGAGACCCGGTTGGGCCTATAACGCCCAGATTGGGTCCGCAAATGCCCACGCGGGCCTTATTGGCCGGCCCGCATCTTTGTGTAATCTACTATCACGTGAAATTAACGGGATAAAATCGTATATTATTTTAATTTTCTTGTATATTGAAGTACAAAGGTATTTTTTCGATTTATACTTGTTGTAATAACTTTATAGTAGGAAAGCTTTTTTTTCGTTGCCGGTGGCGCCACTTCGTTAAAGTGTAAATAAAATAAACTAAATTTTGCTATTAACTCTGTTGGAACGTAAAAATTTTATAAATATGAATTATATTGTTATTATATTACTATAAACAACTAGTTCTGCTGCTAATCAATCGACACACATGGAAAGGAAAAATATCGTATTTTGTGCAATAAAAATATACCTTCTAACCCTTATAATACCCTCATATTGGCATTTATATTGGCATTACTTTTTTGACATCATAACTTGCTATGCATATTGTTTACATTATAAAAGGTTTCACACATAAAGCATATAAAATCAACCTAAAAGTAAATCAAAAAACCATTGAAACGATTAAAAACATTTCAGCCTGACAGCTGTCATTCTAGTCAAGCTAGAAATCAGAGTCAAGATTTCGTTGCTTGTATGTTAGACATTCACTCGAATATCGGCAAAGCATTGATTGGAATATTATGAAAGAGCTTGCGTCGAGTTCCCATAGAATTAAACGTGGCGGTATAATCATTGAGCCGAGGCAGGTGTCCCCGTGATTAACCGTGTCCCGGCCGTTAAGTCCCAGATTCGAGGTCGCTGTGACCGGCCTCTGCCTAATCGGCCGTGGGATTACGGAATACCATCGCTCGCCTGTACAAATGTTTGCCTTGGACTATTGAATTTCATTGTTATGTTTGAATAAATTCCGTGAATTGCCTCTTTATTAATTAAAAGATACAGATCAGTGTTTTCTTTTTGGAGGAATTATTTTTTAAATTTAGTTAATTTACTCCATAAATGATGATCAGATGTATGCTCTCTGTTGGTAATTTACTATTAAAGTGTTTTGAGTTGAAATCCTAAATGAATTTATTCTGTATAATTTAATTAAATGTTTAATAAAAATAAAAAAATATGTAAAATAAATAAAATATAATTTGAAAAAATTCTTCATACGTCTTATAAGTATCTTATAGCATTGTGTTACGAATATCAGACAACAAAAGAATTACAAGTATAATAGATATGTCTACATATAACACCCAGATACAGAACAAATACAAATGTTCACAATCAAGATAATTGTCCCGCATGGGGACTGACTTGTTACTTCCGAATAATCTAAAAAAAGGTGAAACTATTTTGGATAGATTACTTTACGAGAGAATTTCATTAAAAAAATGAAGTAAAACTAAAAAGAAAGGTTTAATTTAAAAGAATATTTCTAGAGAAGTAGTTGAAGATGCGCGTAAAAATATAACATATGATTGTAAACGTAATCCAATTTAACAAAACTGAGTGCATCTAGACTAGCAAAAGTGTGCATTTGAAAGCCACGGGGGCTTTCAAATGCACATTTTAAAGAATAAAGTCGAACAATCGAGGAAGATACAGCATGCTCTGCCCATAGAATTGTATGACTCGATATAACAACCAAAGATTATAGATAGGTGTCCCCGCAATTAACCGCGTCCCGATCGTTAAAGCCAATGTCGAGCTTCGTCGAGTGACCGGCTTCTGCCTAATCGTCCGCCCCACTACGGACACCATCCGTACTATAAATGTTTACCTTGGACAATTGATATCCAATATTATGCTTAAACAGATTAAGGATATTGAACATGAACATAATTAGAATTCGATTTTAGTAATAGCAGCTAGGAATTAGTATCAACTACTTCTTATTTGTTTTGAGGGTGGTTGTCCATAATTGCCTATTTGGACAGGCTTGTTTCTTTTTTGTTTAATTAGTCCAGGTCGACAAACAAACATATAGTCCGTGATTAACGCTTACTGTGTTATTACAGCTTATAGACGCTCGTAATATCACTAACGCGTTGCCAACCTTGTGTTTTGAAGATACCTTATCACTTTACCCATTTATTTCACTGCTTCTTCAAACCCGAACACAATACACAACGTTGCAATAGACGAGAGTGAGGTATTAATGCAAACGACTTTAGTCTAAGGTACCTTACGTAGTCAGCGTGCTGCTGATCGCTCTCCCCCCCCCCCCCCTTCTCTAGACTACTGTACTATCAGGTTAGTATAAAAGGATATATATAGTAAAAAACAAATATAGTAAATAACAGGTCACTAAAACTAATACTAGGAATGTGTAACACTTAATGTATTACCCCAAGCAAGAATTATAAAAATATAAGTATAAATTCACTTTAGATCAGAATCAATCATTTAACAATGTTTTCTTTTCTTGTTTCAGGAACATTGAGAAGAAATCAGAACAATATAAAGTACAACGCCGTATTCAGGTAAAAATACTGACAACACCTATTATTGGACTAATTTTATCTGTATAATAATAAATTAACATTTCAAATATTGTTTTAAATTTACTGAAATTGTTTTAAGTGTTGATTCTTTGAAATATTAAAAATAAACACCTTTTTGAATTAAGACCTCATTTTGTATTTTTCATGTCTTTTTTATATCATCAGCCCAGTCGCTTCTAAGTCTGCCTTCTTTCCTCCTATCTTCTTCTTACGTTACTTAATCTCCTCTTTGTCCTCTCTATCGTAAGGCTTCAAAATGGGTCGAGCCTACGTCAATTTTTTTAGCTGAGTGTATCCTTAAGAGCGTCCATGATTTCTGTTTCACCGTCTGAAATTTGCTAATCTTTAATTCTGTAATAGAGCAAATTGGTTATTTTTCCCATCTGCTATTATAACTTGGATTATAAAAGATATCTAAAATATCCGTTTCTTTTGTAAAACAGTTTATACGTATAAAAAATAAGGTATTAAATATTGGTATATTGTATTGTTTTGACGTTAGGGACAAAGCCACCATTACTCAAAGTTGACATAACTGGCTTTTTGATGACACACATTTAACGGCTTGTATGATGAATAGGTTTTTTCAGTCCCATTGACAATGACGTATGATCGCCAAATTTTTTACGTCACTGAAACGAATAAATGATCTGGTTTTATAAATTAATACTTCGTAGTTTTGTGATGGTTAAAAACTTTAAACAATGAGTTATGATTCCGAACAGACGATCTTACGCGATCTCGAATTTAAGAAATCCTGATATTTTTACGACACATTAAATATAAATAATTTACACACATTTCATACACCTGACTTAATTACATAAGGTAATTTGGACACAGTGGAATCAGGAATATATATTTTCATCATTTCAGCCATTGAAAGTCCACTGGACATAGGCCTTTTCCAAAAAGATTTTTTTCCCATAATTGCCACGCTGGGCAAGTGTATTCGCAATCGCAGAGCTTTCGCGACGGGGATGCATGCGCATTTGAGCTACACTGTTTCGGATGGTTATACTGCTATCTGTCGGTCCTGGTCACCTTAGTCACCTCTTACGACTTCTGGTGCAGTGGGAGTTACTATACTACTCTGCCGGTACGGCAACTATTAATTACTACAAATATAATATGACCCTTAATGAATATTTGTCAAACCGGCTTCCTTGGCAAATAAATAAGAATACTTCCGAATACTTCATGCTATTAACAATTTGCACTACCGCAAGGTATTACGTTTTGAGATTGTAGTTGTGATTCTTGATATATGACTTGATAGTTAGCTAGTTAAATAAATAATTAAATATAATACTGATTTCATCTTTAAAAAACCATAAAAATATCCGTCCCTTAAATTCAGAATATATAAAAATGTATTCTAATATAAAATAAATATAAAAATTTAATTTAATTGTCATCGACAACATTCTAGATGACATAACATTTCATAGACACTTGAATCGCTCAATTTAAAGTTCAATGTTGCTCCAATACTAGAGAGTACTTAATAACTTTTGCTATTGCGATTGCTACATGCAAAAAAGCCCGGAATATTTATTAGTTCCGGTTCCATGCATTTATGCCATGCACACATCGCATATGGCTGACGGTATAAATCGAGATTCGCTAAAAATCTGTCGAGTGAAATGAAAGTAGAATTTTACAGGAGGGTGCCAAACCTGTAAAGTTATATAACTGATAGGTTATACCAGCTAGTCAGAAGCAGGTGCTAAAATCTGGAAATCATATTAAAAAGTGTTCGTTTATAAAATGTCTAACTGCAGCATCATATCAACCGTAAGACACACCTGGACTCATATCAAATTAAATCGAATCAAATAATTCTTATTAAAGCACTTTAGAATTGTCAAAAATAATAAATAGAAAAATGTTAATTTAGAAATATGAAGTACTAAATTGTATTATAATCATTATACTTATGACCCTGATGACTCGACAAGATCATAAGTCATCTAACATTTAAATTAGGTCTACTTTACACTAATCTACCGGCACTAGACTGGTCTTAAAACTAAGTTTGATGCAGGTTTATTACACGATACCATAAAAGAACCTACAATAATAATATGATTAAGTTGTTATAATTTGAAAATTATTAAAACACACACGCCACATTAGACAATCTTAGTGTCGATTGTAAAGATTAACTTCACGACGTGACCGCTTCCCATATCTAATCTGTTTTTGACGGGCCTGATGGCGCAGATGGTAGTGATACTATCTTGTGCGCCGAAGGTCATGGGCTCGATCCCCATTCAGGATAAATATTGATATGATGATATTTATGTTAGCTCTATGCCTGGGTGTTGAATTTATAGGTTATGATATTAAAGTATTGTATTCGTGTTTCCTCTGCTGTCTGATGTCCGTAACACAAGTGCTTTAAGCGACTTATCTCGGAGTCAGGTTAATTAATATATGAGAAGTGGAAATTATTATTGTTATTATTTGTTAATTCCAGTGCATTAGATGCTTTAACGACATTTGGTTTAGAGGAGAGAGCAGAGAGCAGCAGAGAAGAATGGTACTTCCATTCTTCTCTGTTGGTACCAGGTACGGTACACGGTATTTTAACTTAAATAATTCAAAAAATCTAGTCTCTAAAGATTGACCGGTCTATCAATTTTACTTCGGTGGTATAAGATCTGCATGCTCCTCGCGTCTTCTTGATGGCCTAGCTTTTTTGAACTTCATTAGTATTTCTAGGAACATACAAGTATTATTTTTATAGGCTCTGCGATGTATCAGATTATTTATTTGGCTATAAATTGGCTGGAATTTCATGTCTTTCACCTTTAAGTAGGTAACAAAGAGGTATGTTTGTTTGTCACCATTTTTGTATAAAGACAACTTATATGTTTTTAATTAAGAATCGCATAATCTTAAAATTCTTCTTGTATTAATAATACTGTTTAGTGAAAAGTTGTAATGTTTATAGAATTGTTCTGTTCTGGAATAGCACCAGATCGAATATATTTTTAATAGGATTTAACGAGTTTCTTGCCTACCAAACCGATGGATCTTGACATACCGTATGCGTCATAAATATATCTAAAATGAAATACGTAGTATATTAATATATCTTGTAATGTATAAGAAACGTCCATCATTTGAATGCGAGCAGCATCTCACATCAACAAATTTCTAACCTCACAAAACTTCAAAATTACGTTCCCATCACATGAATATCGATGACTTGCCAAAAGCCTAGGTTTATTGAATAATTCATAGGGACCCCTCGTTTGCATTCTGATCGCAATCGTCCGCACTAAGCCGGTCCGGACACGCGCGGCTCCGCGCGAGATGCTTTGTAAACATGACTGAAGACTAGAAAAATATTTGATAGGGTCATGATTGACGCAGCCATTTCCCTGTCGCTTAGCTGATTGTGTTGCCGACCGTATCGATATTTAAATTTACTATAAATGTAAACATACTTTTATCCTTAGACAAACAAATTTAATAAAAAGTTTGAAGTTCGTAAAAGTAAACGCTGAAATCCGTATCTTAGAAATGCCTTTGACTGATCGACACCAGTCTCATTCTAATCTCGTTACCGCCTCCCTTTTTTTCCGCTTTCACTTGGTGTCTTTCCTTTGTGTCTAGTAATAAAATCGTTTTTTTTACTATACCAGTATGACAAATAAGCATATAGTCCGCCTGTATACACTCGTAATATCACAAAGTTATTACAAGCGTGTTGCCAACTTTGTGACTTCAAGATATCATATTACACAGTAATAATTTACAGCCTCTCCTACACTTCAAAACTGCCCCTCTTACCATTCAAATACAGCAGTGCAAACAATGCTATGTTTGAAGGATGAAAGAAGGTGAGAATGAGTTTCCAAAACCTCTATTTTGGGCTACTTCGTCCAATAAGAAGCATAGAATATATTCTAAATATTTTCTCTTAACTCCGCGGTAAGTCGCTTAAAGCACTTGTGTTACATACATCAAACAAGAGAGTAATCACAAATATAGAGCTCATGTTGTATACATCAACAGCATATCCACCATCAGACGTGTATTGATGAACGGTATGTCCGTTCATCAGCAGACATCTACCCGAGAGATCACCAAAAGGAGATCACAAAAAGTGGTCGTGCAGTCCTCATATCGACGGTCATAAATTCAATTGTTGTAAGGGACAATGTGTAGGTTTACGAGGAAGAACAAAATAGAAAATAAAAACAATTGACTTTATTATTTGAAAAGCAATATTTCATTATATTTAAGCTGTTTTAAAAAAAAAATTAATTGAACCCTTTTTTACTAGAAACTATTAACCAAAAACAATAATTTTTGCTTATGTATCCCTAACGCCAATTGAATTTCTGGTCATTGATACACTATTCTATTCTTTGGTTATATATGATAATGTCATAATATGAAAAATAAAGGAAAAAAATATTACTTCACTTCAATTATTACTTCTTAATATTTCGTCTCGTATTAGATTCTGCCTGGGACTGGCCCATTACTATTACAAAATACTGTTAAGCGACACTACGAAATAATTACAAAGTACAATATCTGTAAAAATTTTATTAAGAATTAAACTAAACGTTGAACAAATGCTCATAGGTACTTACGCTATAGATAAAATACTCAAGTAAATAGTAGGTTCGATTATATATTGTGTCAATGCTGGTATTATTATTTTCTCCCACCCGACCACATATCTTTAAGAAATACCTCCTGCAACAAATGTATAAACTTTTATCAAAATACGAATATATTAAGGAGAAGCTGACTGACTGATTGATTAAAATATTAACGCAGTGCCTAAACTATAACGGTATCAACTTGAAATTTTGCTGTAGTGGAGGACTAAGAAAGCATTTTTGTAAATTCATCCCCTATAGTGATATAACTTTAATGAAGTTATTCAAATAAACTTAAGCTCAAAAGATTTTTATTGAAAGCCATGAAATACACGTAAAATTTTTTTTCGAAAGTTAGTATGAAATTCTAAACATTAACGCAGGTAAAATCCCGGGGCGCTCATAGTCTTATATAAATGTCTCCCTCAAAATCCCCTCACTGTTATTCCACAATTACGAGCACTTCACACACATTCCTTTAGTAAACCACCAACTTTAAGGACGTTAAATATAACAACAACTCAAAGATTCTTACACTTCGATACCAGACATATCTTTTCTCTTCTCAGTCTAGGGAATACTAAATTCTGTGGCCACGGATTGCGACAATAATAAATCTGAGCTCAGAACTTTCAGCTTCAAAGGAATCGAGAGATTTCTCATAAATGTCTTGAAAAGATTTCCTTACTATTTGGGGATTTACATAAATTTTCATGATGTTCATCATCATCATACCAGCCTTTGGATGTCCATGGCTGAACATATGCCTCTCCAAGAAATGAGTAATTTTGCCCATAATTGCCACACTGGGCAAGCGTGTTGACAATCGGAGCGCGCAGATTTCGCCACGAGCTTCCCTGTTTCGGAGGGATGTTCCGCCATCCCTCAGTTCTGGTACCTCACGACACCTAGTCAAGTGGGAAGTACTATTCTACTCTGTCGGTACCTCACGGCTATTATATATTTATAATATACACAATATTATGATATTAGTTGTCATTAAAATAAATATATGAATTAGATACAAACACTAGTTTTTCAATAAAAAGAAATTCCTTCCTTGCGATTACATTATTACTTTCAAACTTATATGATAATATTTTTCGCATTGGATCGCTTGTCATATAAAATCTATAATAATAATATCAATTAGAAATTGTTTCGTTCTGTCTATTTGCTGTGATAGCGTAACTGGTGAGCAGAGTTTGATGATATGGTATGTGGATATGTTGAATTTAAGAAAGTATTTGGCTAATTTTAAGCCTGCGAAAGACTCTGCGGGAGGCCCGTGGGTAGAGTCGGGCGCGGAATAGTATTATGTGAAACATACCCTGATATCACCTAATTATATTATGTGCGTGGGGTACCGGCAGTGTTGAAGAATACCTCCGACAATATCAGGTATTGTAAAAGGCGGCTGAGATTCCGGAACCGACATATAGAGGTATATTCATTGAAAATAGCGAAACTCAAAAGCAAAATGGTGAGGATGGGCAGTAGCATTTCTTTTGCCAATATACGCTCTACGAGAGATTATAAGCAAAATTCCCTCTTTCTTGGAAATGCCTGGGTCTCCCATTAAGTATTTTGCAGCTGCTGTGATGATTAAAATATTATGAATACGAAAGTGTAAAGTCAGTTTCGTACATTTTCCCGATAAAACGGCTGAACGGATTTTATTGAAATTTTACATATATATCGCTCGATCCCTAGGGAAATATTTTTCGATACTATCGATCCCATAAAAATAAGAGGACGTGATATAACTTGATGTCTCCGTGGGTGGAGTCACAGCTTGATAGCTAGTAAATAACTTTAACATCCACCAATGCTTTTAGCCCTTCCAAGTGACTTATACACATTTCAGTGTGTCAGGGACACTAAAATATTGCAACGCGGACCACTCCCGTTTTAATATTACCGCAAATAAATTACAGCTCGTATCATATTTTCAGCCTTTCGCTGAAAATGTTTGCAATGAATAATGGCACGGCAACATGACACTATTAGATGAATTCACGCCCACGTGGTGATTTAATCCGAACGACACGATTTCTCTACGATATATTGGTTCAGACTAATTGAAACGACAAATCTGTAAATATTAAAATTAATAGATATTTCCCTTGATCGCGGCATCCAGCGTGAACGGCTCATATTTTTTATTGTGTTTGTTTTCGCCTTCATCATCATCATTACAGCCATTAGAAGTCTATGGTTTTTAGGCTTCCCCAAGAAAGGCGGAATTTTGCCCATACTTTCCACGCTGGGCAAGCGTGCTGGCAATCAGAGAGCGCAGCATTCACGGCAGGAAACTGCTGCCCATCCCCACCCTTTGCATTTAAGCTACATAGTTACAGATGGATATACTGTCGTGTTGGTTTTGGTTTTATAGTCGCCTCTTACGACACCTGGTATGGATGAAAGTGCTATTCTACTCTACCGGCACCTTTCGGCTTGGTACAATACTAAGAAGGTGCAGAAAATTAAAGAAAACTTCTTGACCGTACTAACCTTACTTAGGTATCTATATGACGTTTGATATGATGGTCAGTCAATTGATATCATCAGAGCATAAAAGTCGACAGCATTGGTACTTTAATTACCGCTAAATAGAAGTGTTCACATTGCTAAGTCCCGGTATGAAGTCCCGGTGAGAGAGGCAATTAAATTCTTGGGTAATTTGACATCCTTTTGATATTTCGAGCGTCTATAGGCTGATGTGGTGCTTACTATCACGCGGGCTGTATGCTTGTTTGTCGACCTGATCTAATAAAAAAAAACATAAATATAGGCTATTCAAAGAAATAAAGTTCTGCCCGTAATTGTCGCACTGAGCAAGCGTCGTGGTAATCGCAGAGCAAAGCTTTGCGACGGACATGCTGCCCATTTGCCCATCATACCGCCTCCTATCAGAAATGATACCTCAAATGCCTTTTACTACAACTGGTACAGAGAGAGGTGCTTTTCCACTTTTCTGAAATCCTACGTTACGTATAGAGTCATATATTGTAGATAACTTGAACCTTAGAAAAGACACAGGTCCCTCTAGAGCCTTCGTAGAAAATACGTTAAGTTGCGAGCACATGCTGCCCCATTCATATATTCAAAGCTAAGTTATCCCCGGAGTGCTATAGACAAGTAATTCTTACCTGATTTTGGACTAACTACTTCGGAAGTTTGCCCGAAGATAATAATAAGCAATCAAATCTTCAATTTTTTATTACACTACACGTTTCGCCTAATAACAGTATTTAAATAACTTATACGCACTAAGAGCTACTTTGATCTATGCTCGTTCGAAAATTAAGAATAGGATTTTTGTCTATAATTGCGCGCCTATAAGCAGCAATTATTGCAATATGCTTAAAAATACAACTACGGTTACTTCTAAAACATCTATTAAAATTATTTAATTTATAACGAAGTCTATCTGCTAGATATTAATGATTTATTTATGAAGATTTTATTGAGAAATTGAATAACAGTCAGGTACAAACCACCGCTTTGTTTCAACAAAAAGGTCGTACTGTTTAATATGTCTTATCTCAAGGTGAAGCCTAGCCCAACATAACGAAGGCTCGCTAATTACTCATAATTACAAAAAGGTCTAACCTTTATACCTGATGCTTAAAACAGGGATTTGTATGTCATAACAATACGTGGATATAATTATTATCCTTACGAGGCTCAAAAGTATAGGAAGGGGATAGGCAGCAGCATCCCCGTCGTCAAAGCTGCGCTCTGCGATTGCCAACACGCTTGCCCAGCGCGGGCAAAATGAGAAAAATTCATCCTTTTTTGGGGAAAATTTCTTCAACTATGTCCAGCAGAATACTTGCAATGGCTGTAATGATGATGATGATGATGATGATGTTGATGATGGTGTCTCATTGATAGTTGCAATATTTTTTAATGTTGAATATATATAATTAAGACAGAACAACGTCTGTCGTGTGAGCCATTTCCTTTATAAGATTTTATTGAACGCCAAAAGTAAAAGGCT
>JACJUM010003237.1:15231849-15414168 GCA_020976665.1 Heortia vitessoides
ATACCAGCCCAGCGTAGCAATTATGCGTGGCAATTCTCCCTTTTCTGACCTGTGTCCAGCAGTGGACATTTCACGGCTGACATGATGAACATTGGATGACTATTCTACGAGATTGTCAATAAAGAAAGCTATATAAGTCATGCTGTAAGAAACCTAATGTAATCGGAAAGAAAAGAATGCAGCGCAGTTTTTTGTTTAATAAATATTCTCGGAAATATAACTGCGTTCACAAAAGTAGGTAGGGCATTGGACAGACGTATCGCAGGCCGCTCGGCGATCCGAATCTAATCGGTACCACTTGGGCGAGTTCCAACCGCCTTATAGCAAACATTTCTAGCAAGGAACTCATTGAGAGCCTAGTTATTGCCAGATTATCCTAACAGAATATTTAATATTTATATTACTTGGATTTTCTCTCACACAATACACTTGCAAGTAATTTTAGCTAAGCATAATGCAAATAATGACTAGTTTATTAGCTTGTCATTAAACCAATAAATTATTTGGAAACTTGCATTCACAACTATGATTAATATTCCCTTTAGCACGTATTAAGTTCATGGAACTTAAGAAGTATTTGATTCAATTGTTATTTTAATATTTCTATATTTCTATTGTCGCTATTATTTCCAATGTTCTCGTGTGAATTGTAGTGGTAAATGTTTTTTAATACAAGCTATTGACTTTGAGTTATTATATACATACTCGTATTTTTTTTTGGTTAAACGTTTCGGCTACCTTTCGGCATGTTGACCGAAATTTACCAGTAACAGAATATATTAGTATAGTATTATTATAAGATTTGAACTTGTAAATGGTAAAAAAACATTATAGTCTAATAAGCTATTGATACTTTTGTGTTTTATCACAATTTTTTTATTTATAAACATAATTATTAATTTTATTTTTCAAGTTATAACCTATCCCACTTATACTAGTCCCACTTTAAGTGGGGCACTTTTAATCTATGCATATAAAAACAACCCTGAAAGACAATGAAGTAAACCAATTCACAGAACTTAAAAAAATAAACGTGTTAAAAAGCCTCGGTATTATTCTTAATTCAGCTCCCCGGAAGCGGAAGTTAAAATTATTTAGTAGCAATAAAATCTACGAATACTAATTGTTTTATGCATGAATGTTCTATGCAAATAAATAAATAAGTTTAACTTTAAATCAGTCAATGTCATTTCAATTTGTGAGCTTGATCAAATAAAGCCACTAAGTTCGAAATCTCGGGACTCTCGAAGACAAAGTTAAGCTGTGAGCTCTGCTCGCAAAGTGTATTTTTAATTCTAAATTATTCGCGCCCGACCATTGTTAGCAAAACAACTTCAAGATTTACCGCCGCTGCATCTCCTGACAAAGCTCGTTGATTTTATTTCAAACCTACTCCATCGTTTAAATCTTTTCAAACAATATTTTTTGTACTGGAACTACGGGTGGAAACCAATAGTGAAAAACGATGTCTTAAACTCGTAAGTATTACGTGCTGTGTGATATTCAACCCGCTAATTATCGGAATAGCAGCGTTTTTTATTCTTCTCAGTACTGATAAATGCTAATAGTTTCCTAACATCGCTGTTTATATTTCATCCCTAGTAACACACACATTAATCGAAGACTTCCGAATGAGGTATGCCAGATAAGAATGTATCTCGCATTTTTTTTACGTTCTCTAGATGAGTCGGGTTCAACGATTAACCTCTTTCTTAAAGCTGCTCTTACTTAACTAGACAATTTGTCCAAGGTAAACATACGATTCAATACTTTCAAGAAGCAATCACAACTAATATATGTGAACTAAACATACCTTTGGTTTTATCCATGTTTGAACTTCAGGCATAGTGATCAAATCTTCCATAATAATTGCAGAATTATACATGGTGCCGTTAATACCTTAAATATATAAAACCTGCACCAGGTGTCGTAAAAGTGCGGAACCGATGGATGGCAGTATATTAAACCGAAACAGTGTAACTCAAATGCAATAAGCCGGCGATAGACAGCAACACGCTCTGCGGCTGCAAACATCCCTGCCCAGCGCGCTAATTCTGGGCAAAACTCCTCATTTCTTAAGGAAGCATAATTACAAAATTAATTTGTCGAAAATTTTTTCACTTGACGAACGTTTTATTATTATTTTATATCAGTTTATTTATTCTTATTACAAATCAAAAAAATTTGAGCCGAGAAAACTCTTGAATTTATTATTATTCGAGTGGCATGCAAATTCTGTTAATAAGTAGTAATTTTATTCAAATCCATTCACAAGCAACAACAGGCCTCTCGCGAGATTTACTGCGAGCAGCCTTCCGTGTTTTTGCCTTCACTTAAATAATTGAAACAGATCCATTTTTGGCTTTTCACGGAGAGCCTTTTTAAGGATTTCCTTTTTTTATCCCGGCTTAGATTGTTTCTATTACGCCCTGATTGCATTTTGTTTCTAATTTCCAAAAGTATTTTTGTACAGTTTATTTATCTTTTTAACAAGAAGAACAGAAGAGAGATGAAAAATGTTAATGACATAGTAATAACTATTGACCTTAAAAAGGACGGTACCTATTCCATACTTTTTGGACCTAGCCGAATTTGGAAACAAAATAAAGCTATATTATTTATTATATTTAAAAACTTTGCCCAATGTTTGCAAATGTTTATTGACGTTCGTACTTTGATAATAAGTATACCAAAGCTTTCATATAACACTTTCACACAGAAGGAACACGTATAAATTTTTCATAAATGTTGCTTATAAATAGAATGCTGAACATAGGCCTCCCCAAGGAAGGTAGAATTCTGCCCAGAATTGTCAGCACACTGGGCAAGCGTGCTGACAATCCCGGAGCGTAGCATTCACGAGGGGGATGCTGCTTTTGGGTTTGAGCTACTCTATTGCGGATGGATATACCATCATCTGTCGCTTAGTCGCTTCTTACCCTCTTACAACACCTGGTACAGGGGGTGGTACAATTCTACTCTGCCGGTACCTCTTACGGCTTACTTTACAGAATTAATGGCTGTGTTAGTATTTAGATATGTAATTAAAAGTGTGGATCATGTTTTCACCCTCAAAATAAATACCTTTCAAAAAGCCTCGTATTTAACTTCAGTGGCTGTCAAACGTTCTAGCGAAATAGCCTGCCCTTGTAATATTTGGTAAAATGTAATTGTACACGTTCACAAATATTTGTATTCCCAAAAACTTTTCTTCAACTGTTTTTCAAGAGTGACTAAAATGATATGTTGCGATTTATGAAGACATTTAATCCTCAAAAATGTTGATTTGGCACACTATGATTGTTTCAAATATTAGTAATATTTGTCAAATAATATTAAAAACTCAGAAGGTGTCTTAAAAAATAGCATTTTGATTAATAAATAGTCATTGACATCTTAAATTATTAATTCATTTTTTTTTTCGTTCATCAATAGCATCGGTACCGACTGATGTCTATATATCCATTCAAATGAAAGAGGAATAAATGAAAGGTTTACGTTAGGTAGTCCTTATTAAAAGGTAGTTTGCATTTTTCTACTGCTAAATAGCAGTGTTCGCATTGCCGTGTTCCGGCTCGAAGGGAGAGAGGCATTGAAATTACCGGGTAATGTGATACAATATCCTCTAGTCAATGACAATACGCTAGCAATAACACAAGATTGACTATACGTTAATAATATTCTTGTGATATTACGAGCGTTTTTAAGCTGCTGGTTGTACGCTTACAATAACACAATTTTTTGTCAATATAGTGTAATAAAAGAAAGCTGGGCGGTCTACGACATAAGCCACAAAATTTCGTTCTTCTTTAACCTTCTTTAACTTTTTACACTACGTACCATTATAGTATAATGATTTGTACGATTCTGTATTGTAAGATCTCTGTAAAATTGTACCTAGTTTTGTAAGTAAAATAGAAAAAAATAATACTACATTTACTTCCAATTCACAACAACAATAGTTGGTTAATCAACTCAAAGCGAAGGGTCGATTTATTTCGCCCACTCCATCATTATTACTACAGTTAATGTGTACTCCCACATTCTTCCCGAGACTTGATTAACTCCAGTAGTGCGTGACCAGTTCCTCAACTAGTACATCTTATCGCCAGAATATTGGGAACTGTTACCAAACACTCCTCTTATCTGTATTCATTAATTGGTACGAACCAATACAGTTTCTTTTCTTATCGATCCCCAATAAATGATATATATTTTATTATCTAGCTTAGGATTAAGGAAACTAAAATATTTATTATCGTCATACTAGCCATTGGAAGTCCACAGGTGGATATAGATCTCTCCAAGAAAGGCGCTGGGCAAGCGTGTTGTCAATCGCAGAGTGCAGCTTTCTGACGGGAATGCTGCTGCCCATCCTCGCCCTGTGCATTCGAGTTGCAGTGTTTCGGGTGGATATACCACCATCTGTCGGTTCTGGAACCTTAGTCGCCTCTTACGAAATCCGGTGCAAAGGTGATATTCTACTTTGCCGGTACCCACGGCGATCGGCATTGATAAATAAATCTCAGCAAATCCAGACCTTCATTTTTTACAAGAACTAACCGGGTCACTGTAAAATCAGGTAGGACCTACAGGTTATTTAGTTAAACGTATTTGTAATATCAGCTGCAAGGGGACCAGTATATTAAACGTTAATTTTGAGGTCAGGACACTAAAGCTAACAGACCGCCAACTTGACCACAAGCTATATCTGTCACTCACACTAGGTTAGGCCTGCAACTATACTATTAATATAGTTTAGTCTACCGCAACGGTCAAGTAAGATGAGAAATTATTATTATAGTTACTATTACCTATTTAAATATTTCTCTTTAATTGTATTCTTTTTAATTGTGCATACAGCAAGTTTGTCTTCGAAATCATTCCAGTATCACTCAGATAATTACCACATAGAATTAAATTGCAAAAGAATTCTAAATAAGTGAAGACAGTCCAGCAGTATCTTATTTTAAATTGGGTCACTTTATATCGCAAAAACTCCCGTTTTTACGGCGACAAAAGAGCTTACGTCCCACTCTCAATTCAAGATTAGGTTTGGAAATGTGATAAAACTGACAATCAGACTGACTTTCGTATTAAAGTACTGGTATAGATTTGTCCACATCGGAAAACTAAATATGGTATAAATCTCTTCTAAAACACGAGAGAAAATATACAACACTTCCCGAAGATTAATTAAGCTAACGCCATCAATCACAACAAATCAGCGGTAGATCCCTTAATTTAATTCCAAGCTACGATTTGTCCCATTTGATTATGTAAATATGTTGGTTAGCGCTTTAATGCAACCGAATTTGCTCGTAAACGGTCCAACTATTTAACTACATGCAATTTGCTATGTCAAATTGCTAGTATTCCGCAAATTGTAGTTCCATCGCACTATTTGTTAGTACAAACATGTTATTACATAACATGTTTTATCTTATCTTACAAACAATATAAAACAAGAAAAATAAATTTATGAATTGTTTTATATTCAAAGTTCGGAGTAAACGCCATCACAATGGGCAATTAATCTTTAAACGTCCCCGTTTTACGTACACGTGACATTGACTTCTTAACCATGTTCTGTCTCATATATAAATGAGATATGAATACCTTAGGGCATACTACTACAATCTGATGTCAAAGTCGATTAAATTCCCGAATGCTTTAAGCTGCGGCGCTATGGTCCATTAAATTGTGAACCATTGCAGCTTGGAAGATAGTCACTACAAAGGAATACGTTCTTCGTATGGATGCATGCATTTCACTTAAGCGGGCAACATGTCTGTTGGAATTCTATTCTTGTTTCGTACGTGCAGCATTTCTACGTGTATTTGCCCATGTTAAAAGATGTTTTGATACCCTAAAATTGAATTTGTTTTATTTCAAACATTTCAGATATTATTTGATTGATTGGTCAAGCTTTCTAAAATAAATAATCCTTATATTTTATTCAACAAAACTCCTTTTAAATACACGGTCCCTATAGGTCCAATAATTATGCTACCCCACAGGTACAGTGTATTTTTTTGAGATAGAACAGTAACTGACTTTTTTGACTTGACAACCACACGAAAATTCACATCAATCTGGCCCTATAGAAGGCAATAGTATACCGATAAAAAGAACACAAACAGATTTTCATTTCTATATCATGATCTATGCCTGGGGGTTTATAATATCCTTGGACAGAGACACTGGAGTGTCTTATAGGTGAATAGGGATCATGAAACTGGCGGATCCAATGTGGGTGAGTTGGTTTCTCATCTACATTGGATCCGTACGGGAAGCGTTTAAAATGATATTAAATCAGAAACTATTTCAGCCGTATCGGAAATGTCGAAAAATGTAAAATCTAGGCTATAACTTCAAACGCAATCTCCTCATGACATATTAGAATCCCAACGGGCCAAGCAACAGATGGGGCCACACTGTCTTGAAATAAACTTACCCAACTATGTAAGGCTAAATGAAACTGAACAAACTAAACTTGTAACATTAATAAATATACACACACAACTCAAAAACTATTAGAATGACTTTAAAAGCCATTTACTGATAGAAAGTTACATTATCAATAAGTAATATTTACTATATAATCACAATCTTTTAATGGCTGAGAAATCTACGCGAAGCGCGGCTAGCAGTCGTAATAAAAGAATAATAGAAATAAATCCCTGAGTTTCGCTGTGAAAAATTTTACGTGAATTGGCTACGCGATGTTTCTGAGGAAAAAAACAACGTATATCCTTTAAACGCACGCAAGTTCCTTCTCCGTTTTCCAAAGATGGGTTCTGGATTCTAGTTTGTCAATCCGAAGTTTATTTATTCGTTAATTTTAAACCTTTGGGTCAATTCTCAGGGAGAATTCGGACTCGGCGTTACCAAACTTCGAAACTCCCAAAACTTTTGCAATATTCGGTGATATGTGGATCGTTGTTTGTGATTAAAACATTGAAAACGATTTTGTCTTTTATTGAGTGACGATGCCTGACCAGACAGCTAAGGAATCACAAATATAATACTTACATATGTATGTAAGATATTTGTGATATATGTATATTAATATATTTATATTTAACACGCAGACAGAAAAAACACAAATAGTCCTGGTGGGTATCGAATTGAACCCACAATCTATAGCGCACAAGGAAGGCTACTATCTGCGCATTATATCGCGTCACTTGGAACCACTTGGAACATCCGTGGCCAAAAATAGCTTATGTCCCTTCTATGGTTAATGCTGTCATCAACATTGGTTTACCGGCTACAGGCTGAACATATAACAGACATATAAATATATATATATATATACATAATTTTAGTGGTTTACTGGATTGTATAGTCGCTAAAATAGCGATGGTGCAAGTAAGCAATAAGCAAGCAACGCATTGTTTATTTTTAATCTCTTGTTAACAAGTTAGTCCTGTATGGTAATACAGCTGACATGTAGCATTGCCTGTCACTTCATTAGTTGTATTAAATTGTAATGCCTAAATCAAGCCAAGAAGGTATTCCACTCAACTTTTTCTATTAAACTGTAAATAAATGATTTCATTAAAAACCTGGGATAGACAAGACATCGGAGCACAAGAAAGCTTTTCAAAGCCAGGACACGAAACAGATATTTGTAACCACAAATTTATTATTCCATCGGTTCAAAATAGAAATGTACCTAAGCAGCATGAAAAAGTAACACATTCACATTTCTGCCCTTAAGGCAGACTCAATAAAATTCAGGATTACTCTTGAATTATCAACAAGACACTATCCGATTGTACATTAGAAAAGAGTAACTTCCAAGAAAAGGGAACGCGTCGGCTCCCGAGGACGTGCACTGAAATTGAAGTGAACGGGCCTAGAGCAGCTATTATGAAACTTTAACAAAAAGTTGTTCAGACCGGTTGGGGAAATACACCGTTCGCGCCTGCCTACTATTTATAATGGACCGCGAGTTTCTATGCGAAAACTTTATCGTGAAATCCTTTCGTTTTTTTTCTTTGAAAAAAATAACAGACTAATCTGACGGTACTTTTAGAGTTTCCAAAGCTGTAGGCGACATTGGTTACTATTGAGCGACCTTTGTCACCCTTTAAATCTCGCAGTGACAAATGTCACTGCCCGTGCATTTGTCACTGCGAGATTTAAAGTGAAGTGTTGCACTTAGACTTTTTTTTAATTTTTATTAGACCAAGTCGATGAACAAGCATGCAGACTATAACACAGCAAGCGGCACTGCAGCCTATAGACGCTCATAATATCACAAGGATATTACTATCGTGTTGTCAACCCAATGACTTGAAGATATTACGTCACATCACCAAATAATTTCACTGCATATGTCATCCTTCAAACCGGAACAAAGCAATGTGAACTCTGTATTTTGGCGATAGAAATAGGTGAAGCACCTATAAAGACAATTTTTGTATAAGGCCTAACCCCAGTAACATTCTGAAGAAGTGGGTCAACATATTGGAAGTATTTAGTATTATTAAATTGTGCACATGGTAATATATTAAGTGATCTATTGATTCTTCTTAGAGAATTCTGCTGCCCATTCCCGCCCTGTTCCATTTGAGGCACGGTATTTCTAGAGAATGTACTGTTCCATCTCTCAGTTGACACGACCATGGGATTTCATCATTTCTATAAATTGAATAACATTCTCATTATTTTAATAGATAGGCACTTTTAAGACGGCAAATAGTATAATACAAAGTTGTTAGTATTTTCTTTATATAAAGAGATAACTCTCTTACTCAAATTACTGTTAATAGTATATAATGGAATATCCATGGTGATGGTGGAATATCCATGCAAAAAAGTCAGCTCAGTACAGGGCGGGCATGGGCAGCAGCTTTCCCGTCGCGATAGCTGCGCTCTGCGACTGCCCACACGCTTGCCCAGCGCGGCAATTATGGGCAACAAACTCCCTTTCTTGGGGAGGCGTATGTCCAACAGTGGACTTTTAATGACTGGTATGATGAATAGGATATAAGAATAATTTGCACAAACAGGTCATGGCGTATTAACTAAATGAATACAAAAATAAAGACATTTATTGTAAAAGACAGTTTCTTAGTTTATCCTCTGACAGTATAAAGTTTAAGACAATGCTAAAAACAAGAATATTCATAATTTATTTTCAAATTATATCTGAGTACTCAAATAAAATTCGTAAGAAAAAGCACCATTTCAACAAAAAATATATCAAGAATCGCCGTAATTGAAATTATAAGAAGGTTATCCTGCTTCTTATTAATTGAAATTGTTAAAATGACAACAAAACAATTGTAAAAAATATCCCAAAACATAAAGTAAAAAAATTAAATACTTATGAAATAAATATTGCTTGGTGAACCTCTCGAGATGGAAGATGAAGCGAAATCTGCGAGGTGAGTGTTTTAAATAATTTCCCGGAACGAGAAGTAATTTGTCAATGTCGCGTGGGTTCGGCAAAGGCCCTTCCACATTCTATTGCCTCAGGTTAATGGATGCGTGCTTCACCTGGTTACTCAGATAATTTGAAATCCAAATTAAATGTTTCAAACTATATTACTGTATGGAACTAAAATTTTTTCCACATAGTATAAAAAATTGGCCTCAACAAATTTAAATTATACCTATGTCTTCCGACCGAAGATAGGACCGATCGAAGAATGCGCTAATTCTTAAATTACTAATACACGAACTTTACCACCATTTTAATTTTATAGGGCTTCTGTCATTAATGACATGAAAGCGGAAAAGTACACACTATCAGAAATGAATGTCAAAGCTAAATTAAGGTAATTCAAACAATTGCTATATACTCTTTGGACCTTAAATGGTTCAATTACCTATGAAGACTAGAATATCATATGAGGTGTTAAATATTTTTTTCTGAAAATAATGCACTGTAATATATAATAGGGAAGTGTTGGATTGTGAACGCAATCATTTTCTATTTTACTTAGTTGGTAATGCCAACTTTATTGTGTGTTGGCAACATTGTCTTACTTGTCAATGTCATGGTTGGTTCATTTATTTTTTGACGCTAAAATAAATCGCAAGTTTATCCGTTATTAAAAAACCTTTTATTTACTAAAAGTAATCACAATTCTTCAGGAACAAATAACTTCCCTACTCGATACCTGCCCAGAATGAAATCTCTGTGCAATCTCTTAAGCATCTGTCAAGCTAATCTTTGTATGTATTTCGCAAAACCGATTTGTATACTAATAACCAATTATTCGTTTAATAATATTTACTTTCCAATTACAACCTAGGCGCTATCTATAAAATAAAAAGTTTTAAATGTCAAAAGTGTCCTCAATTCAATACATTTTAATTTTCGGGACCTAAATATACAATAAATACAGACAGATAGACGATATATTGTACAATATGATCGTAATTCAATTTGGTCCGTCTAGACAGCGGGTACGATAGAATACAAGCGTCGTATATTTATATAACTAATGTATTTTCGGCAGAAATACGTAGCCACGAAATATTTTTGTGGTTAATTCAGAACGTACAATTCTTTCATAAGAATAAATATCCTTTTGTGCTTATCGCCATTCAATGTGGCTTTTTAAAGGACAAATATAATCAATTTGACTATTGGATATGGATACCACTATTGTAATTTACCAGACATCAAATTCTTTTTTATGAACTAACAGCCAAATTAACAACTATCGATAGAGTACTGACTACCACGTCTTTTTTTAAAGTCTTAATAGGATTTGCTGCTGTATCAATCAAATTATATATATATATATATATATATATAGGTATATATAATTTGATTAATTGAATATATATATATATATATATAAATATTATTATTAGATCAGTTTCAGTAATTACATAGTACTCAAATAAGGTAGGATTTGCGTGCTATCACTATAAAAATCATGTGTTGCTACGATTTATAAGCTATATTCTGAAAACGACACAATAAATGCTGCCAATTGTTCAGTTTTTATATTAATATTATTATATCTGTACATTAAGGGTGTATAATTCTATGTATTATTACTATTTTTATTAAACGTGTTTCATAAGCAGCCACGGACATTGCTTACTACTGATAGATTTCTCGGCACGCCCAATTTAGGGCAGCAATTGATCTTCGCCAATTAAGATAACGACGCAACGACTACACTTATCCGATGGAACTTCTTAAATTAGTTGCTACTGTTCGAATTGTTTTTCCAACTTCTAGGATCATTTGGAACGCAATTAAATCGGTCGGCTACTCCGAACCGCAAACATTTTCTTGCCAATGCACTATAAAAAATTGCTCTTAGATCGTATTAAGTGCCTGATATGAAATTTCTGGTGAATAAATCTAGTAACCAGATGAGATTCAACAATATCACCTGAATAATATAATTTATCATCTTAGCAGACATAAAACATTCACTGCCGAACTTAGGCCTTCCCAAGAAAGGGGATCTTTCGTCCATAATTGTCCGACTGGACAGGCGTTGTGGCAACCGCAGAACATAGCTAAGCGACGCGAATGCTGTTGCCTATTCTCCGCCAGTTGCATTAGAGCTTTGCCGTTTCGGGTGAATATACCGCCATCTGTCCGATCCGGTAACTTGAGTACCGAAAAGAAGTTATTATATTCTACTTCGGCGATGCCCTACTGCTGAGACGATTGAATTTTCTTAGATACTAATAAAGTCTAAAATAACTAAAAAGTCATATAAAAATGTAGTTGTATAAGCAATGAAAAGAATGAAAGGAAAACAACGGAAGATGTAAGATGATGCATATGCCAAGAGTCACATTGATCAGTCACATAGATCAGTCATAAGATATTCCAGTAGTCTTAACATCGACCTCAAAAGTTCCAAATAAAATCTAATTGATTAATAAAAATGTAAGAAGTTCGATTTTACACATTTATTGGTTACCATTAGATTATCACAAGAAATTTTGATTCTATATGATCAAGGTAAACAGAAGTGATTTATTCCAATTTATTTTGTTCTTCATATGCTTTTGTTCCTTTATCTCCACATCAAACTCTTCATACAGGTTATTATTTTATTAATTAGTCTTTGATTTATTCAGCGAAGACTACATACGTTATCATTCAAACGCTACATCTACCAGCCACTCATTCAACTAGTATTCGTCTTATTTAAGATTTAACGTTATTTTTGACGTAATAACTGTATTCATGAGAAAAAATAAAATCTGAGTCCCGGTAAAAACAAAATATATCGCTATATAATTATAAATCTTTCGACACTTTTGTTTGATCTGCGACGTAGCATTTTTATTAAATTCATAAAAAAAGCTTGGGCAGTTTTTTATGATTTTTCTTATTTTTTGTTTTTTATATAGATAGAAATAAAGTTTAACAATCTGTTTGAAATGTCAAGTATAGTTTTTACTGAGCATATATTCATTTATCTATAATACATCTGACACAACATCCGATTCATTGTTTAAGGTCCGCTTAAAAGATATCTCTGAATCCCGAATCCCGAATAAATACCCAGACACAGCACACAATAAAAAATAATTAGGATACCACGCGTGCCATATCGCTACCAGTTAGAATTGGTCACAAATGTAGTAACTAGTCCTTTACAACTATAAATTGCAAAACTATATTTTAAGAGAAAAGAAATCATAGTAAGGAAATCATAGTAAGTTATTTTTTACTTTCTACTACGTATTAAATACGTCTGTCAAAATGGAATACTTATATTTAATGGATCGCAAGACTTTTTTACGCCATTCTGTTTTTATTGTAATCTTATAAAAGCCTAGATTAGCCCCATCTCGTAGGCTCAGCGGCGCAAATCTCAACACAATACAGATCAGTGCCCAATACTGTTTAGTCTTTCTTTTCTTGTAATATCGTTTATACTTAGGTAATACAATTTAATACTGTCGAACATTTTTTGAACATTGACAACGATGAAAGCAGATCGGTTAAAAATATGTTTTTTTACATGTAAAAGGGCTTACCTCTTTTTTTTAGCGATAGTATATGTACTATAGCTAAAAACAAAACGTAAGCCTGTGTGTCTGTTACACTTTTCCAGAATGTCATCTTTGTATCTATGTAACAGAATTGAGCATTAGCTGGAAGATGATTTTTACGCCATTTAAGAAGTCGGATTGTTTAAAAACTTTGTACAGATGTCGAATATTGATAAAAATACAAAAATGAAAGAAATTTAATTAAATTAATTTATACTGCTATTATATTATCATCGTTTTGAGTCTAATTAAATAATTTAATTGTTTCAGCATTTTATTTTACTAAATATTTTATACATACAAGTCAAATAAAGGATAATAATAATTTAAATACATTTTTAAATCTATAACTTGTTTATTTCAAATAACATTTTAATAATGTGTGGGTACGAGTATTAAAATTTTTTTTATTAATTTAATCTTTCTGTTTAATTAACGCTCCGTAACTAAACTGTATAGGTTTAATTGTAAATCACTTTACATTCACAATACTTCACTAATTCACAATCAAATGCTATTGTTTAATAATAAGCCTAGATGAATATGAGCTAATTTACAATATATTTATACAACGGCGACTAAATAGCAGCCAATCTCATTGGTTATGCAAATGTGTCCGTTAGCGCTTTAATGCGACCACATTTGCTCGTAACCATGCCAACTATTCAACTACTCGCAATTTGCAATTTCAAATGGCAACGGTTATTCCAAATTGCTGCCTGTTCCGCCATTAGCGGGGGAAAAGTCGTAAACTGCGAAATGGTACCGAAGTATTAAAATCTTTTTATTTTTTTACAATTTTTTATGCTGGCGTGACCTATGTTTCTAAAATACAACCTCCTTCTATACGAGGTTTCATAAGCAACTAAAGTAGAAGCGACAAATAACGGTATATGAAACGAACGTAGAACGTACGAAAGAACGTAGCTACGAGTATAATGCAACAGTGTAGGACGGCAGCAACACCCATGTTTTAAAGTTATTTTATTTATTATTACACAGTTAGTATAATAAGAGTAAGAGTTAAAGAGTCTCATGCCCCGGGCGTTACCTCAAAACTTCTTATATTAAAAATATTTTATAATAACAATATGTTTAAATTATTTACGAAATCTATTTTTATTACACTATTACCTATTACAAAACATATTTATTTATATGATGTATTATATTATTTTTGGTAACCGTTATCAGTATTAAAAAACATACAAATATCGCGTAGGTAGGCACAGATTTCTGACTCCAGACTCCGCTTATAAAATAAAAGTAGTATTTAAAATAATTCTAATATTTATCTACTAGATGCATTTGTATTCTTTGTGTTTTCTAACATTGCATGGCCTGGTCCATGCCTGCCCACCGATATGATCTATCAATAGATGTTTGACCTTTATGATGATAATGACATTGCCATATAATATCTATAATGAAGAATCAGAAAGGTTTCTTAAACCAACCTTATAGTTGTTTTAAGTTATGAAGGGTTTAATTCAGGAATCAGGAAGAATTAAATTTAATAGTAATTATCAATTCTAAGACCGATTTACCATATCAGCCGCAGGACGTTAATTGCTGGACATAGGCCTCTCCGAGTGATTTCCAATAGTTGTTGGTGATTTCCAAGACTGGTTGTATGCGACCTGCGTCTTGCGACTTTAATCATAGCGTCTGTCCAACTGTCCCACCCACTGCTGGATTTCCACCCAGAGCAAATATTAAAATATTTGTGTTTGTTCTGGATCTGGGATGGTCTGGATTATATAAATGTTTGAGGATCGGTTTGAGGATCGAAACCTTGGCGCACCAGATAGTATCGCTATCATCAATGCCATCGACTCGTATATAAAAACTATACCGTTTAAACTAAAGTGCAGTCCATGCCAACGTCAAAGTCAAGCGAACAAGAATCCTCGAGAGTTCCGGTCCATTAACAGAAACGTCGGGAACCTCATCCACTTTGGAGCGAGACAAGGAGAATGTCCTTCATTTGAATACTGCCTTGCATCGATGGCTATTGAAGTTAAATGCATATGCTGCTAATGGTTCTTTGACATATCCTCCGTTAATAGTTTTTAAAGCTCGTTTGTTATCATCGCTGACGATGTCACCTAAAGCCAGTAATATATTGCCCGCCACGCCAAGCTTTTAAAAACTTATATTATAAATTTGTCAGCTCCTGTCTTAGTATTTTGTGGTCTTATAATATGTCTCCTAAGTTCTAATTTACCTTAACTTGAAATTAAAATTCTACTATTATTTATATAAAATAGAATAATTCCAGCATATAATTCGACCTTTTACGAGTACCTATTTATATAGCAGTTGTATCGAAGTTCTTTTTTTAATATGGGTTATTAGATTTCGAACCAAGTATAATTACAAATTGATATTAAAAAATATATTTACAAATCTGGTTGCTCAGCAAAACTTTTTTATGTTAGCTTTTTAACAAGCTATAATATTTAATTATATTTGGAATATTATAACTCGTATTTGCAGTTCCACTTAGCGATTTTATAGTAAAAATAAGTCAAACAATGTTTTTCTAACGAAATAGTTACTGGTATATAGCAGAAATAGTATTTTTGCCCCAACAGCGTGTACAATTACAGACCACTCTAAAACTTAAAAAGAGAACACAACATGATACTAGATTGCCGTACAAATCTCGGAGAGGAATTTCTCACACTTCCCATCGTTTTTTGTAGCTAACAAAGAACGTATACTCCATTACTTCAACTGCTGTTCGTACAAAAGTTTTAAATTAAACTCTTGTTCTCAAAAGAATTACATTTTAGATATAACCAAAACATTCCGTTTTTTGTAACATTATTTGCTATGTGCAATATGAGTGACCATCGTGACCATGAGGGACCATAATTGGGTATTATGAACCCACTCATATTCCAGTAAGACCCAGGTTTTCTTTTTGACATATGTCTATTTATCTTTCACTCTTACAATTGTCATTACAAGTCCATACGATGTTAAAATGGTTACATCAATCCATAACTATAATACTTAAACTACTTTTTTAACGGCTTTAAAACTTTTTTCTTTTATTTTACTCCGACACAACATCTTTTGTCAATTTTAAGATGTTGGATGTAAAAAATAAATATGCCGTATTTTAAAGCCGTTCAAATGTAGTTTTATTATAAGCAGTGGATGCATAGATCTTAGAAAATACCACAACTATAGAGGTAACATATACAGGTAACATACGAGTATATGTCAAATGTAGTGTACAGGCTTTTTTCAATCATAAGTTTGCCGTTAGCTGTGTTGAATCACAATAAATAATTTTATTTTTAAATGGTTGATTGCACATGTTTATTTAATGATGTAAATAAACAAGGTATTAGAATGTGCATCCATAAATCTTCAACCGCTAAACCAGGTGAGGATCTAACAAGCGTTGTTAAAATCGGACGAAGCGAACGGCAACCACAATCCTCGGTCCCTCAACCCTCCCTGTTCAATGTTCATCACAGTTACGATTTATTCCCATCCACCAGTGCTGTATCGCCAAATGGCGCACATTTCTGCTCAATTGCTTCGTTACCCTCGCAGCTTCGCTTGCCTTGCTATTTCTCTAAAGCGCATTCATTATTTTTCCTTTCTTCCATCTAACAGCCTACTATTTGTTTACTGATGACTAAAGAACGTGAAACTTTGATTTCAAGGATTATCAGATGACACAGCAGGATAATTTTCTAATGTAGTGACGTAAAATTTGTATTTTTAACTGTCTGATTTTAATATCTTAAACTTTAAGATAACTGCCTGGAAGCTTAAAAACTACTAATGACCGTGCTTGCTAAAAGCTCAATGGCATAATTGGGACTCCACTTTCCTGGTCTACAAAGGATGCGGATTCAAAGTACTGTCTGCAATTTTTAATAGAATAAAAGATAATATTATTCTTAAAACAAAATTGCTTATTTTATAAAGAGAAATATTACTAACTTTTATTTACCAGATGTCGTGAATTGTGTTCGAAGTTAATTTTTTTAGTGTTCCCAACGACTAACGGGTACCACGAGCATAATTCAAAAACGTAACCACCACATAAAACGAGTCTGTTTTCCACACTTAACAAATATATGAGCAGATAAACTTTTTGAGGTGGAAAATGAGCCCTTCGCAAGGGTGCGAGTGTTTTAAATAATTTCCCTGAGGCGTCGTAATTTGTCAATGTCGGGCTCGGAGAGGCCTCTCGTATAGAGAATGAGTCTGCTCATTAGATACGTATGAGACACCTGTCCTTTCAATTATTTCTCTTCTCACCCCGTCTGACAACTAGTACATTTCACATACTGTATATATGAATGTATGCTGATTGCACTTGAGATATGTATTTCGGCGAAGGTTTCGGATGGTTTTGAATGACGGTGAGAAGCAAAATAGCTTTAATCAGAAATATTAAATACATTTGTTAGTTTGTTGTTCATATTAAGTTACATGAAGTATTCATCTATATCTATTAAAGGAAAAGCTGACTGACTGACATATTACCGCAGGGCCTAAACTATAAGGGTTAGTATAATTTTGCACAGGAGTTCCTTTCATAACGTAAGGAAACACAAAAAAGAATTCTTGAAAACTCACCCTCAAAGGAGGTAAACCAGGGGTGCAAAGTTAGTGTGAAACTTTGCCGTTTTTAAGTTATTCGAATGTTGACATTCGAATAACTTAAAGACGGTCAGAAGTTTATTTTTTAATAAAATTTTAAAAAGGGGACTACAGCATAACGCGGTTAAAATCGCGGAGCGCTACTAGTTTTATGTATTGTAAGTAAAAAAATATAATTTATAATTGTCATTCGAATCATTATATCAGCCGTAAGATGTTCATTGCTGGCCTCCCTTATTGATTTCATTAACTTGTTGTCTAAAATAAACGGAAAATCGACCACAAAATGAAAAATTCTAATTTTTATCCAATCAAAATTCGATCTTGTTATATACAATCTACACGTTACATTCTATAATTTATTCAGAGATTCAACTTGAAATTTAAATGTGAGGTTTTATGTTAAGAATTTACCTGTGACAGCTCGGATTTTGGAAATTGGCGTTATTACACCTCCGTGCCTCGAAACGTTTAAAGCCGTCGGCCTTGCGTCTAATCTTTCTCCGGTTTCGGACTATTCTTGTGCCGTTGGAATTATAAAACTATATATATATAATATATGAGATACCTTTTAAGAAATCATAAGTACTTATGCTAGGCTTCCTTGAAATTAGCCGGATTAAGCTAAAAAATCGAAAAAAGGCTAATATGATTACTTTAAATTGTTAAACAGTAAACGAATTGCAATTTTTTAAACATATGCTATAGAAAAATAAATACCAAGTTATTAGCGCCCTCTGGTAAATTAATTGAAATCTTGTGAAAGTAATCTACAGTAAATATTTAGAATTAACACGTCTGACATTGATGTCTGTTGCAATTACTCTTGCTACAATGAACACAACACATTTAGATAGCGTGGTCCGGAATCAAAACGAAACTTTACTGATTTCGGTTCTGCGGTGTATCTTCGAGAACATTCGCAAATATTCCAGTAACTGAATGTCAGACGCCTGACCACTTTGTGGTGACTTTTAATAAGAACTCCACAGTAGCGCGCTTCTGCAACTTTCTAGAACTTTAAAATTTCGTCAACTGTGTCCCCCGCCCTGTTATCGAGTTCCATTCTTTGAGTTTCAATTCGATTCTGTACTACATTTTAATTAAAACTTGTTTAAAGCATTCACAAGGAATATAAATGAAGTTAGTTATTGTTTCCTCGTCTTTCAGAATCTTCGTTAACAAACCACCATTTAAGCTGGTATTAGACCTAAGAAACTTGCCTACTTGAAATGTTACTTTGGCAGTCATTAAAAGTAAGGTAAGTATGTAACACACAGTATCTTACCTAACACGTAATTCATAATTTTTTATGTTTCTTATCTGCCTTATGTAAGTTCATTAGTACACTCATTTGCAAAAAAAAAAACGGGCACCTTAAATTAATAAGCAAATAATCGTTTTCGTCAGTATTATCATAAAATTTTGATAAAACTTATGGGTTTTAATGCTAAAGTTCATTAGTAGTGTATGCTCGCTAGTAGTGCATATGCTCGTGAAGTAAAAGTTAACAATGATTTTTGTTTGTTTTTTCTTTAATAAAGTAAAAGCAGACAAATGTTTAGTATCGAGTGTGACCCCCTCTAGCTGAGATCACAGTTTAATTTCGTCTGGGTATGCTAGCGAGGATATCCCGGGTACTTGCTTGCGGAATACATTCCCACTCCGCGGTAATCACATTGTTCAGCTCTCTGATGGTCTGCGGAGCCGGTTGTACTGATCGCACATGGCGTTTCAGGGCGTCCCAGGCATGCTCTATAGGATTGAGGTCGGACCTTCGAGCTGGCCAACCCAAACAACGAATGCCGACCTCTTGCACATACGCTTCCACATCGCCAGACCGGTGGGCGCGAGCGTTGTCGTCCATAAAAATTGAGTCGACGCCTAAAGCAGCCGCATTGGTTGTGCATAAAGAATTAGAACTTCCGTTATGTATCGATGTCCAGTCAGTGAGCCATTTCAATGAAGACTAACTCTATACGATCCATTGAATTTATTTCTGCCCAAAACATAACAGAGCCCCCACCATAAGGTGTGATTTCTTCAAAACAAGCTTCTGCAAATCGTTCTCCTCGTCTTCGTAGCACTCGCCGACGTCGATATTTACCGAACAGAGATATCCTGGCTTCATCGGAGAACAATAACCCTATTCCAGTCTTCTTGAGTCCATGACTCACAATTTCGAGCAAACCTAAGCCTGGCAACTCATGCTCATGGAGTAACTCAGGGCCGTAGGCCGGGCGATGAATGCGTATATTGGTCGCGAGAAGCCTCCTCCTGACCGTCCATAGTCTAATATGCACATTTGTTACTTCTTTGAAGTGGTTCCAAAGGTCCACATACGAATACTTGCGATTTCTCAATGGGCGACTCACAACAAAACGATCATCTCGTGGTTGGGTACATGGTTTTCTTCCAGAACCAGGCCTTCTCTCGACGAAACCCGTGTCTTGATACCGCTGCCACGTTCTTTAAACCGTCGAGCGACTCACACTTAGCCTCTGAGCCACGAAACATTGGCTGCAACCCTCTTCGAGCAGCGCAATAATTTTGGTAGCTTTTACCACTTTCTCTAACATTATTGAGACAGCTAAACAGCAATAAAGCTTTGAAACTTTGACTATTAAGAATATGAAATTAATTCATAAAAATTGACTAAAAGTTATGAAAATCGGTTTTTACAACTTTTCTTATCTTTTGGAACTTCGCACCAAAAATGTAGGATAAAAAGAGGTTTTCTGTAAAAAGGAGCATCAAACAAAAATTTGAATTTTGAACATACTGTTTTAAACACCACGGCATTTTTAAAACCGGGCAGTAACATGTACAAGTGATTGAAATCATTTTGGTACCGTTTTTTTAAAGAAGAGTTAAAATCAAAGCCGCTCGTTTTTTTGCAAATGAGTGTATATTTAATATGTTGAACTTATATTCAACATTTTATAATTATCAAATACTTTTGTACGATTAATAGAAGTTGAAAAAACTAACCACGAATAATTATTTAGTTAAAAAAGGAAATCAATCATCCATTTAGTTGCAGAGATATCGCTATCCGCTTGCTTAAAATGCAAGTCGTTTATTGCATATTCACTGTGCTTTTCCTAGGAGCACGCTCCACATATTGGGAACTAGAATATTAGGAAAACAGCAAAATAAAACTGGTACGATACTTGAGAAAAAGTCTAAAGCCATCCATTATTTCTTAGAGTAAAAATGTTTTAACAAAATTAACTTAATTTTTTCCTTGTGTTCTAGTTACGTATTAATTTTCGATATTTATGAGTGTTATTATCTATACTAATATAATAAAGCTGAAGAGTTTCTTTGTTTGAACGCGTTTATCTCAGGATCCGCAAGTCCGATTTAAAAAAATATTCGCGGACGAAGTCGCGGGCTCTACGCTAAAACAAATTATTTTTTAAGTTCACAATTACTGCTGAAAAATCCGAAATTGTTGAATAAGCCTAAATTTAATTATTTTGATAATAATTTTTTCTAACCAAAAACATCAAAGAAACAAGCAGCCTCATCATTTTAAAAGATCTTCGCAGTCAGCATCAATAAAAAATTTAATATGTTCAAATATATTTCTCGAATTAGCTCTTATTGTCCGAATAGTTCCCGGCAACTTGCACAACCACTATAATTAAAGCTCTCGACAGCCACAACTGGGGCTTAACTTTCTTACGCCTTCTTATTTCTCGCTTCAGGAAATCTCAAAGCTAAGATTTGCTACGTTTATTACGCTTTGGGTAAAGTGTAACTGCATTTGAGGTTTTTAAACAAATATATAGTTTAAAAAGCTTGAATTTCTGTTAAATTTTGCTCAAACAATCTTTAGTAGCGTGAATTTAAGTAAGCATTTTCATTAACGACTTTAATAAAATATGAAAATTGGTCTAGATCTTGATCAAATAGATTATAGGATCCATTACATATGATATTTGCATCTTTATAATCCACAAGTTAGAAATATTACACCTGAAAAAGTAAATGTTAATTTTTATTGATTTATTTAATTTCAATGTATCACTTACAATTAATAAAATTATCAAAACATAATTGTTAAAGACTACATATTCAGCCGAAGTGTACAATCATGTATAGACAAACACAGGATGCACAGAACAATAAACCCGCAATTTAACATGCGAAAGTAAGTTAAAGAAGTACGCTTAAAAATCAAGTAAATTAAATTTTGTTTGATTTATGAAATACACTTAAAGAAATAGAGCAAACACGGACTTTAGTATGTTGGCATATGTCATTAAACAGTTCGCTGATCCTGGCCTCTGGCGAGTTAGCAATACAGTTCTCCTAAAAAGTTGTTCAAAAAACTTTGTTCTCAAACCGTATATAGTTTAATCCTATGAAGACAACTACATTTTAATTGTGATTATTTAAAACATTTTAAACTCTTCACATGTTCACACGCATAACAATAGTCATAGTAACAATAGTAATAGTCATAGCACCTTTAAATTTTCGTCAGGAACTGAACCTTTGTTTCTTTATTTGTTTGTTTGTGGTAATAGCTATTTCTGATGTACGTTATTATATATATATATATATATATATAATTTTTTTATATCATATGCATTTATTGCTTTTATTTATACAAAAATGTATGCCAAGTTTATCTATTTTGTATATATATTGTCTGCACCACTATATATATCTTTTTTTCTGTTTTGTGTAATGGTTCACTGGGACATAATGCATTAAGTCCGCCATTTGTACATTTTATGCAATAAATTTAAATAAATGAATAAATAAATAAAATAGCAATCAATATCGCCGATACCTACGCAACCAAGATTAAATATATAATTATCATTTATGCGGGGTAAACGCGCATGTTATGTTTTCATATGTATAAATGTATACATATGAAAACATAAATTTAAAAAATGTAAATAATGCTTTCCTTAATACATAAAATGTAAAGAATTAGCTCGCCGTTGCATAAGTTGAAATAGAATGGTCTCAATAAGTTAAATCAATTTCTTTAACCTCAGGTACATTTTGAATTTATTATACGAGTAACTATTATTAAAATCGCTTTTTCTTTGTTAAAATCAAAAGACTATTATATATCAACCTAAGTCTAATATACCAAACTATTCCACGTTCGCCACACCAAGTTCTGGATGAGAACAATAAATATATATAAACAAAAAATAATTGTGCAATAGCCAACAACAATAATTCAACGAAAAAAAAACAAACCCAAAGTTATTACGATAAGAATGGTCCCCGACAATCCTTGTAATCCAAACGCGCAACTTCTCAAATTAGTTGCTATTGTCTAAATAGTTTTTCCACAAACTTCCCACAATGGCTGTAATTAAAGCCTCGACTGTCGACTCCAACTTACTCCCCTCGGCTGACTTGGAAAAAAATTCGCATTGAGGTTGAATCTTTACTAAGGTTTTAAAGGCTTTGGTACTTTTCCATTGTCAAATTTTTTTAGAAAAGGTTTATTTTTAATACATTATTTTCTCTTGAAATATAGATAAATATATAAAAATTCGGATAAAAATATGTTTCTTTGATTAACATTCATATTCACTTAATTAAGTTATTCTTGCAACTTCGTTCACAATTAAATTTTCATATCATTATCACCATATAAACCTTTAGATGTCCACTGCTAGACGTAAGCCACGTGATTTCTTATTGCATCAGTTGTATGTTTAAGTCCGATTGTCCGTCTACCTAGTGGATAGACGTCCTACGTTACGGTTATCATTACGTGGTCTTCAGTCTAGAACCTTATACCTCCATCAGCCGTCGATTTTGCGTGCTATGTACCACATTGTAACTTGAATTTGCCAATCCGGCATGCTGTCGGTAACTTTAGTTATTTTTTTGGATCTCTTTATTATGATTCTGTCGCACAAAAAAACTAAACTCCACTTTCTCAATTGCTTATTCCTGTAATTATATCAATATCAATCAACCACAATATAAATTGAATTAATTAACTAGCCATGATTAACCGTGTCTAACGAGATGGAAATACGATTACGCCAAGCGAGAATTATTTACTAAGTTAGTCGCAACATGTCATGTTCAGTCGGCACTTTGGAAGGATCCGAGATCAAAGAGCGAAACAAATTAAAAGTCAACAAACAGCCTCAAAGGGTCCGCCCGGGTAAACAAAGCAGAAGCCGACTCCATTATTTGCGAGACAATAAATCAAATGCTGGGTAAAATCGCGAAAAAACGTAATCGAAGGAAAACGGTTAGGGTCAAAACACATGAGATGGTTTCAGTTGTCGGCGGAAATATTTTAATTTCGGTTTATGTAACATTAACATTTTTTGTTTAACGTTTCATTTACTATGTGGCAGACGTGATCACAAACTGATATAGATGTCAGGTGTCATGTACTTCATACTGAAATAATATAGGAGCATCGAACAACCATTAAAAAAACCTGCGTTTTGGAGCCTTTAAAAAGTACCACTTAGTACTTAGAAGTTACAAGTAACATTTGAAAGTTTAAGGTAACGTTTACATTCAGATACATTAGTCAGCCGTTTAAGTATCTTTTGTTTAGAAGGATTTTCGGCCATAGTAGCTACGGTCGGCATGCGTGGTAGCAACCGCAGAACACAGGTCGGCTAACAGGATCCCGTTGCCCGTTCCTACCTTGCAATTCAATACGTTTCGGATTGATATATTGTTAGATGTGAGGAAGGTACTATTGTACTTTGCCGGCTTACCACGACCCTCGTCTAATAGTAAGATGTACTACGGCTTATCATTGAGAAAATTTTCTTTTTAAAGTGCATTTGCGAACTAACAGCACAGGTTGTACTGTTAACATAGAAAGTACAACGCTTAATCTAAAAGGGATTGATAAAAGCAGAGAATCTTTGTTTAGTGTTCTCTGATTTCAAGTATAGGAGATATCTTAAGGTTTTATTTGAAATACTAAGAAAAACTGAACCAAAAATATATCTCGTGTCTCGTTCAAAGCGGAAGAGACAAACGCAAAATAGAAATTGATTTGTGTTAGTGGTTAAAATAGATAATTTCCAATATTTATTGGAAATTGTTTGAAAAACATGTTTAAAATCGATATTATTTTTAAAGAAAGATATTTTTATTAAATAATATCGAAACATAATGAAATATCGTTCTGTAATTAATATATTTAACATAAAATCATACTGCCGTGTGACTATACTGCATCCAGATGCAGGAACAAAATAAATAAAATAAGTAAACCCCCAAAAAAAACCCTCTCATATAATGATCGTGTGTACATCCCTTATGTATACAAACACGAAGTGTCACTTTGGCGACATGGTGTCGAAAGAGTTCCTCTTATTTTTTTCCTCATTCTGATATTCCTGTATTGTTCGTAAATAGCGAAAACTATTATGGTTCGATGAAACGATGAGCTTGGAAGTGATGCGAGCAAAACACTTTGACGGCTGACAATTTCACAACTTGTGTTTCATTTGTTTTTCCACGCACAAAATTGTGTGCAGATTTTGTATCAAGACTCTATTTTTCTGTTTATGTTTTGCCGGAGTAGTACTTTTTGTACCAACCAGGTTTTACTCTCACCTATTTCTACCGCCTTACAGCAGGCAGTAAGTACTGGGTAATATGACAGAGCATCTTCAAGGCGCAAGGTTGACAATGCGCTAGTAATATCTTTGTGATAAAACAAGCGTCTATAGGCCGCGATGAAGCTTGCTATTACCCGGAATTCATGCTTGCTGGTCGACTTTGTCAAAAAAACATGGGCACTAACATCTTCGTTAACCATTAATGAGGCGCGCCAAAAACTATCAATGTTAGTTGCATGGGGTCTGCAGTTACCCCAAATTGATAGGTACAATTTGGAAATATGTTTAGAACAATAGAAAAATTTGTTTTTACTTAAATACTATAATAATTCAACAATTATCACAAATGTTCTTTTAATGATCACTACAGATAAATATGTTGCACTTATTGCAATCTGCGGTCGTTTTCCTGTCACCTTTTCGTGGACAGATGTAGCATCTTCTTCTTTTTGTTGATTGCAATCCTGTGTTAGACGTTGAAGAAGTCGCAACTTTAGGTTCTGACAATCGCTTTTTCAAAGCTAACCTATGTGCTTTTACTAATTTGCGAATAACTTTAAAAAATTCGTCTGTTTATTATAGTAGCCTTGTTGTTGAAGTTATAAATAACGAATTTATAGCAGGCACATTGAATAAATGAAAAAAAATAATATATATAGATCATCTCTTCGTCTTCGTCCGCCGAGCTCTGTGGCTGAAAATAGATTTGTTCCATTTTATACACCTATCTTTATCCATAAAATACGTAGGTGAATCGGATGGCGTTTTGGAGTAGATCGATGTGGTTGGTTCTTCAATATCACTCAATTCTGAGTTTGATAAAATAATTCTGTAAAAAATACATTTGAGAAACTAAACAAGTTATCCTAGTTTATAGGCATAAAGAAAAAGCTAAACGTAATTACATGTCCTTACCAAAAAACATAAAAAAGCACAATTTTCTACTTTATATGAATCTATAATTGTGTACAGAATGGTCGTAAACAGTAACATATATTTTCAAATTTACAAGACAAGGTGAAAAAATGCTTGAAACCATAATATACCAATATTCACTTACCAAAATTTGAACTACACTATTAGTGGCGCGGGGTGGTCAAGACCCCAAGTCCCTTTATGTAGTGTATGCCATCAACTCCGCGGCGCGGGCGGTACTGAATCCTGTAGAGATTAAAAAGTTAGGAAGCTAGCAAAAAATTCACGTTACTAGCATTAATAGCTAAAAAGAACACTTTATTTGAAGATCATTTGGGGTCAGCGCGACCCGGCGCGCCTAATTATCTACTCAGTAAGGCAAATATGCATGTAGTTGCAAATAAACAAAATATGTACTGGAAGAAATGCAGTCACGGTTACCCACGAGTACTTCACAAATCCTGATTTTCAGAAATCGCCTTTGAACGTAAACATATCGACCAAAGCCCTTGGTCCACTAGCAATACACCGGCCATATGTTTTGTATGTTATCGCAGACGGAATTAGGCAAGCTTACTCGCTTCATAAAATTGTTTGCTTACGTATTCTTTACTCCATATGAGAAGAAAGTTTATTTGTTTTAAACGGTTGATTCTGATCGTCTGTTGTGTTACGGAGTTAGAAATAATAATCAGGTATCTCACCCCAAGATTATAACACGTAACAGGATTTAAAATTACGTATGACGGGTCCGATCGCGCAGGTGGTAGTGATCCAAGAATAAACTTATTTAAATAATAATTAATATTTGCCTTTGTTATGTGTCTTGGCCTTAAATATGTTTTTTTATTAAAGTATATGGCTGTGGGGTACCGGCGGAGTAGAAAAGTACCTGCACTTGTACCAGCTATCGTAAGACTGAGTTACTGGAACCGACAAATGGCGTTATAACCACCATAAGCAGTGTAGCTTAAATCTAACAGGGTGGTGATTGGCAGAAATATTCTCATTGCGAAGCTATGCTCTGCGATTGCCACCTCGCTTACCAGCGCGGCCATTATGGAGAAACCCCCCTTTCTTGGAAGGCTATATCCAGCAGTGGATTCTTTACGGCTACTATGATGATGATGATATGTGATGTCTCTTTTCTCTGATGTCCGTAACACAAGTGCTTTAAGTGACGTAACTAGAAGTTAGTTTTTTTGTATGAGTTGTTGTGTGAATTTGTCATTATTATTATTGTTCAAGGTTAGTAGTTAGTTAGTTAGTAGGTTACATGTTTCGAAACATACATTCTATATGACAACCTCGTCATAATTTATATTAATTATCAAGTGAATTAATTTGAAGGTATGTATTTATTTTATTATTTGATACAGAAACAAATACATAACATCTACAATTAATTACACATGAATAATTAATTTTTAAAAAAGAATGTTTGCCGCAAAATTTTCCAATTCATGTAGGCTTCATAGTTAAGTCCCCACAACTGAGTGAGGTAACATTAGAAATCGCACAGTTCGATAAAAACTGCGGGTCAACTGTAATTTTTAGACCGAGAGTAGGATTGTATGCATATTTAGTATGCGTTTTTAGCAGTTCCAACTTAAATGACATTTGGCTAGGGAGATTTCGAAACTTTTGTTGTCTGTGTGCTTCATATTTTTTGTATATAATATAAATAGGATACCCGCACAAGAAAAAATAGCTTTACGTCACCCATCTGTAACTCAGCTATTACAGATTACATAAGAAAACTGAATCTATTTTTACATAATAACATTCATTAAATAAATATCTTATATTACTACATATACTTCAATTACATTGGCTTGTATATATATCCACAAAAAATTAAGTATTATGCTAATAAATACATAAATAACACGGCGCTGGTCTTGAAAGTACCGTCTTTGTTATAATATTTCCCCTGCAATAAATACGGAAATCCTAAGGAAACAACGGCGGGGAAGCCTGCGGGTTAGATAACACAATTTATGGCGTTGCAAATCGCAATAAATTCTGTTTGTACTATTAAAATATCTTGCTGTCCGCTTCTGTGTATAACACAGTTGTGGGGTCACTGCATAGTGTTCTACATGCATTTTATAAAGCTCTTCCCTATCATCGACATCTATACATATTCGTAATATCTATGGGCCCGATGGTGCAGACGGGCCAGATGGTCGTGATCCCAACGGTGCAGACCGTGGGTTCGATCCCCATCCAAGACAAAAAAGTGTATGATTATATTTGTGTTTATTCTGGGTCTGGGTGTTATAATATTTATGTAATTATATTGGATAATGTGACATAGTACCTTCAAATCCCAAGGTTGGCAACGTTCTAGTGATTTACTATCACGCGAAAAGTTTGATTGTTTGTCGACCTGGTTTAAAAAAAAGAGCCAGGTCAATGTATAGGATGTGAAAAAAATTGTAAATAAATAATTACTATAATAAAATGATGTTGTGCGTTACCGGCAGTGTAGAATAGTTCCCCTGTACCAGAATCGATAGATGGCGGGTTATCTATCCGTTTTCCTTAGATAAACAACCCTGGGAGCAGCATCTCAGTCGCGAAATCTGCGTTCTGCGATTATACCCAGCCCGGCAAAATTCCCCTTTTCTTGGAGACGCCTTCATGCAGTAGTGGACTTATAATATTTGATATGATGATGATATTAAAATGAATACCTATTTCCCATTTTCATGGCATCACGCATCAATCGCCGTACCAATAATAATGTTTTGTTTTGTTGACTTTGTATTGCCAGGAGAAGGTTCTTATGAAAGAGAAATAGTAAGGTAGTATACATATATATAGTATACCGAAGATTATAAAAAAATAAGGAAAACTTAACGACCATATTATTCTTGCTTATAACCTTATAGCTTTTGACAATATATTCTGTATGTATTCGACAATGCATTTTTAACATGACCTAATGTCGTTTCACATATCTGTAAATCGTTTGACAGTTTATGGCATTGAATATTTTATTATTTATATTTTATCTATAATTTACACCTCAACTGTCATTACAGGTTTACTTAACCTAATACGATAGTATGGCAAACATTAAAAATATACTTACAACTGATACTTAACATTTAAAAATAATAATAATTATAATTACCAAACAACAATGATTATATTAACTTCAAAATATTATATAAATACAAACATTACGCCTGTGCCCCAACGGGTTAGGCAAAGACTATGGATCTTCACTTGTTACAATCTTGGCATACTTCTCTTGCTTCCCTTACTTGCATTAGTCTTTTCGTACCCGCTCGTTTATTCTTGGTACTTCTGACCTGACCCTTCACTAATACCTCTTCTACCTGGTTATGATATGTTCGCTTAGGTCGCCCTAAACCAACTCTTCCATTCAGTTCTGCTCGATATAATTGTGCTACCATTCTTATATACTCTCAACTATTCTTGCTACATGTCAAAACCATCTTGACATTCCTTTCTCTATTGTGGTCATAACATCACCTTTTACACCATATCGATCTTATCACACTATCCTTTAGTCTATTTCTCAAACTCACACCATAGTACTGGTCCAAAATATTATAACTAATCATATATAAAAGTACCCTCGCAATTATAGTTCAAAACGGATTCATGTACGAGAAATATATCATTATTTCATTAATTATACGAATTCGAATTAAATTATCGTTGTAATTATGACTGGACCAAAGTCTTTTGAGTCAGCATCTGCTTTACCGAATCTGCTAGATTGAAATTGTTTCATGTGAAGTTGAACATGACAAAGCTATGATGATAAAAGATTTGTTACCATAGCTGGTGTCAAACTTCTTTTTCTGTCTTAAAATAACGCATTATGGCTGAGTAACTGCAACACTAATTTCGCTGTTTCTATATAGTATTTTTGCCGCTAGACGCTTTATGAGTTAGGAACGCTTTTAAGAACCACACCTGACCAACTCAAAATATACTTTACTAGAAGCTACCCGCGGTTTTAACCGCATTTTATTGTAGAACATACCTTGCATTATTTATAGTCCGCTGTTATTGGTCCTAGCTGTTGATGTTACCTATGATTTTATATAACCTTTCTAGGTAAGTGGGCTATTTTATACTAAATAACCTTAAAGTAAATATATATCAGTCTGTCAGTCAGCTATTGTACATATAACAATTTATTAAAATAACTTTGAAAACCAGCGAACTTTTTTTACTAACTTAGCATCTCCTTTAGAAATGTTTTTTCAAAAAATATTATAAACTTTCAATGAAGAACCTTTACACTGAATGTCATTCGAATAACTTCATAAATAACAAAGTTTCATACTAACTTTGCACCCCCGTTTTACCCCTTTAGGGTTTCCTTCTATAAAGAAGGGGACATTATAGAAGGAACCCCTAATGGAAAATTACAAGTTTCCAACCCTTATAGTATAGGCCCTGCGTTGATATATCAGTCAGTTGTCTTATCCTTTTATATATATATATATGTATGTATATAGATTTATGTAGATAAAATTGTAAAGCAAGTTATTAAAACTACTAAAAAGTATACCGTTACCCTGCTGACCACAGGGTTCTATAGAAATTCGCTGAATTATCATTAGATGCATATATGCATTTACATTATAACAAACCCAAACCATCGGCGTATCTAAATAAGCAACGCCGTGCTGGCATTTCGAAAAATATCCCCAGGTATCCGAAGGCCTGCCTCAATCATGCAAGCATTCGATGAACGCTCAAAGGAATTTTTCGATTAAGCCGGTGCCTCCATCACTCTAGCATGACTTGACACCCCTACAACCTACATTTTCTTCAATAACATCCAGATGTCTTATGCTGAAACTTCACCAGATAAGAAATATGCGCGAGTTAGTTAAACTTTGTCCAGTGGAATTTAAATCTTGCGCTGGAATCCCTTTGAAGTTAAAACTTGAATTGAGCCTTTCCAGATAAGCATAAGAAACAATGCTAACAACTTATTACTATATAAATATTGACTATAGTTCAGACTAAAAATTATAGGACCTTTTATAAAATTTTCCACTCATATGGCGCTGTAGTACTTTAAAAAATCGATGTTCCGCGCAAACTCTATCAATAAATTGTCTTGATCGTGAGTGTATCCTTTTTTTGTTTGGCTTACAAGAATTGTTATAAACTACTATATCTATAACAACAAGTTTATAAAATATAAAAGCTTATTTATACCTACTAGATGTACACACCGCATACAAATATAATATAAATGAGTAGCAGATATTAAAAATTAACACAACAGCTCGAAGGAAATTAAAAAACAATAAAATTAAATGAACACTTAAATATTTTTATGTTATGGACACGCAAAGCTTCTTTGTTTAGAATGTCCCTAATCCTCGGGAAACTATAGTCTGGATTAGAAGATGGTTTATTTATTTGTAATATTCTAATAAATCTATAATATTAAACTAGTACTGATCATAACAGTACCAGTAACTCATTGAGCCTGATTCTTCGTTATAATCAATTATTACTAATAAATAATAACTCTCCTCTTACTAATAATTACGAATATACGTAATTGCGTACTATAAGGACACATTATATTAAAAGACTGAATTTTAGGCAAAAATGTACATAAAAATTTATGCCTATTTCCCTTGGACACGCCATCATGCGTAAACGGCTGGACCGATTGCACTATTTTTTTTGTTGTTGTGTTCGTTATTGTCAGGAGTTAGTTATTGAAAGAAAAAATTGAGCAAAAGATTATAAAATTTAAGCATACTTAACAACCATATAATACTAGCTGACCCGACAGACGTTGTCTTGTCTTAACGACGACTATTTAATTCAAATTGGTATAAATAATCAAGAAAAAAGTGTATATTTTGCTTATGCCTTATGTTTTTTTTTTGCGTTGTATAATAAAATAGTTTAGTTGGTGTTCCGGCACGGGAACAGGCGACATATAACTGGCCATGTGACGTCGCAAACATTAATTTTCGAGATTGATGCAACAGACACTTAGCGACTACACTTGAGATTTATTTATGGACTTTATTTAAAAAACGTTATTTAATCTTAATTATATCAATTCAAATTAAACAATCATGGTTAAGATGGAAAAATGTATGTTGGGTCAGCTAGTACATAAAAATTATTAAGCCGGAGATTGATTTAAAAGCAAAATACATATATAATTTATGTCGAGGTCTTATTTGGCTTCCGTCCAAAACAGGGTAGGTACTTTTAAATTAAAATTAGAGCATAACGTCCTATCATTTTTATATTCACTTCATCTAGTCTTAATTTAATAGTTTGAACAAAAAAAATGTTGTTTACAGCTAAAGCATATGCATTTTGTAAAAAAATGCCGAACGTTGCAGTGTCGAATTCTTTCCATAGGCAGTGGCGCCTCCTAAGTGAATGTAGAAATGAAATGGAATACATTTTGACATTAGTCGTATGTGACTGACATACATCACTTGCTTGATTCCAAATTCCATATCTAGCATTACAGACCACATGCATAAACTTTCGCTTATTTCCCACTGGTTTCAACAAAGATCAGAAGAAGAAAAACAGAATAGCTAATATTTAAAAAAAAGACATATTTAACAGGAATATTTGTAACATGCAAGTAGGATAGTAATGCAATATCAATTTTAAAAAAAAAGCCTAAATGAGATGGCGGTATGGCCATGCGAAGCAATATCGCGCAAATGTAACAGGGCAGGATTGAGCAGCAGCATTCCCGTCGTGAAGCTACGCTCTGCAATTGCCACCATGCTTGCCTAAAGCGGTAATTATGGGCGAATTCCTGTTTTATTGGGAAAGTCTATGTCTAACAGTGTATGTTTTCGACAGGCAATATATCATATTGCCAGATGCCATTAAGTCCGCCATTTGCAAAATATGCGATGCAGTTGGTGAATTATTTTTTAAGTTAGGTATTTTATTTAAATAAAAATTAATCATTTTCATCATAAAAATATTCGGATAATTTCTCTGATTACAACTATGTGACTCTGTCATTTCTAATTAACAGATTTTACTAAGTGTTTATAAAAGTATATTTATAACAAAAATGCTATTTTTTTGTTTTCATTGTCTTCCGTTATTAACGGGACTATCATAATCAGATAGTTAAGGTCCAGTCAATTTGGACGAAAAAATAGGGCTACTATTGCATAAACTCTCTTAAATTTTCATAAACGTTAAAGACCACTGTAATTAAGTTGAAAAACCTTACGATCCAAATATTTCAGCCAAAATTGTAGATCCTCATTTACAAAAATTGTCCTTAGATATTATTAAATAATATTAACCATTTCTAAGGAAAATATAAAATTGACTTGGGCGAATGTAAAATTTAAGTGAACTTAACGAAGAATTTTTTTTTTTGTAGACATTACATGGATGGGAGTAATTCACGATGTTATTACAATATGCAAATGCACTTCGCATAGGACCTTAATATTCATAAAAATTTTCTTCTTTCGAGGAATTTATGCAAGATAGAATGTCTGAATTTACAGGAATTTACGTTGTATTAAGTAACTTGGGCTACTATTGTATGGTTCTATTTCCGAAGCATTATATATATATTTGTAAAATGCATGAATTAATTAATTAGATAAAGTGGGAACGAACTTGTATAGTAATATGAGCAAAGCATTCCTGTCATCAACGCCAAGGTGTCACTAACCACAATAGCAATGTTGGGTTGGAAAGAGCCCTTACTGAACATGCTTACTAAACAAACACCTCTACGCTCGAGGTGTCACTGATAAGTGATATTGTCAACTAAGCAGTTTACTTAGGACGGACAGAATACCACAACACCTCGAATCTCTGGTTACACTGCCAATATCGATGATATCGCTGATTTGCCGGACTTTCTTCAGAGGGAGTAAAGAGTGTAAAGTCGGCGACGGTTGAAATCTGTCTGAGTGTTGTTAATGTCCATAGACTGCGGTAACCGTCTACCATCAAGTGAGTCGCATGCATGTTTGCCATGTATGTGGTATAAAGAATAAATTGTACACCTTAAATTAATCTCCTCGAAGCACTATTTGAAAATATCATTAAAAATAATTTCCTGCCAAGGCAATTGTTTCTTGAAGAACCCGCCATGAAGTTAGAGGCAAATTGCTAAACAAACTATGATATTCAATGATTCTATATGAGTCGCGAATGAAAGTTCCTCTGCTTATCACACTAGTTTCTTGCAGTCTATTTGCTCTATCACACTAGTAGCTTATTCAAACCTGAAAACTAGTGGTATTATAGTCATAACTTGTAGCTTTAACTAACTTTAACTTGAAACCAACCACTTTAAACTATCACTTCGCCCTAAATCTCCGTCTGATGGTTCGAAGGCGCTAAGAATTACATCTATAATTATACCATACTTAATTACGTATTTGAACGAATTCTATCCTTTTTTTCATTGTAACCCAATTGGGATCCTTATTGGTCTTTGGTGTGTCTGACTTCCGCTACGTTACTATTGGCATATCTCTCCTGTGGCTAAGTTGATGTAAATGGGACAACCATTGACTCGAATGGTTCGAGAAATGTCATTTTCATAAAACCGAGTATCTGTGTCGTCATCAAATTCTATAGGTTTACTACACTTTGTTCCTTTAAATACAAAGACAACCGAATCTGTTAAACGATACGTGATGAAACAAAATCTTTTGTGCAAAATAAAGGGCAATATGATCCGTGAGTGTTATAAGAATATTGTTGTGATAAATCTTGGATACATGCCAAATTTACCTACTCGTAGTCTCCTGGTAATTTCAATTCGATTATAATTAATATTTTTTTATCATTTTCAGTGAGACTAAAGACAATGTAATCACAAAAGCAATGTAGGAAATAAACAGTAGGGTGTGTCGTGTTTATTATAATTAATTTGGAATATTTATAGTGCATTTTTTTCACACAGCATCTCATACATTGACCTGACTTCGTGGTGAGTCGCTTAAAGCACTTGTGTTATGGACGCCAGACAATAGTTATATAACATATATATGTTACATAAATACATATAATTAACACACACACAGATCAATCACCAATATTATCAAATAAATATTTGTTCTTGGTGGGAATCGAACATGAAAGGATGACTACTATCTGCGCCATCAGGCCCGTCATGATTTTGTATATGCTTTATGCACTTCTTTTATATACTATATCAATTTCATGTTCATACATCCGCGTAATTTATACAAAGAATTATCCTCATAAAGGTATACAAAGAATTTGCTTTACTTACTATTATATTAATAATGACATACCGTCGAACATGCCTACACTTATCGACATATTAATTTAGTCGATTAGAAGACTTAATAAAAGAGTTCTCCCAAAATGATATATATACACGAAGACCCAGAGAGAAGAATATATTAGAATAAAAAGAACTTGGCTATTTTGCGTCAGAGTTTAGCTGAAACTACCGCTACTGGGCTGGTTTACCGGTAGTGTCAGTCATTGTAAGTTATTAAACAGTACTCTGTAAAATGTATAAAGACGTCAGCACTCATCATCATCATTAACATCATATCAGAAATATGTCCATTATTAAAATAGGCTCCCGAAAAATAAAGGGTTTTGCCATATTTACCACACTAAGCAGTCGTAGTGATTACAGCTCATAGGAGCTGATGTCTATCCCCGCCCGTACCGACTTCAGTCAGTTTCCATACCTCAGTCACAGTACATTTGATACAGAGAAAGGACTATTCTACTGCGCCGGTACTTCATAGCATAAAAGCGTATGATACTGAGATGTTGGACCTAATTCATTGCCTGTCGCCTCGAACTAGCAAATACTATTTTTTTCTATTACCTATATACTATACTAACATACTACCTACATTAACATTACTCTATAGCTATTGTTTTATGTCTTGGACCCATATTACAAACGTCACCATTGTTTCTTTGTCAAATATACGGGCCGCTAGATAAAGTTGTCTAATAAATATTAGGTAAAGCAATGAAAAACAGCTTTGTATAAAGTGATAAGACAGCCTTACGAGGTTTTATCATTATTTACTGTCAGCCAAGTGAATTAATCACCCGCGGGAGTAATTAGTAATATTTTAAAAGCCTCCCTGGAGCATGCTGTTGATAAATGACGCAGCATAGTTTTTGGACGCTTTTGTTTGGATATCGATGACTATTTTTTATTTAGTAGGGCCGTATATGGTAGACGTATAATGGAGAATGGCAGAATACAGGGGAAGATATTATTCTACTCTTGTCAGTAACGCACCCCTTGGTGCACAAGATAGGATCACTACCTCGGCACAACATCGGGTCCGTCTGTGACCATGTATAAAGTGAAATATTTTCAGAAAATAGCTGTAAATGTAGACCGCATGTAACCGGTCCTTCTAAAATTCTCCTTAATCCGGCAGTGGACTTCCTATGTACTTCCTATGGAATGTGGGTCCTAGGCAATGTGCAAAAATTCGCGGTATTTATGCAAAATAAAATAAAAGGTGCAGAATAAATGGGTGTTGTTCACTTATAGCAATAAAAAAAACGACTCCCAAGTTTTTCTTTGTTAAGACTAAACTTAGACTTCGACTTTGTTTAGTTAGACATCTTACAAAGGTCGTCTGATTTGGTATCTTACTCTTACCTATTTCTATTGCCAAATAGCAGTGTATTCCGGTTGGAAGGGTAAGTGAGGCAGGGAAATTACTGAGTAAATGTGACATAGTATCTTCAAGGTTAGCGATATAATTGTGAAATCTTCGTTATGATACGAGCCTATGAGCTGCGGTCAAATGCTATGAAACTTGTTTGCTGTCTACATTATAACAAAAAATATTTAAGTTAATAACTAATATAGCTACACCAGTATTTTCTACAAACTTTCATTAGTTCACGTAAAGAGCAAATTACTCTACTTTTACTGTCAGAAAAAGAATGAGGGGAAAGCGCGCTAAATTATGATTCCAATAGAGATTTACAGGTTCCGAAACTCATCAAAAAATCTTCCCTGTACTTACTATTTTCTCTCGGTAAAACCAAGGGCACTGACACCAATTTTCCTAACAGTTACCTCAAATCATATAAGCTGAGAGTAAAGGTCTATCGATGAATCACCTTCTATTCATGCCTGGAATCCGCAGTCGTAACTCACGGTGCGCGCCTGTCAGCCTCACGCTCCCATCTGTTCGCGGAATAGACATGCCATTTTCACCCTATCATTTTATTGAAGTCGGACCTCTTCCTTCACAAAAGTCAAATACCTCGAGATTCTACTTTTTATGTTTGGGAACCAAATAATTTGCATATCATGATTTGCTCGTTTGTTGTTCGGCATATTGTTTCTGCGTTAAAAGTATTGATATTATTATATATGGTTTTAAAGCCGTTATAGTATATATCTGGAATTAACACACACCTCTGAACAAGTATATAAGGCGCTGTAAGCCTAAAAAATAATGGATTATGAAATCTAAAACTACTCTTTAACGGATTTAAAACGTGGTCGCAAAAACGCGCTAAGAATTCTTTTTAGTCATACTTGAGAACACTAGCCGTTTTAAGGACGTTAAAAGAGTAATTTTAATATGAGTAGTGAGGCGAAATGTGGCGCTAATATTAAAGTAATATTCCTATTGGGCAGGCTCACTGACCATGTACCACATGTAGTACAGTGAACCTGTTGGGACTGAACTGAGTCGATTACCTACCAACCTTAAAACTCGCTCCGAGCTCCGCCGTTCCTTCTACCAGCGAGGCTATATTTTTTTGCAATACTGCGTTCAAGTCATCTACGCTAGCATCAGCATATATAATCAAACCTATTTTTATATTATCATGAAGTGGAATATTGGTAGAATGGAATAATACCTCCCGTGGCCACCTGTACCAGGTATAGTAAAAGGTCATGGAGGACCAGAACCGACAGAAAGCGGTATATCCAACCATACTGCCGTAGCCCAATAAACTAATATTGGGTATGAATTGGGGAAACCCTCAAAAATTACAAATCACTTCGTAAGGTTTCTGTACAAAACTGTATAGCACAAAAGCACAGAGCGAGGATGAGCGGCAGCATCCCCATCGCAAAAGCTAAGCTCTGCGATTGCCAACACGCGTGCCCAGTGCAGCAATTATGGCCTTTTTTGGGGAGGCCTTTGTCTTCCAATGGATGATGATTATGACAGAACGACGTGTGATGATACATATTTGAAAATATTCACTTGTATATTTTTACGATCCCTACGTATAAAAGGACTTGTCAAAAACATAGATTTACAGGAGATCAGAATAAGTCAACCAACATTTCACTCTTTAAAAATATTAAATACATCTTTTAAAGATCTAATTTATAATTTCCGCGGCTTCGTTCCGTGAATTCCCCAAGGAAACTCTTATAGGGATGAAAGGTACTATATATACCTTCTTTTGGAATTTTACAGAGTTCGGTTGAGTAAATAAAGCGTGAAGAGGTGACAAACAAACTCATTATAACATTTGTAATATTAGTTTAGATAGAAAAAATAGAATTTGATTAAAATATTCTGAACGAACGGTTTTAAAAACTTAGCGTCATCTATTGAGTTTTTCTAGTAGAAAATTGCTTTTCATCATTTATCGTTAATCCTACTTTTTTTTGGAGTGGAACTCCCAACTATATGTGTGCAAAATATCAAGAGTACTGGTTAGATATATAATGCGTGAAGAGATAACATACAAACTAAAATTAGTAAGCATTTTTTACGAGAAAAACTAATCTTTATTCTGCTTACCTCTCCGCCTTTGATTTCAACATGTCCTTTCATAAGTAGTCTACTGCCGATTTCTGTTTATATATTTATTAATTTTATCTAACACTTATAGCCTACAAATAGATTAACATTTTAAAACACGTAGAAACATATTCAACTTGCGCAGTCCCAAAATAAAAATGATGTGTCCACAAAATCGTAATATAGGCTTTTAACGGCTCATCTGTCGATGTTAAACGCGTCCCACACACGCGCCGTAACATTTTTTCTGTATACCCACGAAAAGTGATCATAATCTTTCAGTCCTAGGGTACTCTAGTGAATTAGCTTTGGAACGGTTCATCTAAACATGACTTGATATTGTTATCACGTCTTTACACGTGTATTGAAAAAGCGGGAATAAGGGAAATGGATATTCGCCATTGATAGCTTAGTTTTCGTAAAATTCTTCACTTAGTCGGATAAATAAAGTCACTCACAATCTAGCATATCAACTCCATACTCCAGAATCTATATACATATATATAAGAGAAGTAATTAATTAAATGCCCGGCGGATTAGTAAGTTGAAGTGGTAGTGGGCAGGGCATTTGGTACGCAGAACCGATGGCGGATGGAGTCATAAGGTTCTGGAATAGAGACCACGTACTGACAAGCGCAGCGTAGGGCGTCCACCCGCAAGATGGTCAGACGATCACGCTGGACACATGCCGCATACAACCGGTCCAAATGGATTTTATGTCTTATGGCTGATATGATGATAATGAAAAAATTCCCACTAGGTTTAATGCATTGACCTGATTCCGTGAAACTCGCTTAAAGCACTTGTGTTAGATACATAAGACAACAGAGGAAAATATTAATCAAATGCGACCTCTATGTATTGGGGACAGATTGGATGTAGCTTTGCAATAAGTGTTATGGTTTCTTTTTATATGATAATGTTTGTTCTGTGTCTGGATGTTGAATATTAAGTATTTAAATATTAGAATAGTGAATCTTCTGTTGCCCGACGTCCGTACCACATAGCGACTTATCTCCGAGTCAATGTATGAATTTATTATATATATATATATAACTAGCTGTGCCCGCGATTTCGTTCGCGTGGTTGTCGGAAACTTTTTTGATTGCTCACGTTGGTTTATGTTATTGTATAATCGTAAATAAGATTTTTTTGAAATAATATGTAAAAAAATCATGTTTTTAAAATTATGTGTCAAAGTACTTCAGCATAAATTATATTTTTACTTTTGTTTAAAATAAAGCACGCTGATTCAACCGTTCCGTAGGGAGCCGACCACGCGTCTGAGTCGCGCGGCATAGTACCTCGCAAAGATACACTCGCGAGTGGTAAGTGGTAAGCACGGCGGTGGGGCGAGTCCCACCTCCCCCACACTCGCCGCCGCGCGGCCTGCTTGCACATTATAATGTTAGCAAGCCTTCTTCGACAAATAATGTTATTATGAGTAAATCTTGAGAGATAGACATATACTGTCGCGGACTTTCTTTTTATTATTAAAAAGGAATAATTCTTTCATACATAGTTTTAGAATAACTTAAACCTTTCAGCGCGACGAAAGACCTCAAATGTGAATAATTTTCCGCGTTTTTGCAACATTTCTCACTGACGCTTCGCTCCTATTGGTATCAGCCTGATGTTATATAGCTTAAAGCCTTCCTCTATAAATGGACTATCCAACAAAAAAGAATAATTCAAATTGAACCATTAGATCCTGAGATTAGCGCGTTTAAACAAACAAACAAACTCTTCCGCTTTATAATATTAGTATAGTATAGAATACACATGTATATATTATGTAATTTAATGGTCGTGGTTAGGGTTATATCTCGTACCGTGCTGTTTTTAGGTAGAAATAGGAGAGTGTGAATTGCTCATGAAAACAGACCTTCGTAAGGGGACTACTACCTCCAGTCTCTGTCCACGTGAACTTCACTATATCGCGTCCAAAACTTTCCCTCAATTAAAAGCAGCTTATAATACTTAAGTTATTAGCATACCAAATTTCGTTGAGATCGTTCAATCGGCTGAGCTGTGAAAGCGCAACCAACTGACGGACAGACAGACTGTCGCAAAGTTGCAAAGTGCTTCTTTACAATCTGTCTGTATGTCTTTACAACGTTCAAAAGTATGCAGTATACTAACAAGTTAAAACAATTGAAATAATTTCCATCAAAAAACAAGCAATGAAACTCCATTTATTATTTTGTATTTTAAAAACGTCACAGCGCTCTATTGGTGCTTGTATATTTATTACCTTTGAACCGTTCGCAACATGCGTTTTATACTCTTTAATCTACTTCAAACGGGTACGTTCGTGTATTTCATTTTTACCACATAAAATAACTTTCACAGGCACCACGGTGCATATGGTAGTGATCCTATCTTATGCGTCCAGGGTCTTGGGTTCGAATTCGCAGAGCGTACCTTTGCAGCGGGAATGCAAGAAATAAAAGCTGCTGCCCAACCCCGCCCTGTAGTACTGTGGACCGGTGTACTGTAATACAAACAGTTTACTAATAATAGTATGTAATAGTTATTTACTATGAAAAAGACGATGCCATCGATTTCGCCTGCGTTATTGTCCGTTTAATTATGTGCGACTTACTATTCGAATTGTATTTTGTTTATAATTCTATAAACATTATTTTTTGTCGTGGGTGGAGATAGAACCCACGACCCTTGGCGCCCAAGATCACTAACTACCATCTGCGCCAACGGGCCCGTCACCTTGTATAGTCGTATATACTTTAATAAGTCCTTTATAAAAAGAGCAGGTAGTTTGACTGCAGATACACTGCAATTTAATTTATTTCTATACATTTATACAGCAACCATAGCCGCCCACAGCTTCACTCACTTCCTAATTGGGTTATCTGCGCTTGTTTATCTGGTCCATTTATCTACTTCCCTACCGTTTCCTTTACTGTTTTATTTTGTTTCTAAACTTCTAATACAATACTAATAAAATATTTTTATGATGCCATAGGAGCAACAGGGGCAGCATTGATTATTAAAATGTCCTATTTATATATTTATAATAAGAAAAGTAATTTTTACCTTGATTTTATTTTGAAAAATGCCTAAGTATAGGCAAAGTATAGGCAATAAATGCATAAGTATATAGGCTTTAAAAAAACTGATAAATATTCGTTTCCTTACGCCGCATATTTCCACTGTCTTAACAATTATTGGGAGAATATCAGTTCTAACTGTTCCTACTACATCGATTATCTTGACGTTATTATAGAGCTAAGTTTCCTGAACTGAACTATTTTCATTTTGTCGTGACGACATTTTATCAGTTAATAGCAGCCAGTATGCCGGCACAATTAGACGACACATCTTTATGTTATCGAGCTAGTCGTTACTATAGAATTATTAAAAATCTACCAGTTTACATGACGGAATGATAATACCATGATATGATATAATATACATATGTAGGGTACAAAATCTAATATAGTCATTTCTCTCGGGGCGATTTTCGATGAAATTACGAAATATTCACTACTACGATTCTTTATTACAATAAATGTTAAACTTTCAATCTATTTAGGTACATGGTCTAAGCTCATAACCTTTTGGAAATAATTAAGAAAGAGTTAAGTGTTTAACAACGTTTAACACAAAAACAAAAACGTGAGCACATACGCGCCACACATATATGGACAAATATGAAACTAAAAATTACGTTTAGAAACATTAAATTGATAGATGTTTACTATTTTAACATTTTACATAATTCCCACATCTTCTACATTGACCTATCTCTGTAGTAAGTCACATCAAGCACTTGTGTTACGGACGCCAGACAACAGAGGAATCACAAATATACTACTTAAATATGTATATTTAACACCCAGACACAGAAAAAACACAAAAATCAGCATATAAATATGGGTGGGAATGGAACCCATGACCCCTGGCGCACAAGATAGGATCACTGCTATCTGCGCCATCGGGCTCGTCAAAAGGTACATGAGATAGACCTCATACAAAAGGTCGTCAGCATCTGTACCTCACTCTCACCTATTTCTACCGTCAAATAGCAGTGTTCGTATTGCTGTGTTCCGGTGTGAAAGGTAAAAAAGGCAGTGAATTTACTGGGTAATGTGGCATAAATTCTCATGTCACAATGTTAGCAACGCGTTAGTGATATCCTTGTGATATTGCGAGCATCTATAGGCTGCAGTGACGCTTACTACCACGCAGACTGTATGCTTGTTTGTTGACCTGGTCTAATAATAAAGAAAAAATTATAATATCGGTCCAGACTAATTAAATAAATACTCATCATCATACCAGCCATTAAAAGTCCAGGACATAGGCCTCTCCAAGAAAGGGAATTATGTTACCCATGATTGCCGCGCTGGGCAAGCGTGCTAGCAATCGCAGAGCGTAGCTTTCGCGACGATAAAGCTGCTGCCCACCCCCACCCTGCTACCCACCCAGGGTAGTCCACCTTGGCTTCTGCCCACCCTGCAACATTTGAGCTAACTTTTTTGCATGTATATACCGCCATTTTTCGGTTCTTTGTCTTAGTCTTACGACACCAGGTACAGGGGAAGGTACTATTCTACTCTGCCGGTACCTCACGGCTAATACTCATCATTCGCCTATTGACCATGCATGTGTTATGGTTGGTAAAGTATTTTATATTTAAAAAAACAGTCGAAGATCGACTATAGCTCGTAACTTCCATGTACTGACATGAGGAACAGTTGAATATCGACCGATAAAACGACCTTTGTATTATTACTAGACATTTTTTTTACTATGGAGAACATGTAATAATGTGTTTTGTCTCACTCACATTTGGAAAATAATACTATGTAATAAATAGTTCTAGTTTTTGTTAAGTGCTTTTTATATAGGTATTAAAATCAATCACCGTGTTACAGAAGTCACACGGGGGCAACTATTCCGACCACACAGTTCAAAAGTGAATAATCAACTTGCTTAGAACGCGGTGGTTAAATTCGTGGAGCGTGTACCATAAATGGTCCCCAAGGACCAGCGATGTGGACCGTGTCCGACGTATTAAACGAGGTAATTGTGGATCGAGCCGGTAGCGACCTGGCACGGAGACAGGTAATGTGTAACGAGAACCACTTTATTACAGGCAGAGTAAAATAGTACATACTATATCAAATGTTTTAAAAGACAACTGAGGTAACAAAACTGACAGTCACAAAACCTTTCGAATGGTCAATAAGCTAAATTAAAACAATTATATTTACAAAATAGGATGTACTAGATTCTCTACTTATAATACTGATGAACCTACGGAATTCTAAGAGTTATATAACATATGGAGATTAAGATTATTTACTCACAGGTGGCGTTAATATCAATCTAAAACACCATACTTTAAATGCATAACGGCCCGAATGGGCAACAACATCTCAAAGCTACATTGTCGTACGATTGGCATGCCCGCCCATTGAGGCAATTACGGGCAAAAAGCCACCCAATGCTTAGGGAGGCTTAGATAGTGAATTCCTATTCGAGACAATATTAGTTCAAATGAAATCGGCGAATTAGTAAGTTGAAGTGGCTGTGGCACTTAGTACGCTGAATCGATTGCTGATGGAGCCGTAAGGTACTAGAATGGAGACCCTGTAATCGCGCAACGTTCGACGACCACCAACAAGGTGGATAGACAATCTGATTAAAACCACACGAGTGTGTTGGATATATGCCGCATCGGTATTGGAGTTCACTTGGGAGGTCTAAGTCTAACATGGACGTCCTACGGATGATATGATGATGATAATACGGTTGTAAAAAACAGTGCTTTTACGAATGAGACGCGTATATTAGGAGCGTCGACAAGTAAATTCCAGAATACAAATGTACAAGTCTGCGGTTTAATCTGGGCTACGCATCTGTTAACAAAACCGCTGAGTTCCAATACTTATGCAACGGCAGATAGCAACTCGAGTACATTTACTTTAAAATCTTTGTTATATATCAATGCGTATAAAACTTTCGATTTGCCTAAGATATTGGCGTATTCCCTTGGAAGCTATAAGAGCTGTCTTCAAGCTTCAAGATAGATCAAGTAGGTTCACGTACCAGGATACAAATCTATAGGCTATATATTCATTGTCTGTACTAACGTATACATAACTATACGCATGGAAATACTAGGTAATTTTTCCGCTATTATGTGCAATTGCGTTGAGAAGGTAGTAAACATAAATCTATATTTGCCTAATACATTTGCACGTTAGCAGTATTAACTAAGAGTCGGAAACTTGGAAACCACGACTTAAAAAATAATGGTCTGCAAAAACTCATTACTAAACGCACTGAACATCATACTTTATCTCCGTAATAGCACTTTATGTGCTATTCTAAATTATCACGATAGACCTGATGGCCCGATTGCACATTTGGTAGTGTCCCAATCTTATGCGCCTAGGATTATGGGTTCGGACCTACCCAGATCAAAACATTTTACGCTTTTTCTATGTGTGGTTTGCCTTTAAAATCTATCTATTATATTTGTAATACCTCTGTTGTAAGATGTCCGTAACACAAGTGATTTAAACTACTAATCATGTAGTACATTGAGACTTATTTTGTAAACACTTTTATACCCACGACTTAGACAGGATATTATGAAATGTATTCATAATAATGCTATATAGTCACTAAAGTAGTTATTATCAGACTTACAATTTATTATTATTTATTGTCACATAAAGAAATGTTACATAATTGTAATAAAGTCCCTGACACCTGATATTAGGTTTATTACCTGTGTTACAGAGGTCAGTGCCCTCCTTAAATGAACTGCAAAATTTATGTTAACAATATAAGAAATAAATATTTTTAAACTAATTACACACGTAATTACTCACTCTAACTTTAACCTGCCTGAGTAATAATTGATAAAAGTCACCGCTTTTATTTATTCTTTTGTAAATATAAGAGTATTTACTGATGTATGTATGCTACCGTTTAGCGAAAGCAGTTGAATATTTTGGAAGTTTACTAACGCTAACAATTGTTCGTTTATTCTGGTATTTTTTATTTTATTATTTGAAGTACGCTCTGATGCTGAACATACAAAAAACTTATACTAATTAACAATGGCATTGGAGGTAAGGGTGCGGCGGCTACTCAAAAGAAAAAACGGCTTCATGCAAACGCTGCTGTTTTGCCTGTTTAAAGGTAACCGGAACAATAGGTGAGGTTTTGCTGAGTACTTAAGAGTTCGTTTTGTTTCTGAACGTGTAACCGTGCGGAAACCTGCCCTCGTTTTATCAGTGATTATCGTCGCCTTTCGGATAGAGTTGAATATTCCTAATACATACTGTGTCTGAAGACTGTAATGGTAAAGCACTATGGCGGGCAAACGAAAATGTCTCCTGTACTTAACTTACATCAAGCACTATGTATTGTATTGTATAATTTAACAATAAATAATAAAATAATTTTATTAAAGGTTTAAAAAATATCTTCAGAACGGTTGCCGCAAGTACCTAACAAAAATGAAGTACAATAAACCGCATTTTATATGCGTTATATGGTAGTTTCGTTGTGTTAACTATAAAATTTTTTATAGTATTGATACTATTTCGTCATTTGTTTTCTACAAGATTGCCACATTTAAATATCTAAATATTACTTAGAAGTTTTCTATAACTTGTGTCTTCTTACCTTTAGTATTATAAAAGCTAAAATGTGTACCTATTTTTAGAAATTACGAGTGGAGAACAACTACAGGCAAATTTATAGTGGAGACAAACTACAGGCAAAGAAATTAATTTTGGAAGCCACAGAAAAATATAATTTTTCTTTACTAAGTAACTAGTAATTAATTTATTAACAAAGCATAACAAAAATAATCAGAAGACTATGAATTAATATGGTATTAACGATATTTAATGCAGTGTGACAATGATGGTGTGAGTGCGAAATGAACCTGAAGTAAACTTAGTTTTCAGACCCGTCTGGTGCCGGTCCACTACTTTTAGGCACGCCTAATTAACATATGTTAGATGACATAAACAAATAACAATCCCAGACAGTGTAGCTTAAATACATAGGGTGGGAATGGGCAGCAGCATTTACGGGAGGAATTATCATGCTGCCCAAGCCCTGGAAGAACGTACTCAAGCCCGAGAGTTACCGTCCTATCACACTACTGCTTACGGTAACCAAGGTGTATGAGAAATTGCTGCTTCTACACCTGAGACCGCACATAAAACTGAGGGAGGAGCGGATTTTGGACAGAACACTCCACCTCACTGCACCTATCGAGAGTACTCCACCATATGACGATGGCCTTCAACAAGAAGGAATACACCGCTACAGTACTCCTCGACATGGAGAAGGTGTTTGATAAGGTGTGGCACCAGGGTCTGCTATACAAATTGTCAACGTAACAAGCACCCCGTCGAATCATACAAGTGGTAGCTTCCGTCCTCAATAAAATATATTTTCGAGTGAAAGTGGAAAACGTTCTATCAACAGAACGAGCCGCTGAGGGTGGTGTGCCTCAGAGCAGCTGCATCTCGCCCGCGCTGTACAGCCTATTCACGGACGAAATACCAGTAAAAGAAGGCACACCCCTAGCATTATACGCAGACGACGCCGCCTACTATGAACCTCGGTTACTAAAGATCACGCAGCTGAAAAATTACAGAACACCCTCGATCTACTGCCTGAGTGGCTAAGCAGGTGGAGACTGCAGGTAAACGTAACGAAGACCCAGGCTGCAGTCATTGGCCGTCACCGTCAACTCTCGAAACCACTGAAGCTAATAGGGCAAGAAGTCACGTGGTCCCACACGGTCAATAATTGACAGCCACCTTAGCATGAAGCACCACACCGAAGAAGTGATCAAAAAGACCAGGTCGGTCGCGCATCTACTCCGCCCGGTATTCGCCTCTGAACTCCCGCTCAGAACCAAGCTGGGAGTTTACAAGACATATGTTCGACCTCACCTAACATATGCTAGGCTGCTAACTAGCCGAACCAACAAAGGCCGCCTTCAATCCCAGCAGCCCCGCGTTCTACGCATAAAACGTCGGGGCACCACGCATGGTGCGAAACTCGACGATACATCGGGACCTGAGAACAGAATACGTTGAAGAATTCATCCGCAGACAGTCGAGCGCAATGGTCGCGCGCGCCGATGGCGCCTCCCTGGCAAATCCGCACCTACGCAGCATAGCGCCGCTGCACGCCAGACCACCGGACACTCAAGCCTACCAGGGGGAATTCGGGCCGGTGACGTCGAGCAAGATCCAGGCACAAGCCCAGGGCCGCAACCCCCTGAAGGGCATCGATGAAATTTTCAGCTATTCCCTGATGAGTCCGAAACCGTCACCAGAAGCCTGCATAGCGCGTTCAAACATACGCCAAGTAACGTCAATGCAGACAATGATAAGAAGCCGCTCAGAATGTAAGCAATACAATTTGTATTGTTAAATACAATACAAATTGTATTTAATACAATTTATCAACAGAAACCTACGCAAGAAAATAAAGAACAAGTGGGTATAATTCAAAAAGGTTTTCTCCCGCAACCCGATGACCCACCGATATTTATTGGCGGCTTGCATATATCGCGACAGAAGCGCCAAGCGCCGTAGTCGCCTCCGTCGACGACCCAACAATTGAGCAGCAGCATTCCCCTTGGGATAGCTGCGCTTTGCAATTGGCAATACGCTTGCGCACAATTTCAATTACGAGCAAAACTCCTCCTTTCTTGGGGAGGCCAATATCCAACTGTAGACTTCTAATGGCTGGTACGATGATAATGATTGTTTGTATTTATGTAATTTTTAACTATTCGAAATAAATATGCTTGTAATTTGTAATTGGTCTACTTAAATAAAATATATGTTGAGTTTGAAATATTGTGTCAAATTGCTAAAATGTTAAGATATCGGAAGAAGCATTGGTAGGTCTTGTGGCGTGATCATATGATACAATAAAAAATAAAAGCTTTGACTTCGCTGTCCATGCATAGCTAATTTGTTTAAGTTAACTTAAGCATCAATCAGCTACCAAACAATCGGTGTTTTATTACGCATAATAAGATATATATATATGTACTAATATATTACATAATATTACGACAAGCTTATCGCGTGACTGTATTATAAAGGATCTAAACGCCAGTTAATATATTCGCAGTGAACGCCCAAGGGAAGATAATAACAATTTGCTCAAAATTGAAATCCGTAATCAAGATGAACAAAATAAGGCGAGGTAAGACAAATATTGTTCCCAGGAGCTTAAAGGAATATTATCAATCGACAACTTATTATGCTACTAAATAGTCACTCTTAAAAATAGTCTTCTAGGATTGTGTGATAATAAAAAAATAAATTCTTACCACATGTTAAACATAGACCTGACTTAAAGCTCTTGTGTTACAGATATCAAACAACAGAGAAATTACAAACATAATGTTTAGATAGATATAAATAATACCCAGGCTCGGAACATATTTTCATTATAGAAATGTATGTTCTAAGTGAGAATCGAACCCACGACTTTTTGCGCACAAGATAGGATCACAAACATCTGCGCCAACGGGCCCGTCTTCTATCAATCAACAGAAATGAAACAATTTGGTGTATTAATTCTATTGCTAAATTCACCGTTTTTATTAGAAGACCCATTAATATAAGGAAGACTTTGATTTGAATAAATGTGTTACTAAATAAAACACTTATTTAATTTGTGTTTATTAAATACTCTTTACAATCATCACAGTAGCAATCATGGTAAAATTCCCACTTTCATGAGGAAGTTAATGTCCAGCAGTGGACGGTTTTACAGCTGCTAAGATGATTATATTAGTGTTAAATTCATATTCAAGTTGTCACACCGCCATTTGTTAGAATTTAGATAATACACTCTTTTCCCTAAGATCAATCCAATCTTATTAAGATTCTCACTCTAAGAGTGCCAGAAGCACTCACAGATAATTATAACTCTTTTAATTATAAACAATGAAATTGCAATAAAAAAAATATTGCGACTATAAATTGTGATAATAACTTTCCTATATCTTAAGTTGGATCAAACTGCACTCACTGACCGAATGTTCAGTAGTTTAAGAGTTAATCGGACATCGTGCCAGAAGAGTTTTATATATAAAAATATATAATTTAATTTTTCATTTGGCAAGTTTCCCTGATCTTTCAAGTTCCGCTTATTTTTTCCTATTAATTTATCAAACTATATTGCACAAAATGAAGGCAAAATGTACATGGTGGATACACCGACAACTGGCATTATCTCCCAGTCAACCATTAGGCGAGATAGAAAAGAAATGATAGAGTGCAAAATATATATATAAAATAAGGAAATAAGGATCCCCAAGAAAGGGAGTTTTTGGCCCATAATTACCGCGCAAGGCAAGCGTGTTGGCAATCGTAGAGCCCAGCTTTCGCGACAGGGATGCTGCTGCCCATCCCCACCCTTTGCATTTGAGCTTCACTGTTACGATTGGGTCTGCTACAATGTTGCCATCTGTCGGTTCTAGAACTTTAGTCGCCGTTTACGACACTTGGTATAGAGGGATTTACTATTCTACTCTGCCGGCACTTCAAGGCATCCAATAGATATAATTACGAGATATACACGTTATTCATATATATATATATATAGATATATCAAACAAATAAAAGCCTTATATATACAAATTTCGTATCACAAACCGATCTGAATTAGAACCTTAGAGATAGGATATTTTTTATTTCATCTTATGGTCGCAATACTTTGTTTTACTGCAATTTATATGTTTATTAGATGTGTAAGATAATTTAACAAGTATCCAATACTGCTAATATCATTAACTCACGCTAATAGACCAGTACAAATTCTAATACGCACTAAGAAATAGGCCGTAATTCTAAATCCTAGAATTTTCAAAGTAACCTTGGGCACTCGCCAGGGGATTACCTTACACCTAAGAATGGCTTAGCCTGTCAAATTGTTGATGTAATCTGGATAACGCCCCGTGGGAGACTGCTGAGCTGCTTTGCGTAATAATATTCTAAATCCCAAACTAAACTGAACATTTCTGTGCAAAATTAGGGACAAAGTTGTCGCACAAGCATTACAGGATTTAGTTCCATGTTTTTGATTATATGGATATCAAGTTATATGTTTTGGGATTGTGAGTTCTAAGCCGTATGGTACTAGAATAGACTAAAGACTAGAATAAATAGAGGCAGAATAGAATAGTACATCCCTCTGTACCAGGTGTCGTAAGAGGCGATTTGGGTACCAGAACCGACAGATGCCGGTATGTCCATCCGAGAGCTCAAATGCATAGGGTGGGGATGGACAGCAGCATTTTCGATTGCCTGCGATTGCCAAATCACTTGCAGAAGAGGGCTATTCGTGCGGTTTACAAAATTTCAATAAGAGACTCGCTTAAAGAAAATTCTGAAAAAATCAATCGAATGACTATATACTTCCTATGTGTCTACGAAAATATTATGTATGTCTATAAAAACCTACAAAACTTCTGGAAAAATTGTTACATACATAATGATAACCAAGAAATAAACCTACAACCAAGATCCATAAAATTAATAACTCATTCAAGGGCAATTGAGTGAGAATACAATAAAATCACGAGTAGGATAAACAGCCTTGCCTCTGAATAAATTCAAGAAATATGTTAAAATAAACTCATCTCCAAAGCTTAATAGCTTAAAGAGATGATATCAAATATTATGGAGCGTGCTGGTCCAAATCTTTTATATAGCAATATATGAAATTGACTATTCTTAGGACAGCTATTGATGTTATATAATACTTCTATCCACTAGCGACATCTATTAATGTTGTGCGCAGTTAATATCCTTGTCTGCTTAGCTTACAATACCGGTCCAGGAAAATGTATGTTACAGAAATAGATACTATATGCAACTATTGGTTACGGTCTAGTTCCTGGTCAATCCCGCTCAAGTTACGATCATGGTCTCAAAGCAATTTTTTTTACCGAAATCGAACTACCCATAAGTACGAACACGCTTTGGATAGGGTAGGGAAATATTTTTGTTTTAATCCTTCAAAGGTCAATTATGGTATTATATAATGAGAGTCTGAGTTTACTGTGATCTATCTCGGTGATCTCAGACATTATCAGGCAGAGGTTTTAGTGCTATGCTTCAAATATTATAGATGTAAGTAAGACAAAAACTACGGATGTCTTGGTAAAATTGCGTGCAGTGAATAATATTATTTAACATAAATACTGTTATATAAAAGTAGAGACACAATGCACAGTTTTGAAATTTTCGGAACAATTAATCAGCTCCACTTCAGCAGTAACTGCAACACTGAATTCAATGCAATTTATTTCAGAACAATATACAATGTGTGGAAAGAAAACAAACAATACATTACAATATGATAAGCACAAAATTACAAAAAAATATATACAATATTTTACACAGATATACGAAAAAATATAAAAAATTTAAATTCAGAATTGAAAGTGAAATAGAGTTGTTGCCCGTATAATGCCAAAAACGATAATCAATACATACAAATAAAATTGGAGTTTGTAATAATAAAAACTGCCTTTCACCAAATGCATATTATTCGTTTTCGTCTGTTCGTCTGTCGGTCTGTTTGTTTGAGGTAATCTGATACGGTTTTACCGATTTTGATGAGACTTTCGCTGACAGATAGCTGGAAGAACAAGGCATAACTTAGACTATATAACATCAGCTTACGTCTAAGCAAAGAAGCGAAGCATCAATCAAAGATGTGGCAAATACGAGCGAAAATAGACATTAGTTGTTTGAAAGAAAACATTATGTCTAAAGTCACTATTCCATGCGGACGTAGTAGTGGGCACAACTAGTTAATAAAAATCTTTAACTATAATCAGTTACAATTCTCGGTATATTCCAAATTCAGTGTCATGTTTCTGGGAATGTTACTCGACTTTGCTTTTATTAAGTTGACATAATGAACTGAGATTCAGAGTTCTGAGGGATATTATCGTGATCTGTCTTTGCCGAATATTAAATAACATTGCGACGGGGTTCCTGGTATAAAAATCTATATGTTGATGATTGTCTATGAGATATCATATATCAGCTAATGGAAGTAAAACTTTGAAGTCTCTTCTACGCAGGAAATTACATAATTACTTACTTAATTGGAAAATAACTTTTTTTTAAACTAAATGGCAAATTTTAATATTAGCTATTGATATTATTAATCAAAGCTCTCAAGCCGAATTAGTCTGCTTTGAGGATTTTTATATGGTGGTTTACGGTTTCCAAAGTACAAAAAAAGTCGAAGTAATAAATTTTTCATAAAAATAGTATTGAATACGGCTCAAACAGTCTAAACCAACTAGGCTTTACTGACTTGGGCAGTCTGAACCAATGCCATAGCCGACAAATATGTTGGTATACTAGTACATCCTATATTACCAGCACGAAGCCTGGTGCGTTATGGCAGAGTGTAAAGAAAATAAATATAGTTCTATTTCTATATTTCCTTATTGTGTCAATAAAGTCAAAAATCGTCCCAAATATATTTATAAACATCTAGCGATTCCTTTGCTCAAGCAGGTAACTGAAAGCCTCAAGTGTCAGCTTAGCGTTATAAGCCTTCAAGATACTCGAGTATAATTATCTTGACTTTAATAAGTCTAGCCCGAAGTTAGCATACAGAGCCGGGTTCCTAATTAGAAAAGCAAATAGCCCAACCTCATGTAAGAATGGCCTCTATAGGCCATTCTTACAAATAGCTAATTTTGCCAATGGAACCCTTCTCTCCTAATATGGATTAGACATAAGTGGCACCACCGTCTCCTCAGCTATTCGGTTAATCCGACCGCAATATTAGATTGAACCGATCCCGCCAACTTTAATTATATTTCCTAACTGCTCCCGGAACCAATAGCCAAGCTTACATTTGTGAAACAAAACTCCCATATATAATGTATATTTAGATCATAGTACAGAAATCTGATTCTTAATTTTGTGTCCACATTGTCATTTTGGGTCAAACATGTCCACGATCCTTCACCTAACTAATATTACAAACGTGAAAGTTTGCGAGTATGGACCTTTTATTTAATGGACCAAGTCGATAAAGAAACGTACAGTCCGAGTGTTGAAAGTGTCACTGCAGCCTATAGACGCTCGTATATCACAATGATATCGCTAGCGCGTTGCCAACCTTGAGACTTGAAAATATTATGTCACATTTATTTTTCCCCAAGAAATTGACACGACTTTTTTCAGTGTCGCTGGCAGAGAGTGACATAGATTTTTTTTCTCGAAATAAGAAAACTTCCTTAGGGATGCGTTCAAATCCTCGTAGATAAAGTCACAAGCGGAAAGGTAGTTCTGATTAAAACGATTTTTTACCTCCTCAAATTGCAGTTTATTTGTTTTTTGCTTATCACACAGCGTGCGGCTATTAATCATACATTATTGCTTTTCTATGTTTTTATAGCTGTAAAAGTTCAATAGATGGGTTTCACAAATGTAAAAAGTTATAAAACCAAAAATATCTAGAACTTACATTACTTACTAACTTTTATTACTTACTCTTATTAAAAATCTTAGTCTTAAGTCCAGTAAATAGCTCACTCCTCGTAGTTACTATCGATTGACTCACAATTTAATCCTACAAAAGTTCAAGACTTGGCTCGAATACCCAATACGTAGATAGGGAGCTCGCTGACTTTCCGATGCACACGTGCCCAACACCGTAGGGGCTTACATCTTACCGACCTTGATACATATATGTGCCGTTCATCTAGTAGTGAGGTACCGGCAGAGTAGAATACTACTTCCTCCTTTACAAGGTGTTGTAAAATGTAACTAAGGTACCAGAAATGGCAAATGGCGGTATATCCATTCGTCCATCCGAAAAAGTGTAGCTCAAATATACAGGGCGGTAATGGGTAGCAACATCGCCGTCGTGAAATCTGCGCTCTGTGACTGCCAACACGCCTGCCCAGCGCGGTAATTATGGGCAAAAGTGCCCCTATCTTGCACAATTTCTTTCACAGTTGATTACTTGATTGCGATAGAACTTTATATGATTAAAGATCGACAAACAAGCATACAGTCCGCGTTATAGTAAGCTTCAATGCAGCCTATAGACGCTCGGAAACACAAGAATACTAACGCGTTGCTAACGTTGTCACTTGAGGATATTATGTCACAGTAAATTCACTGCCTTTCTCACCCTTCAGAGCGAAACACGGTAATGCGAACATTGCTATTTGGCGGTAGAAAAAAGTAAGAGTGAGGTACCAATGCAGACGACCCTTTGTTTGAGGTCTACTGCCGCTAGAAATTCAAACCCCAGTCAAATTAAATGCTTGCCGGGAACTGGCACAAACTAACATATAGTTAAGATTCTCCAAACCCGTAAACCCCTATGAACATGCATACAGAGCCCATACTTACTTTTCAAACCTACTCAGACAGCGATAGGTCAATCCACTTAGTCCAATTCTATACCTTTTGTGTTTCGAGCGACATCTAATCCTAAGAGAAGCCGATTTGGACATCGAAACTCGATTTGTTGATCTAGGCTTGAGCAAGACTTAAAAACATCTAACCAGAACGCTTGCAAGTTACTGATTAAGGTATATACGTGTATGTATTATTTGGGTAAGTATATAACCGACGTTTTAGTAGCTAAGCTCATGACATGAGATCTCATGTAGCATTTGCAATATGCTTAACCAATGGATTTTTAAAGACTCATTTTAATGTAATGATAATTCACACAAAAGATACCGGCGTTTATAACGCAAATTTCCGATAAGGGAAAGAGATATGAGATAGAATCAAAACCTACCGGTATCACCTATGAACTAGGAATCTTGAAATTTGGTACGAAACAACATCTTATAGCACAGACACAATATATTTTTAAGCCATGACATCATCTAAAAATGTTTTCTTAATCATTTTAAACAAACTTTCTTTTCTTTATATCAAAACATGTACCTACATAATACTTACATACATTTAAATTGCTGTTCCTATATACCAATAGGAACAGCAATTTAAACCGCATATTTTGAAACTCGCGACGGAATTAAAATCTAAAGGGTAATTCTCGTCAATCTAGAATCATGAAATTTGGTATAAAACAACATTTTATAGCACTCGTAGAAGAAAAATTGTGCAATCCTTTAATTTTTTGTTATATCACCTAACATAATTAATATGTTTTTTAATAATTATAAACTTTCCTCATGAAGTCGTAGAGGTAGCCGGATGAGCTTGAAATTAATTTTAAATAATTAGGTCTAATTGGCTATAGGCTGTAAAAACAATATACCTAAATATAAAATAAGGGATTACTGAGAGTGAAAAAGGAGCTCTATCTTAAATTTAAACTCCTCCAATATTCCACATAGTAATGTTATGTATTGCCTTTTAAAATAAAAATACCAACTATGACTCGATTGTCGTGATAAGTGAATTTTTTACTTATATTCTTACAAAATTGAGTGAAAACCACAATGCGCATGACCGACTTTGCATGCGACCTGTTTTGCTTGAATGAATTTATCTATCTTATTGATATGAAAAAAATCAGTAATATTAAATAAAAATGTCAGAACTTAACCTTGGAAGATGTCTTCAGTCATATAAAAAATATATTACACTGATAATTTCTCTTTTGAAGATTGTCTTAAATTGTTAGCTTAAGAAAGTAATTTTCGGCGAAATGAGAATTTATATATCTTTCTTATCTTTTAAAGTTTTAATTAACAACAACGTTATGAATAATTTATTTCTGAGATCAACTGTGAGATACTAATGTATATTCTTTTTAAATTTTTCTATTTGCAAGAAATTTCACTGGCTTTTCTTACAAGCCTTGACTTTTCAATAATGTATTACATTTAGAGAGACCACAAAATGGAAAGTGCATCCTATTATATACACGAGGTGGTCAGATGTTCTGATTAAAACCGCAAGAACTGGCTAGATGCATGCAGAAAACTAACCTTTGTTGAAAACGTTTAAGCCTTCTTTGTGACTTAATTCTTAAAATAATTAATTAAGGAGCAAACTGTTATTGCGTATTTAATTTTTTTCACTATCTTACCCCAGGCGACTTAGCGTAAACTACATTGATCCTACCTTCTGTAACCATCTCTGTACTCTGATATGCCTAAACAAGCTTCTTTGCGTTTGCCACAGAATAGCTAATAGAAATGTAATACGTAGACAGACAGTCCCGCTTCGGGCAATATTATTATCAGGATCCCATTACGGTGCAAGTATCACGGCGTTCGCAAAATTATGTGTGTGTATCCAGTTATTTCTAACCTTAAGATAGACAGGTAAGGACAACATTCCTTTTATTATGAAAAATTTGACAAGCTTGCAAACTTTATATGCATTATGTCTAAATAAAATCCTGAATTCCTATATTTAATAAACTAGCTAACCCGGAAGACGTTATCCTGACTTAACTATATATGTTTTTTATGAAACAAATATTAAAGTATTATGAAATAAATTGAGATTTAAACGATTCTATCTCTCAAGTTAAATTAAAGTGTACACAGTATGCAAAAATGAATTATAAATCGGTTTCATTAGCTCAGAAGTTCATCCCGGACAAAAACCGTGACAAGATATATATACAAGACAAGATATAGATATATATATAATGTCATATGTGTTTATTGATAATAATATTCACACATTTTATACATTTGACCTGACTCCGTGGTCGTACGACGTCGTAAGTAGCTTAAGGCATTTGTGTTGCGAAAATCAGACAGCGGAGGAATCACAAATATAAGACTTAAATACATATTTTAAAGCTTAAAATGCTTAAAATTCTGCACAAGAGCTCCTTTTATAACATGGGGAAGCTCTTACAACGAATTCCTGAAAATGCACCCCCAGACGGGTAAATGGGTACAGGGTTTTCGGAAATCATCCCTTAAAGAGATAAAAGGAAAATTCAAAGTTAGTCCGAACGCGGGTGAAACCTTTTCGGTTTCGTTTCGTTGCTAGTTTTTATGTATAAAAATAAACATAACTTACTTGAAACAAAATCATCTTGAAAATACCAAAACATATTTGCTTGTTTTATAATAGACCAGTTATCAATAAATGATCTCGCGAAAACACTCGCCTCGTGAACTCCAGTAAGCCCTCGGATATTCTTCAAAGGGCTGAATCCCTTTTGCGTGATACTTCGCGACCGACTTGTAAATATTCCTTCTTTATAGTATGAGAGTTAGTAGCCATTTTGGTTACGTATTTGTGGTGGGATTTCGTTCAATATCTCTTTTTTTGTTCAATATTTCAACGGGCCCGATGGCGGTTAGCCGATTTTGGGCGCCAAAGATCGTGGGTTCATTCATCACTCAGAACAAATATTAAGATATTTATGTTTGTTCTGTGTCTGGGTATTGAGTATATGTATTTAAGTATCTACAATATTTGTGATTGTAACCAAAGTACTTTAAGCGACTTATCACCTGATTTATTGAATATGTGATGTTCTGTGAGTTTATTATTATTCTTTGGTGATAATTATGTGCATCAGAAACCCAAGCTGAGATGATGGGGCCAGATTTGACCGAATCCGAATTCGATATCTGATGATTTTAGGAAATAGTAACTTATAGTTTATTTCTTTGGTACTAGTTATTTTTTGAATATTCATCCTTCTTACTTAAACCCCTTTCACCCGCAAAGCTTTAAACTAGAGTTTATAACCATTTGACGGGCCTGTTGGCGCAGATGGTAGTGATCCTACCTTATGCGCCAAGGGTCGTGGGGTCGCTACCCACCTAGAATCAACATTTATATAGTATTTATGTTTGTTTTATGTCTATGTGTAAAAAAACTATTGAAGTATAATATTTGTGATTCCTCTGTTGGCGGATGTCCGTAACACAGAGTTTTAAGCGACTTAACTCTGAGTCAGGTCAATGTATAAGATGTTGTGTGAATATTATTATTATATAACAATGAAAGGATATAACAAAAGTATTAGATATTTTAAAATTGTCATCAATGTCAATGTCATTAGAACAAAGATATTGTTAGACTTGTCAGTACTGTTTAAGACATTTGACCATCACATTGCTTGGCTTTGCTTTCTTCAAAATCTCATACTACGAGTTCCAGTTATAAATCCTCGCTTTACCTAGGCTTTTGCAACGATATGTAAATTGCTTAACGAATATAGTCATATGGTAACGACGTCCACTCAGATTAATTTACCAAGCTCAAATGATACTTGGCTCATTTAAATATTTTAAATTTAATTTCTACTAATGTAAGATACTTAAGATGTGTACAGTAATAAGTTAGTATTCCATATAAGCCAGTGCTTATTTAATATATAAGTGTTAGTTGATATACTTTTTATTTTTGTATGCTATGTCCTGTGTGATCCTTCAAACATTTTATGTTTGCTACATTTTGTTCATAGATATATTATTGTAATTGTACTACTGTAACAATACGCAAACGCTATATAGAAAAACGAAATAAAAGCTTAATGTGAAACACAAAGCAGTTTTCCTTGAAACACATACAAATAAGAAACTGTGTATGTTTACATGAACTTCAACTTCCTTAACAATTGCATCGTTCGAGTAAAGGACGTTTTTGCTTGCAAATTAGTTCTGGCCCCTAGCATACGAGTCCGAGCGTCACAAACTGACTCAGTATACACAACTTCAGATGACGCTACTCTCCCAGACAACGAAACCCCGCTTACAAATTTCAGAAACGGGCTAGGGTAAACTCTTGTCATTAAGTCCTGACATTACGGATTCCATGGCGATGGTGGTGGTGAACCTATCTTGTGCACCAAGGGTACATGCATGATATTCATCATGTATGATATGATATTTATCAAATATTTACATGATATTCATTACATAAATTGTATTTATTCTGTGTCTGGGTGTACACCCAGTATAAGTAATTAAAAGCACATGTGTTACGTACGTAACACGATTGCCACAGCATCGTCAGAACCTTTGATACAAAGACGTTTCACTCACGAAATAGATCACATATACACCAACAGTTTCATTTCAGTAAATATTTTGTCGTACTGAGCACTTTGATCCCTATTATTATCATATTATATTATAAATGCTAAAATAACTCTGTCCGTCTGTCTATCTCTTACGCTTTCCCGCTAAAACCTCTCAACCGATTTTGATGAAATTTGGCACAGACAATCTTTGGACCCCGAGAAAGGACAGTAGCAGGACAGACTAGGCTATTGTAATACGAAATAAGGGTTGTTAGAGGTCGATAAGGGGAATAAAAAGTTGTATGGAAGGATCGCTATTTTTACAGCTAGAAACTTGAAACTTATTTTTCAGGCCATTAATTCGATATAAGAAAACATGCCATTCAAAGTTTTATTGATGTATGTATTAATGATGTGTATGGCGCTGGTGTCACAAAAGCATGGAATGTTTCTGGTTTCAAAGTGTTCGTTCTGTATATTTCGACCTGCAGAAACAGTTCCGTGCAAGGCCGGAGACCAAAGTGGTAAATGAAGAGTTAAAGGCTATCGTGGAAGCGGATCCATCACTAAGTACTTCAGAGATAGCTGCAGGCTTCGAGTTAAGTGACAAAAATGTTTTAATCGACTTGAAGCAAATCGGGAAAACAAAAAACTTGAACGATCTCTATGGGTATCTCATGAATGAAGTAAATCAAACTTGGGAGCACGCGTCGACTGCTGTGTTTCTTTGTTCAACCGACACAATAATGAAGGGCTATAAATCGAATCATTACTTGTGGTGAAAAGATACAGTACAATAAACGGAAGCGCTTGCCGCAATGGCTGAACCCCGGAGATCCAACCAAATTCACTCTTCTTGAAGTTACTTGCCAGTATTTGGTAGACTAGCGCCGGTGTCATTTACTACAGCTTTCTAAAATCTGGCCAAATGATTACGGAAGATATCGATTGTCAGCAACTGCAAACCATAAAGGAAGAAAAGACAACTTCTTACAAGAAAAAAGAACCTCCGATGCGATATTTTACAAAACAAAATCACTTTATATTCCTCCTGTACATTAAGTACATACATTTATTACAACGTAATAAAAAGTCTGTTAAAAACAAACGAAACCTTATGTTTGCGATCGTTCCAAATATTCAATAATAGCTACAAAAGTCATGAAGAATCAGTTGGTATTCAGGCAGTGTAACTAATACTTTTACAGAACTGTCTACCGGCTCGTGGACTATTATCGCCGCCTGTATAGAAACAGAGAGATCAGATAAAATCCGGCAAAATAAAAAACAACTGAACGCTCGGAAAAACATGCCGCCATCAATGTGGGTACTGCTTCCTTTATCAATTTGGCTTCGAAAACAAAAATATTTTTGCAATATTAAACGGGAGGAGTCATAATTCGCCCCGTTTTCTTTGAATGAGGCATGAATTTCGACTATTTTGTATGTTCCTAATTCATTTCAAATTTTTAATTATCTCTATATGAATCTGACATTTCGTTTAACTCATGAAAAGGACTTAAAAAAAAAGAATTATATCATACATAATTTGGTTCTATTTCATTAATATTTAGCTTAATTTTTAGATAGGGTTTAAGCGATATCCGGGTAATGCACTTAGCCGCACTGTATTATCTAATCTTCACAAAGTCGACTGGGAACTATCACAGGCAGCTCCAACTATCAAAGGTTCAAACAAGGATGAAGTGGCCTCCCCTGCCCACTCTGCGTAGCTCCTCCTATTTCAGGGGTGGAAGTCACGCATTTCGCTTTGACGCTTTCGGTGCCCATAGATAGTCCGTAAGGTTAACGTTCCGAATCCTAAATAAACCGATGCGACAATCCTAGTCCACTTCGATACACGATGAAAATCACTTCCAAATCAAAAGTCAATGACATCTTTTCTCTGCAACTACAATTTGAAGTACACATCTGCGTAATTTGCGTTATAAAAAAGAGTTGGAGAATTGACTTTAAAACCTTTGGTGTGGAACAGGCTCGCTGGTTAATTTCTTTAAGTAAAAGACAAGTAATTCGAATCATACGAATGTATCAACTAATATATTTCCTTCCTTTTTCACGGTTTAATCTGTCGAAATCATATCTGTATCGAATGGCATAATTCTTGTTGAAACTGCACTAAAAAGATGGTTACAGCCAAAAAAATAAGGACTGCAATTTTAATTATTTATTAATTCATCTTCTATTTTATTTGCTTATAGAAAATGTTTATTTATTTACGGCTACATAATTAAGCGTTATTTTATTTCTATTGCATTGATTTAGTTTGGGCTGTTTTTTACTATACATTTTTAATGCCTGCTACTTATTTATATTATTTTTGCTACTATATGTACCTTGTTGTAAGAAACGATTTAAACAGTATAGTTTGTAACCAGTTTTGTAAGACAAATAAAGTAAAAAAAGAAGTAAGACCGTAGAAGTTTCCTACGACGCGAACGGTCAAGATTCCAAGGTCAGCCACCCGCTGTGAATTTAAATATTAATTAACAGGGAGTCTAACCTGCGCGGCATATATAATACCTGTGCCTTTACTAATAGATCCAGTTGCTAGAGTGGTTAGGAAATCCCTAAAGCATCCTTGAGCGAAGAATGCAAGGCAAGAACCAAATCATCGTAGCGTTCCGAATCAGATTGTATTTGCTAGTGAGAAAGACGATGTCTTTTAACAAAAATATAAATGAATTAAGTAAAAATTCGCGCGAGTGAAATAAAAGACGGGTAACGTTCACAAGCGCTTAATTAAAACACTTTACTTCGAATACTGGAACCTCAACGCCGACGGGTATTTTCACTAACAAATCAGGCCTGTAGCCGGTCTGCCCCCAAACTCAAGCCCTAATACTCCGCTTGATTAGAGTTGGCCGTTCTTAGTTATACATAATGTATGTTATCTCTTCCATTAAATTAGAGAAATAATTTACTGAAAAGTTTATAGTAGTTTTTAAACCTTTATATTGGCAATTTTGGATAAAATTATTGAAATAAAGAATTTTATAAATCTATATGTGGTTAGTTGCCTAAACACATAATGCCATTTTAAAGGTTGACTTCTTACAATGGTCGTCTGCATTGGAAGGTACCTCAATCTCGCTATTTTTTTCGCCAAATAGCAATGTTTGCATTGCTGTATTTCGATTTGAAGAGTGAAAGAGGCAGTGAAATTACTGGGTAAACGTGACATTGTATCTAAAGTTCACAAGGTAGTGGTATCTTTGTAATGACACGAATGTCTATAGGCTGCGGTCACGGTTATTATCAAGCGGACCTTATGCTGTTATTTTTTTTTGTGTTTGAAGTCAGCTGACTTTATAACACAAAAAATAATTGTATTACACTAGACAGTGACATAAAAGAAGTAAAGACAATTGTTCTCAAATAACTATTTAATTAATCAATGTATTTGTGACAGAATGTATGTTGGAAGAAATATTAAATGGTAATGTGTGCGTGTAAGTACCTTAGAACATGGGTGGGTGGTGGAACGCGTGGGTGTACGTTAATAAAGATATACATATGTGTGTATTTTATGTGATTGTGTGGGAACACATACAACAAAATATCAATTACACGCTAAGCTATAATTGCATATCAGAGATGCTTTTGTCCAGCCTTTATTAATTGTCAAACCAAATAAATATATTTATTTTTGAATTTTAATAATCAAAAGGTCATCTAGGTTTAGTGATTTGTTGACTTCAAAGTTATATTTGAAGGTTTCCTTCGTAGCTTGCCGGCTGTATTAGAATTAGTCTGCCGATCGGGTATTTAGGTGTTATTATTTAACAAACAAAGAATTTTCAATCAATGGTTCGAAAAAGGAAATTTCAAAGGATATCAAGAGGCAGTAAATCGGGTCCTATCGCAGTGGCCGATAACCGCGAACCGAGGCGAGCGTCCGATCAATGCTTTACAACCTCTCTACCACGGCCTGATAAGATTTGATCTTAGTATTAACATTGGCACAACTAGATGTGTACAATTTTCTGTGGTAGTGTACAAATGAAATCTTTTCGCAGATGCCATTCAACAATCACCACACTTTAAAATTGTTGCCCACAAAATTGTCAAGCCTTATTTAAAAAAAACTCTAATTTATGTTTATGTTCGAACGGGAACTGGGTACAAGCTCGAGTCATCCTCAGCCTTCACATTAACAAAAAACATAATCGGCTGAAATGCAGAAAAATAATTCACCATATAATTTTTTTCTTATATATTTTTTTTGCTTGTATTCTTTGTCATTACATATTTACGTCTTGATTGATACAAAAAATAAATAAAGAAATGAACTAAAATAAATTAAATAAAACATTTCGTACATACCCTAGGTTATTAAATTTAATTATGAATATTATTATGTATGACAGTAATCTTTAAGTGTTCCTATACTAAATAAATAATAACAAACAACACAGAAAACAGAAAAAAGATAATAATAATAATAACTTTATTCAACAACAAAAGGTAGCTTAAACTAAAATACATTTTGATACTTAGGTACCTAAACTAGGTCTAGCCTGTTCTTATAGGCACCTAATACAAGAATAGTCTTGAATAGTACAAACAATTAGTCTCCGTATATCTCCGGCTCGCAAGCGCGAACTAGTCTATACAAATATATTATAAAGTGGAAAGTATTGATTTGTTTGTTAGCTTTGATAACACAAAAAAAGTACTCGACCGATTCGTCGATACTTGACCGTTCTTAAAAACTCATTCATTCAATAAAATTATTAGCGAGTAACAAAAGCTATTACTTATTTCCATATTCTAACGGGAAGGTTAGGATCGTAAACGATATAGGATAGTAAGACGTAAACGATAGATAGTATACGATAATTTAATTGTTACAAAATCAATATATATTTCCTTTTCCACCCTAAGCTATTCCTTTGTTACCCTCTGTTACTTCTTGCATATATAAATGTTTAAAGACAGCTGTAAAAGAAAATATTTGAAAATTTCGATTAAACTAATGGAACATTTGTATCATTCCAGATCCGATCCCGAGGCAGTGGCCAACGGTCAGTACTCTAGTAAACCTCTTTCAACGCGATCACAAAGAGGCCAAACACATGTGACCCTCTTTGATCCATTCGGGACGCTCTCGAAAAAGTTAGACACCGTACAGCTCTCAACTTACATGAAAACTCGCTCAAAAGGTCTTGCTTTAATGAGATGAATACGCTTCAGCCGGATAAGCCTCCAGTCGTGTATACGAATGCTCTGCCTTTTACTTGAGGCGGCCTTTGTGCCTTTGGGTAACAATTTAACATCCTTTTTGCCCATTCCAATAATGGGTCGTGGTGTCACGAAACATCTTTAAATTAAAATTTTACGTCTAATATAAAGTTAATAGAAAATTTAAATAGTTTCCGACACATCTTTCATATACTAGAAAATATTGATATAGATATGAAACTTATTGCTTTGGTCGTGTTTAAGATTAAGTGGCTCATTCGGATTGTAATTACCAATTGTGTCAAGGGGGATTTCTATCAATGTCAATATTTTCGAGTATATGAAAGAACTTTAAAAGAAAGATTATGTCCATCCATCTGTCGGTTCCAGTACCTCAGTCGTATTTTACGACACCAAGTACTTCCTTCTGCCTATACTACTCTGTTGTGCCGGTACCCGACATGCATTTAATGACGACATAAAATAATGTGAGCAAATCATACTTTAGCACGCCATGACAATGGCAAGTCAATAAAACTTACAAATATACAAAACAACAAACAGATTTTTCCCAACAATGTTTACATTCCCTAAGCCAATTAGAAAACCAATTAGCGAGGCTTTTGTGAGACTGTCTTTATAGCGAGGCAATCGCGAAATCATTATCTTGCCCATCAATCTTGCGCCTCCCGATCCCTAATGAATACCGTTATAACAGTCCTTGTTCAGATTTTTGCTGTTGCGAATCTTTGAGTTTGATTAAAACTTTTCTCCCTCGATGGAAGCGTATCAAAGATTTTATCAGCAACTAGTTGATACTTTGAATGATTGATGGTTTTTCTTAATAGGTCTTTATTGATGATCGGTATTGTTTATTTCGGCTAAATATGTTCAAGTTATTTCCAAAGACAACGTATACGTTGCTTAAAAATTTTAATGGATAGAATGGAAGAACGGTAATATACCTAACCTAACATTACATTCACTAATTCCATTAAACTCCTAACAAGATAATACTCGATCGACTTAAAGAACTTTGAGCCTCAAGAGCCTCAGCGCATTTTAACAAGGATTATTTTATCAGCAAAGTTGTTAACAAAGTTCGAGGTCTGGTTATAAGACATTTTATAACAATCTTTTCGGTAACAATTAATAAATTATTCGCGGCGTACATCGAATGACACTTTGGAGCCTAGGTGGCCTTAATCACAAGGCTATAAAGGCGAGAAGTTGGCAGTACCGTGACCGTTGATTGCAGTTGGGAACTCTCAAATTGGGCTCTACAAAGTAAAGCAGAGATGAGAGATCCATTTACGTATGTACTCATTAAGTCCTGGCTTTTAGCTCAGACAAACTTTCTGTCGTTATATCCTGTAGTAATTCGTAGCCGAGTTCCAATTGCTTTAACAGCTAATTAAATCTATTAAAGAATAAGTTTGTTGTTCAAAATATCCAGAATTTCATTATACAAGGCAAATAAATTTAAAAAGTCTCTACACAATTTGTAAGTTGTCTAAGTAATAACTACAATTTAGCAAGATTGAAATAAATACTTTACCTGGATCATTGCCTGTTTAGCATTAGGTACATCTAAACTAATATTATAAAGAGGAAAGATTTGTATTTTTGTATGTAGTGAATAAACTCAATAAGAACTGGACCGATTTTATTAATTCTTTTTTTTATTAGAAAGCTACATTATCATTGAGTACCATAAGTTATATTTAGTACTAGATTACTTTAGAAATTCCTATTTAAACTAACCAAAGGTGTAAAAAAATTAGCCATAAAATGTCTTTCATCGCATACGCTGCGTAGAATACTAATAATAGGACAAACATCCTTTGACAATATTTATCAATATTATCTATAAAAAACTTCGCGGGACCATATGTCTAACTATTGTAGTTACGTCACTATAACTATTTTTTTAAATTTAACAAATTGATAGAAATGCCGTTCAAAATCATATCGTGTTATCCATACCATTTATAAATTTTTATCCAAATAAATAATTAAATATCTGTCTTAATACCTAATAATTACTTTTTGCATTATTGAAATCGGACATTCCATTCAAAAGATATCATGTAATTAAAATAAAAATACATGCTGGCGGCGGCCGCCACGCAGCGCATCGAGTAGCTAACTCGATGAGAGCAATTGTATTTAGCACTTTCTCGAGTAGGATCTTCTCAAAATCAATACGCTTCATTGCCACCTACAAATACCACAGCCAACGTAGTGTACAGGGAGGCTTTAAGATAAGCATAATTTTCTTTCCTAAATTAGTGATTCATGATCGTCTTAATTAGCATGCTTATAACTTAAATATCTGTACCTATTTATGCTGGGGCTGCTAGTCTCATATAAAATTATTCTAACATATCTCAGTACGTCAACTCTTCGCCTAAAGTGTGTTAGGTGAAGGCGATGACTTATGGAAATGAAACGTGTGCTCTCACTATGAGCCTTACGAGCCTACTCAAAGTAACCCAACGAGCTATGGCGTTGGCAGTACTCGGTGTTTCTTTGCACGATCGAATCAGTAATTAGAAGATCCTTAAAAGAACCATAAGTTACCGAGAATGCCTAACATTGAATATTAACGTTTAGATGAAGAACACATGGAATATTAACGTTTAGATATCAGATCAAAACTTCGACATGTGGTTATTAATATATGAACCACTGACACACACAGTTTAGTGTTAGGTGTTTATGTCCAGAAATAAATTAGTAAATGATCAAGATTTCATGAAAAGGTGTCTTGTCTTCTGAATGTGTCTTCTGTATGTAATATGTACTTGTGTCTCCTGGACATAGAACAGTGAGGAAAAGGATTTCAACAAAAATTGTCTTCCTATGTACCATGTCTTCTTGAAATGTATTTATTCTTGGAACATATAACCCACTGTTAAACAATATAGAATTACTTAAATGAAAATATGATAACTACGCAAATAAAGACAATTAATCGAGTAGAAAACTATAGTACCTTGCTTATGACGATATACCGAAACAGCGTAGCTCAAATGCACTGGGTGAAGATTGCCACCAGGCCTCTTCAGCATCCACATGTTCTACAGATGCTGTTATGATGATGAATCCACTAGCATCTTGTGTGAACGCAGTCAATCTCATTCAAATTGACAGCGTTCACATTTGATGACAGAATTCACCGCAGACATGTATACACATATTGTTGGCTCACGTGGACAATATACAAAAATATAAGAAAATTTATGTCATTAAAAGATATTTACTTACTGCCTGGATGGGAAAGCGAACGTACAGAATTAAAAACTAAATATAAATAAAAAATGTACGTATGATCAGATTACTTATAGTATTTTACCTACAGACATTAAAATTTTCAATCATTATATTTGTAATGAATTTCTTTAAGCCATTGGCTTTTAATACCTAAAAGGATTTACAGTATTAAATAAATATTGTATATTTTTAGATAAATAAATAGATGATGACAGATACAAACAAAAAAACCTAAATCTACTTTAGTTTCGCGCATGAATAGTACAATAATGTCACCAGTACAAATCACGCACTATCTCGCTTCGTGACCGGAACAGAAAATAGCCACATTTCCTGTCACGTCGTTTAGGTGTTCTGGAATTTACTACCAAATCGGAATTATACATCCTATATGTTTTACACTTGTACTATAATTTGCATTGCAGCCATTCATACTCCATTTGACATTAAGTAGAGCGTCGCTTCACGATGGGGATGCTGTTGCCCGTTCCCCGTCTTGTACATTTAAGCTTCACTTCTTTGAAGGAATATACCGTCATCTTTCGGTTCAGATACCTTAGTCGCCTTTTACGACACCTGGTACAAAGGGGGTTATTCTGCGCAGGGCAAAATAGTTTGCTACAAGCAACCGAAGAATAGCAGTAATTGTTTCCTTTTGATTTTACAGAAGACTCGTCGCCAATTATAAAAGTAAAACTTATTACAAAATGGTTTAGCTAGCTGAGCTGTCCCTCGCAAAATTGAAGGAATCTCGCGTGATGTCTGCTTGTAAGTTCCTTTGTGCGTATATAAAACGTATTAAACTCTAAATACAACGATTATTTACTTAGAAAAACCTACTCGTCTGTCTTTCCAATCTGTCTGTGAAGTGTAAAGACAGACGCGCTTTTCTTCAATTATGTTCCTTAAAATTCAGCAAACTTAGTACGCGTGTGCAGACATAATTTGAAATAACTGTGGCCTAGTTATTACGGCTTTGATAGTAAATTTTACTTTTGGGAAATTGTGTTCTATATTTATCATAGCGGCCATTAAAAGTCCACTGTTGGACATAGGCCTTCCCAAGAGGGCATTTTTCTCATAATTGTCGCGCTAGGCAAGCATGTTGGCAATCACAGAGCGCAGCTTTCGCGACGGGAATTTCTGCCCGTACCCGCCCTGTGCATTAATCGACTTTTACGACACCTGTGCGACAATTATGAGAATAATGCCCTCTTGGGAAGGCCAAGAGAAAACGACGACGAAGGTACCAGAACCGACAGAGGATGGTATATCCATCTAAAACTATGTAGCTCAAATGAACAGGGTGGGGATGAGTAGCAGCATCCCCCCGTGGTAGCTATGCTCTGCGAATGCCACCACTCTTGCCCAGGAATTATGGGTAAAATTCCCCCTTTCTTAAAGAGCCCTCCGTCCAATCCTGGACTCGCAATGCTAATTTGATGATGAAAAGAGTTTAACATGTTGTAACCTTTGGCTTTCGCAAAATGTATGGATTTTTAAAAGAAAGATCGTTGTCCATATAGATTGCTTGCGTTGCACGTAAAACATGAAACATAAGCATCTAATAGGAGTGCGTGTGTGAGTCTCAACATGTGCGCCAAACTACATGGGTTCGATTCCCACTGATGATAATTATTTATATGACGAGCCTTTGTGATTTCTGTGCAGGTATTAAATATGTTGTAATTTATTATATTTGTGACTCCTCTATTATCTGATGTCCGTAACACAAATGCTTTAATCAACTCATCTCGGATTCAGGTTAATTATGTTGAGATATTTTTTACTTTTACACAAATTACTTACCTACAAAAAGTGTAATTTATATAAAACTGAGCTTGTAAATCTCAGCTGACATTAGGAGCTCCCCTTTTATCGCGACCGGCGTAAGCCTAAATCTAACTTTTGTCAACTCAGCCTCTTATTAGAGGCCCAAATGTCAACCTTCACTGACTTCTGTGGGCGCGCTCGAGCTTAAAGTGCACTTTAGAGCAAATGTTACGCGCCCTCTTCCAAGTTCCTGCCTTGCTTGAGTGCTCTCAGATACAAGTAAACCCAAGATTGTAAGTTTGTTAGCGAACTGTTCCCTAAGGAGTTGAATGATCGTGTTGAGCTAACGATTTGTGGTGTTAATTAAATACAATTGATGTGTATATGGTTGTGATCATTTAATGGGTTGGTAATAAAGGAGATATCTTTCATATTTCAAGGACATTATTTAATGACTGCTATTATTATATGTGTATTAGGAGACTGCTCTCGAGTATATCATCATATCAGCCATTGACGGTTTACTGTTGAACATAGGCGAAGAGGAAATTATGCCCATAATTGCCGCGTTCAGCAAGCGTATTGGCAAGAGCAGAGCGTAGCTTTTTGATGGAAATGCTGTCCATGCCCGCGCCACCTGGTTTGACACCTGGTACCAGGAAAGGTACTATTCTGCCGGTACCACAGGGCCAGGAAAAATATATATTTACATATATTGTATTAGCTTTTTGCGCACTGATCCTACTCAGACTACTGTACGTACTTCCCTACTGCTTTTCCACGAAACTTGTATCTATTGTTTCTTAAGGTTTAAGCTATTTACATGCCAAAGTTTGTGTATCTTATAAATGGGCCAATAAGCCATGGGCAGTATCTATTACCGTCTATCTTATATATGAATATAAGATAGACGGTAATAGATACTGCATGTATTTCCACTAGTGACGACCGAGCATCGCCTTCTTTCAGAGAAAGTTGAAAGTTTTCACGGAGTTGGTGGTTTCTTACAATATATACATATATAAACATATATAAAATGTAAACACAATAATTCTTCATCGTTTTTATAAACATTCATTAAGCATACATCTTAGCCTTCTTAATACATCACTCGGTCATTGAAGACTTTTGAATTTACAATGAACGTACAGACAGAAAGGCGTAATGAGTGTTTTTGTTATATGTGGTCTTAAGGATATCAGACAATAGAGGTTTCACAAATATACTACTTAAATTCATACATTTAACACCCAGACACAAGACAAACACAAATATCATCATATAAATATTCGTCCTGGATGGAGATCGAAACTTCTTCAGTGCACAAGACAGTACTATCATGTATATATCACTACTATCTGCGCCATCGGGCCCGTCGTTTATGCTGTAACTATTTGTTTCAACAGCATGCAACATGCACACAAGGGAATAATACAATTAAGTTTACGTAACACTGCACTATAACGCAGCAGTGGAAAGTTTAAATTCCTAGTTTGTAGTGTAGTAAATTGCGGTAGACTCTGTTGTCTCATCGGTCGGAAAGCTTACAATCTAAAAATCCACTTTGCTAATTTATTTTAAAAAAATATTTAGATCATTATGGTCGACTAAATCTTAATATATATAATTCTACTGTTTATTAATGAGCTCCTAAAAGGCTGGGCCGATTTAAACGATTTTTTTGTATACGTTTTGATGGCGCTCTGGATAGGCCGGGCTGATTATCTAATCTGATTATTTATCAGGATAACGTCTTCGGTTCCGCTAGTATCTTAAAACATCGATTGTTGGAATATTTCTGAGGTAAATATAGGAAATTTCGCTTTGAAGTCTAATGTTCGATAGACGATAGATAGACGATAGTTCGAAAAAGTAGGTTAGTTTGTTTATATAGAGGTATACTGACAGAGTAGAATAATATGTTCCTGTGTACCAGGCGTTGCAACCAGAACCAACGTACCGACTGTATTTCCCAAACAACACAGCTCAAATGCAGATATGCTGGTGTCCTGCACGCCAAGCTAGGCCCTGCGATACTATTTATATATCTACTACTTCTGCCCAATATCATTAAAAATCCCCTTTTCTTAGGGAACCTATTTTCAGCAGTTGGCATCTTACGGCAGATGTGATATTGATGAATTCAAGTTTATAAGTTATTCGGTACCTGTCAATTCTTAATTAAAAATAGGCAGCTGAAAAAAAATAGTATATAGTTACGCATTTAGTTTAGCATTAGTTAGTAAGATCAATAAATGGTAGTAAAAGGAAAATATTTCGCTTCCCCTTAGTAGAGTTACAATTTGCTAGAATAACACAAAACACAAGGGATATTACCTTAGGTCCTTAATTATTCAAAGACGGCAAATCGACATCGATACTCTGCTCGCCACAATTTATGCAGCAAAGAGGATATGGGAGACCATATACCAGACTCTCGTAAACCAATAGATTCAATTAGCATTTCGTAGAACACTTAACTTTGTAATCTAAATCATTATGTATACAGTCATCAAGCTGTTAATTCTCAAAACGTATAAAATTCTTAGAATGTCTCGTGTCATGAATTGAGCAGCTCCGACGAAAAACAACCCTTGAAAAGTAAATTGGGAAACAAGCTTGTTATTGAATTATTCATAAAATCCGTCCGATTAGCATTCCAACTCGAGCTGTCAAAAACAAAATGGAAATGTATCCCGCACGCCATATTCGTCGTTTTAATCTTTAATTAAATGATAAAAAATACGTATTCAGTTGACTTAATTGACATTTATAATATCTGAATAAAGTTCGTTCCATACTCTAGGACGACGTGCAGAGAACTCGTTCCAATATAATCGAATTTGACAATCACTTAAGTAATTGTCTATTTATTGAACTTGGTTTTATTTATGTCGCAAGACTATCAATGTACTGTGTGATGTAAGTTGCGCAAAAAAAGTAGCCAGGAATTTAATAATGGTACCCAAAAAAGATTTTCCTAACGATGAAAATACCCAGACCAAATATATTGAAGGACCTATTTGAATAAATCGAGTATTTGAAAAGCTTTCACAGAGTTCTGGCCCCAATACTTGAGAAAAAAATTGATGAACGCCAATTTGCCATTAGGGTGAAAACGAAAGTCGTCGACGACATTATCAACTTGATTTTGCCGCTGTATAAATTCACTTGGCGATACTTTTTTTATTAATTTCTGATTGAACGGTGGATTCTGGAGTTTCGTAAAATTAATAACTCACCAGTCACCAGATAAGCACACAAATTCTGTTTCTAGTTAGGTTTATTTCTTTTAGTTAGTGTTATATTGATCTTCCTGAAACTTAATAAGTTTATTACTTATTTAAAGGTAAGTAAGTAGAGTTAATAATTAAAGGAATTTGAATATAATCATGTTTAAAACTTTAAACGCCTATTTCTTTCAATTATAATATTAAATTAAACGCCTTTAATGCCGATCATAGTTTTTGGTAAGGTTAGACTCCTATACAGTTATTATTTTATTAAATGAGAAGCAAATATGCCATTCTCAATGCTAAAACGCCTCCAGCTAGTGTGAACGGAATGCAATTTGCACTAGCAAACATTAGACATGAGGCAGTTTTTACTCCATATGCACTTGTCTTCTGAATCCTGGCGTTCCCTCGCGCTCGTTTGAGTGCAATCTGTCTCCACCCTTACACCGCTACTTCTCCCCCTTCCCCCCTTACAGTCAGGCACACGTCGCTTGTATCTCGCTTGGGAAACAGCATTCTTTGTCTTTGTTGTATGAAGCTCGTTTTTAAACCAGTCTGTGTGGCAAGAAATGTTAGTGTAGAAATAAAACTGACTTCTGGTTTAGAAAAAAGACTGCTTAGTGAAAGCCCACGTATTAAACCAAAACTCCGAACATAAAATAAAGTAGAATGCCTAAGAGTAACTGTTTGCCATATATTGTTGGGATTTTGTATTAAATAACACCTCTTTTAAGTTATATGACCCGAACTATTCATTCGCTTCGTTAGTCTGATAACGCAATAAACTCTAAAGTACAAACAGTATACTAACAGTATACGAACATTACTATACGTATTCATTTATAGGATTAATTCACTAGGCAGATTTATGTATATTTCCTGCCCTTATTGTAAATTGGAGCATACAGCCCGCGTCATAGTAAGGCGTCACAGGCTATAGACCCTCATCATATACAAGGATAACATATAACTAGCGTATTGCCTACCGTGTAACTTAAATAAATATATTATGTTCCAATATCAAGTAATTTCACTGCGTCTCTCACTCTTCAAACCGGAACAAAGCAACACTACTATTTGACATATTTATGATATTAAACAATTGAAAATACTTAATTTGCATGTTCTCCCTTGTCATTAGTGTACCCCATAATACTACGTAACTTCTTCATTCATACTTTTAACTATATACTACTTATTAAATATTCCACAACACGATTTCTTATACATCTTTTTTGGTTAGCTTATTTATAAAAAGTGACAAAGAGATTTTATTTTCTTAAACTTAGATAATCTCTAAAGAAGATTTCATTTTGTGTATAGATAAATTGATAAATACAAAATAGGTTCATTATTGACCATTGGTGATCCACTGCTGGACATAGACGTGTCCAAGAAAGAAGGAATTTAGCTCATAATTGCCGCGCTGGGCAAGCGTGTTGGCAATCGCAGAGCGCAGCTTTCGCGACGTGGATGCTGCTGCCCATCCCCACCTTGAGCATTTGAGCTACACTGCCGCGAATGGATATACCGCTATCTGTCGGTTCTGGTCCTTAGTCGCCTCTTACAACACCTGGTACAAAGGTAATTCTAAATAAGTTCAAACGCTTATCTAATCTATAATTTTATCTAATAAACGATCAACTGTCTGGAAGAATCGGAAAATTATAAAAGCAATCAGCGTGACAATAAATTATGCTTCTTACAGTTGAACCTTCAATTGTTTGCGAGATTTTCATTTTATATTTATCCAGATTGGACCTAGAAAGCCTGTAGAGCGTAAACTGGCCAAACTCGGAGATTTACGACCGGCTCACAAACTTCAGCTGCGTTTGAAATTCACAGTGAAAAGACTGAGTTTAAATTGATTTCCTTTACAGAACAAGTGACATTTGTCTTGAACGTTAAGATTGTGTATGAGTTGATACAATTATCTTTTGCACAAGATAACGTGAAAAATCCTAATACGCAGTACCATAATATCTGGAGGGGTTAGCATGAAGATATTTGTCAAAAGATAGTAATGCAGGTAGCTTACAATGCGCTATAAAATTTTTAGCTACCTGCATTACTATCTTTTGACAAATATAGTTCGAAACAGGTACGTCTTAATTACTATCTCAGTCCATATACATTTTTATTTTGTGATCGTTCGATACTCACCGTTGACTTATGTAAATTACTGATGATGTTCTAGATACTTTACTTCTAAATTACATAATACAATGGTTAACCATTGTGTACAAGATGCAATATCTCTTCATTTGAACTAATGTGTTTATATTTCATTACTGTCAAGTGTAAAACAGTATGATTTAAAAACAAATAGGACAGTATGGATTAAAACCTGTCTTAAAAAAATTGCGACCCCGTTCATATCTTACACTTACAAGGGTCGACATAATTAGTTTCCTTTACCAAATAAGTAGCTCTATAACTTGATATTTATTGCATCTCCAAGTTGTACGGAAATTTAATCAAAAGTTTGTATCGTACATTTTCGAAACGTTAATTAAAGTTAAAGGTGGAAGTCGATTTTGATACAGACGAAATGAAATCCGAGCCAAGTGATGCAGATATATGGATTCACATGAAAAACAAAAGCATTCATATCGTGCCGTTGGCTTGCTCGTTATATCGCTGGCTGGTGAGATCGTTTGCACGAGCTGTGATGAAATTCTGAACTGATATTTTTTTATAAATGTCTTAACATTCATTAGTGAAATAAAAAGAAAACCATTGTGTTCTAATCCTCCTTTTTGATTTACAAAAACACATATTTTTTACAGCTAATATAAAAATAAATTAAAAATTAATTTCACGGGTGAGTTAGAGAGTTATGAATCATTATATATAGGGAATTACAATCTTTCTGTGTGTCAAAGTGAGTTAGTACTCAATACATTGTTATTCTTGATATTACAAATAATTTTATATGATAAATGAAACGCAGCAGTTGTTCTGCTTTAAATTAAATATAAAATTCTTTTTTGACTTCAACTATTGATGAACCCGATGGCGCAGATGGCAGTGGTTATATCTTGTGCGCCAAGTTCGAACCCTGCCAAGGACATATATTAATATGTTGAATATTTGCACTTATATCGCGTCTGAGCGTTAAATATGTATTAAAGTTAATACTTAAATACGGAAATCAGACAACCAATAACTCTGTTGCCTGATATTCATTATACAAGTACTTTGAGCGACTTATCTCGAAGTCAGTTTAATGTAAGTGGTATTGATTAATATTATTAACTTAATTGTCAATTAAATTATTTATTCTAAGCATGCTCCCTCTGGAGATTGAACTCAACACCTGTATAGTCAAGAACAAACTGTTCACCATCCGTTATCGACAACGTATACAATACCGTGTTTAATAAGAAGTACCGCAAGGTTATATAGAGTGAGAAACTTCAGTGAAGTGTCCACAGAGACAAGCGTGTGGTGCCCGGGAAATGAGATAACATTGTGTAGAGGATTCTCAAACTAGACTCCTCAAGCCAACACAAAGGACAGAAATTAATTAGATTTAGAAAGGATACTTCTAAAGAGGAACAGCAAACAATTCTACATGGCTTCCTTTTTTTTAAATTGCTACCTGACATTCGACCCAAACAAGATTTTTAAATTTTTTTATCTCGAAATACAAAAATTATGAAAGCTTTAAAAAAACAGGTTTTGTATATAATAATTGGATTTATTTGTACAAAGATTCTGACCAAATCGATACAGAAAACACTCATTTGAACCATAAGAACTAGAAACATAGGAAGTAGATGTGAAACATGATTACTGAAAATGTCACCATCTGAGAATGAGATCGCGAAATGAAGAACGCGAGATGGTGAAATGACAAATGATCTTTTAATTGGCATTAAATGTTAGTTGCACTTAATTACCTTACCATGGCAGCAGTAGATAGTCCACTATTTGACTATTTGACAGCGGGTTCCTCAAGAAAGGGAGAATTTTGACTATAATTGCCGCGCTAGGCAAGCGTGGTGGCAAACGGGAATGTTGCTGCCTATTCCTGCCCTGTTTCCCGCCCTATACCGTCTTCTGTCAGTTCTGGCACTGGTCTTCTATCAGTCACGTCTTACGACATCGGGAACAGAGGGAGGTACTATTATACCTTTCTGGTTTCCCGCGGCGATACCTTATGACAATTGGAAAAATAAGATATTAAGAATTAAATACCTTCCTTAAATCATTCTTGAATTTAATATGGTATTGATTCATGAAATTTCCATTCAAGCAAATCGCTTTAAAGTTCAGAGAGTGGACAGACTTCAAACACAGACATTCGAGCCCGGAGCCTTGGGGATTTGAACTAGAGTAGTGGACGGCTTGCGACGCCGGGGCTTGAACAGGGTTTTTCAAAAATGAATCGAGTTTAAATTGTGTATCTATTTTCTATATAGATCAAAGTGAAGCGGGGGACTTGGTTATTTTATTAGGTTATATTATAGTAGTATTATTTTCCTAAACACACACAAAAAGTTTTAACTAAGAGAAAAATAGCAATAGTGTTTCATCAAATTTTCACCGTCAATATTTTTTTAGTCGCTCGTAATATTACAGTGATATCACTAGAACATTGCTAACCATTTGCAGTGAGGCACCAGCAGGGGTGAAAAGTACCTCTCACTGCACCAGGTATCGTAAGAGATGGTTAAGGTACTAGAATCGATAGATGGCGGTACATCCATACAAAACAGTGCAGCTGAAATTCGCAGGGCGGCGATAGGCAGCAGCATCCCCGTCGCGAAAGTTGCACTCTGCAATTGCATGGCAATTATGGGAAAATAATCTCCTTTCTTGGATAGACCTATGTCTAGCATTGGACTTTCAATGGCTAGTATGGTGATTGCCAACCTTGTGACTTGAAGATATTATGTCACATTACCCATTAGTGCGTCTCTGGCGCTTCAAACAGTATCACAGCAACGCGAACCCTGCTATTTGTCAGTAGAATTGGGTGTGACTGAGGTACCAATGCTGAGATCGTCTGTATACCTCATGTGAAATATAAACAGAACTAATAAAAACTCGCAACGTTAATACCTGGACGACTTCATAGTGGACCGTTAGTTTTCGGTGTGGCCTGCTTTGAGTGTTTTCAAAATTTAGAAAAATCTATTTCCAATCTATCCATAGACTAATATCTTCTAAGAAATTTAAATGTTGATTCGTTAATTCTGTAAGCAGGCGATTCGTGAGAAAATGTATAGCGTAATAGGCGTTAAAGCTGTATATTAATGAAGAGCATTTTTAATTGGATCAGAGTTTCGTTGAATAGTAATTCAATTTCCGTAGAAATCTATATAATTCGGTGAGTGAGTAACATTGACTATTAAATAATAGTGAATGTTATTTGTGGTTATTTTTTATCGTTTTACATATTCGTTTTGAAATCTAGCATTGATAACATAACAACCTTTACAGATATTTAGCTAAAATTGGCGCGATGACGCAGATGGTAGTGGAAGAACCACTATCATCTTCCACTTCGGGCCGATCTTGCGGCAAGGTTCGTGAGTTAGACCACACACTACAAAGCTTTATATGAAAGATATTTGTATTTATTCCATGTTTTTAGTGTTAAATGTATTTAAATATTATATTATATACACAAGTGCTTTTAGCCACTTATCTTAGAGTCATGTCGTGTTGGACTTATTTATTTATTATCTATCAGTAAAGTTATTGCAAAAACCCTTTGAGTAGTTCTGAATTAATCTATTACTAACAAAAAACATTCCTCTTCTATATCGTAAATTCACATAACATTTCATACATTGATACACACCTATATTTATGCTGTCTTAATTTATTTTGGATGAAATTATATATATATATATAATAGTGCAGGAACAGGCAACAGCATCACCATATTCTGGCCCTGGCACTGCTTTCGCAGCTCAGCGCGGCAATTATGGGCATAATTACTATGTTTGCTAATATTGCAAAATTATAAAATCAGCTTTTATTCACTTCTTTTCTTGAAACAATTCGGGTGTAAATTGATATTGGTGTTTTTATTTTTCACAATCCTATATTACGTAAAAATTTCTACGCTAAAATAATCAACTTTATAGTCTCTTGTTAGCGTAATTCTAGCAAACATTTTTTTAATTAATCATAATAACAATAAACATTAAAAAATACTTGAAGCTATTTATTAGCCTCAATACTTAATTTATTGCATATAAACAGTACACGCAAAAGCAATTGAGGACAATTATAAAATTACGGTCAGAAATCTTTTTAACACACAATTTTTCAGTCAATACAATTTGCGTAAGAAAAATCTACATCATGTCTATCTGTCGTCGCGTATATATGTATGTCATCATAAACTAGAAACTACTATTCTTATACGGCTAACATTAATTTTCAAAGAATTTTCATCTATGGACGGAGTGATTGATAAGGTTTCAATCGGCCGACATATAAAAAGGTTATTGACCATGTCTGAAATAGATATGCTGGCGTAAGATTTCCTTGAAGCGAGGTCTGGTGATTAGTCCATAATAATACAGAAAATGCAAAGCGTATCTATCTACCTGTCTGCTCATTAGTTACGTTTTCCCGACTTAACCGCTTCAATTCTAAAGAAGAATATAAGTCAAATAACTCCGAATTCTGGGATAACTTCACGTAGACGGAGTCGCGGCTAAAGGCTAGTTTAATATAAATTGGTCGACTGCGTTTGTATAATCCATCCAACAGAGTGTCTGCAATATGCAACGTGATTTATTTTCAACACTTGCCAAAAAGGTTGTTGGGAAATGATCTGGCTAAATGGAATTTTAGGCTGGCAAGCATTTGGCAACTGGCGCGTTATCACTTCGAATATATCACTAATTTTTTTAAGAGCTGTAACTTACAATAGCGGGTTTGTATGTGTTGTATTATATCACCATTTAATGTTATATATATATAAATAAATATATTTATATATATATTATAGATGAACTGACAACAGTTCATTACGCTGTCACGGATGCTTCAATTTGATGACTAATTCTCAAGTTGAACCCTTTAGTTATAATCTAGGATCGCTACTGTTGTTACACTTCTTATTATTAAATAATAATAATAGCTAGATAATTGGATATATCGTAGCCAAGTTTCCACATATACCTATTATTGTCATCGCATTTCAATACCATCAAGGAAGTCGTACCAATTTGTGGTAGTTAGTTAGGATAAACCCCGAATCCAAAACCCCTTTTAGACTTACCCTATGAGTGATTTTTAAAGAAAAAAATATACAATTTTAATCTCTACTAACTAATACAGAAACACTATTTTAATAACCAGTATTTTTTTTCTTTGTGGAAGAGCTCACTCAATCGACTATCGATACCATATCTATAGGGAAAACATTTCTTCGGCTAACCTTTTAATAGGCTTTCCCTTATACTAATCAAAAAAGGGGTTTCCCGGTCCTTGATCCTGAGACAGGTACAAAGTTCTCGGGGACTAAAATAAAATGCCTGTCTTTTATTTCACATATTGTATTTATATATAATAGAATCGAAAATAGCGTGTGTAAAAGTGTTAATATCCTCACGAATATAGAGTTTTTTATGGAAGTTGTAACGCAGTGTGATTCTTGACACCACCGACCATGTCACATTTTTCTGTGTCATCCATATTTTAAGCTTTTATCATCATCATCTTCATAGCGGCCGTAGAAAATCGACTGCTGCACATGAGCCTCCTCACGTTTTTACTCGCAATAGCAGCATAGGCAGGCGTGGTGGTAATCGCTGAACTTAGCTTAATAGCACACTGTGTATCCCTGATATACCGCCATTTGTCAGTACCGGTACCTCAGCCGTCTCTATAGATTCTTGGTACAGGGGCATTGACTATTCCATTTTGCAGGTGCTCTACGTAAAAAATTTACATGTTTGTAAATATTGATCATACTCTATAAATTTGGACCATACACATTCACAATAAAATTATTGATCTAAATACGAGATAAAAGAAAGCGCACACAACTGCGCGGATTTTTAAATTTACATTGGATTCGATTCGAAGCATGTCGATTTACTAAGCCTAAGCTACGTCGCAACCAGCGCCGAGCAGAGCGAAATTTAATCGTAACATACATTGCTCGTTTGCTCTTAAAAAAACGATGATCTCACAGTGAATCGCGTATTGATTATTTCAACATAAGAAGTGCCGCTAGTGATCGTAGCCATAGCGAAAAGTCTCAAACCGTTATTAGCCAACTCCGGCCAGCAGCTAAATATCTGAAGGTTTAATTTACTTTTCCGGCAGTCCTTCGTTCTCGTTCACAAACTGATTGCATTCCACCCTCTACTTCACTGGGATTTAGAATCAGTTCGTGTTAGAACTTGTTCTTATTTGATACCTAGTTATTTACTAACCCTAAAGTAACTAAATACATTTGTCATTGTTATAAAATAATAAATGACACAGATAATAAATAACACGTCATGTAATATCCATTTTTTAATAAAGGTCGTAAGTAACGAGATTGTTAACCTGCTGTAATTACTTTTCTATATTAACTAACAGTTTTACTTCACTCTAACCCGTATCGAATACTATAAAAATATTGACAAAATACTATAATTATTTATAACAACAGCTCTTAGTAGTTTACCGTAATAAAACATCTATACTATATGACGTTTATCCTAAACGAAATATGTTCGACTCCGCTGGGAAATATTTATAAAAATATGTACCTTTCAAAAAGCTTTCTGTGTCTGGGGATATTAAGAGACGCTCCCGTATAATGCATTGTTACCGAACAATTGGTTTGCACATTTATTTATTTGACTCTCTATCAGACATGGAATAGATTTCAATTGTGTGATACTTCATTACTTATCACATGTCCAATCGCAACTATGTCCGCGAGTTTTTTGTTTTTTAACTCATGCCTGAAAAAGTATTGTTATTTCGAAAAGAAGTCTACGTTGCCCTCTGACGGCATCACTGGATAAAATATCATGCCGATTAGATAAAAACTACGCGAACATGTAGAGAGAAATACTAACCCGTAGATTTTTTATGTGACTAAGTCGACAAACAAATTCAGATTACTAGTTTTTTCTTGGAGGTTCCTTTCTGGTGGCTCGTATAATGAACCTGCATTACTCTTAGTTTTAAGACTATCCGGTGCCTGTAGACTAGTATAAGGTAGGCGTAATTTAAATGTTAAATTCATCAGTTTTATGAATATAATACAATTTAATACTTCATATTTCTAAATGATTTTTTTTCTATTTATTATTTTTGACGATTGAAAGACTTTGTAATAGTCCTACTTGAATAAAAAATATTTTGATTTGATTTGCTATAGATGCTATAACTCATAGATATCACTAGCGCGTTGCTAACCTTGTGACTTGAAGATAGTATATCTAATTACTCAGTAATGTAATTTCTCTACCCCTCTTAAACCAGAACAAAGCAATGCGAACCCTTTTGTATGGCGGTAGAAATAGGAGAAAATGAAATATTAAAGCACGCGACCTATGAATGAGGTCTACATCTAGTAAAATATTAGTGCCAAATTTCCTCTAGACTTATTCAGCCGCAACGGCGTAAAAAAGTAACGAGTAGTAAATAGTAACAGTAAGCTTTCATGCATACACACACCCATATATACAAACATCCATCTATTTATCATAAAAAATATATCACAGCTTGTTAAGAGTAAATAAATAATGTAACAGAAAGCAGTCCGTTCTAATCTCTATTTCCAGGAAGGCTCTTTAATTAGTTGTTCTAAAGTTTTTCTTCTTATTGCGGAGAGCTTTGGTAAATACCTATCCGGTCTTTGACTTTAATTTACTTAGCTGTAAGTTGTCCGGAGCGCGATCGCCGGCTGTTTCGTGAACTGATTGCACTGTTCTGTCTACTTTGTTTTAAATCGAATTCGTGCTTTGGACTTTCTGGACTACTTCGTAGCTTTATTTTCAACCACATTTTAAGCAAGTCGCCCTTGCAGTTGTTTGCACTTGTTTAAAATTTACCATCTACTTATATTCTCCATCATCACATCATAGGCCGCTAGAAGTCTACTGTTAAACATAAGCCGCCAAGAAAGGTTTGCAATAGCACAGGGTACATATAATTACTTTCATAGAAACAGGACTCTTCGGAATACTTTCGTTATGAAATCTATTCGCGAGATGTACGTTAATTATATATAATTCCTGTAAAATAAATTTAATTTCGATAAACAGATTTCGAGTGAAATTTCAACCATATGGGTAGGAAGGTATCTTGAATTAAGACACAGCTTCAGTTAGACAAACTCTCAAATAGAATTGAACTCTATTTCATTGTAATTGAGTTTAAAACTGATTAAGAACATTTTATAAGTGTTGATCTCCTGTTCTACTTGAAAATACACTTTACTAAAGCGTTCGTGCTTTTCTGGTTGAGAATAGGATCTTGTAATCGCAAGATTTAAAGGTAAGGAGTAGAATAGTACTTTCAACCTAAGAATAGTAACCAGGCATCGTAAGAGGCAACTAAGGTATAAGCAACAAAAGATGGCGGTATGTCCATACGAAACAGTACAACTCAATTCACAGGGCAGGGATAGGCAGCAGTATCCGCCGTCGCGAAAGCTCTCTCATCCCATCATCATAATAGTTAGTATGATGATGATGATGATGATATTAATAAAATTATATTTATTCTAAATGCCAGAGCAATATAATTAGTGACGGGAACGGCAGCATCTCAGGTAATTTCCAATTTGCGCCAACTTTTGCTGGTAGAGTTGCAACATGTATGTACTAGTAGTTTGTCACTAGCCGTGGGAAATAAATAACGAAAAAACATTTAAGTTTTGCCTCTCGATGGAAGTTATATTATCCCCACCGCAGTTGACCGGGATCCATTTGCATTCAAAACAGCTATGTGAACTTCGCAGCTTCGGGCTACTGTTTATGGAGACAGTTCCTAGAAAATCGGAGGCGATTTAGAGGACCATAAACTAAACGTAACTTAATAAACCGTTTAAAGCTTTCGGTTTAAATTATAGATACCGCCGTATCCTTCATCATAGCATTAAAGAGGAGACAAGGAAGAAAAATGTGTAATAAACTGACAAAATAAAATTGAAAGAACAATGTTAATGTACAATATTTAGTAATAAGTAATAGAATAAAGCTTTATCATGCAATCTTTAACCAACACCTTATTAAACAAAGTTAATATTATCATACTTTCAACTCACAAATAGATAGACTTATTGCCAGGAGCATTCTGTAAACGCACTATGGAAAAATCGCATTCAGTGGCGCCACCGCACTTGACACTGTAAACTGAATTTTGACATAAATGCATGGGTTACATAAGTTCTCTTGTATGTTCTACAGCTATTTTATGCACCACAAGTCTTTCAATTTTGAGTATTCAAGATAAAATTATAAACGTGAATATGAAACTATAGTTAAGTACATTCGTTTTTACATATATTGTTTGAATTGTTTGACCTATCGGAAACCACAAGATTACTATCGAAAAAATTAAATAAAATAAACAGTAGTTCTACTACTAACTCTAGTTTTATTAAATTTGTATTAAAATATTATGTGAATATAAGCTTAAATCCTAAAAAATTATTAAACGTAAAGTTTGTCAGGAAATATGGATTTTTATTTAGATTATAGTCTGGAATGACTCATAGCCTACGAGTATTATTGATCCCGGGAGGACCCGAGGGATTCGACATGAAGGTATTTCCACGTGACCGTCGTCACGGGTGAAAAACAAGTAGTCTATTAAGGCCTTGGAAATTCTAACTTCTCACATATTTCTACCGCCAAACCTAACCTGCGCATTACCATGTTCACATTGATGTGTGTTGGATTGTAGGCACCCTTTAGCCCTCCCTTCCGAAAGAAAGATGTAAAATAACTGAAAATTGTAACACATTTATAGGGTACGGAGAGGCTTGAGATATCATCATTATCATACCAGCTATTGAAAGTCCACCGCTGACAATAGGACTCTCCAAGATAGGAGGTTTTTTGCCCATACCTATTTGCCGCACCGGGCAAGCGTGTTGGCAATCGCAGAACGCAGTTTTCGCGACGGAGATGCTGCTGCCCATCCCCGCTTTGAGCTACACTGTTTCGGATGTATATACTGTACATTTGTCGGTTGTGGTACCTTATTCGCCTCTTACGACAACAGGTGCAGTGGAAGGTACTATTCTACTCTGCCAGTACCTTACGGTATCAGTAATAAAAGAAACAGTAAATAATACACTAGTGAGCTATTAATTTTCAGAAAAAAAAAATTATAATAATGATTGATAAAAATAAATGTAATAAAAGTGTAAATGTACATTTAAAATTACTATTTCTCAGCAATATCTATTGTTAAAAAAAGCAATTGAAACTGATATAAAAAGGTTAACCATTTTATTGAACTCTTAGAATAAAACAGCTTCAAGCCAACAGTGCTTTTTATGTGGACCTTTGGATTACTCTTACAAATAGCCAGTTATGATATAGGGGAATAACATCACTTCGTTAAATACATGTTATCTGTTAAGATATCTTTACAGACAATTGTTATCCAACTAATATAACACTTCTTATATTTATAATAATAAACGCTCACTTTCCTTTGACACGCAAACTCTTTTTAATACTCGCATATTTAATAAAAACTTTACAGAATAAAACTCTTTGATCAGAATTATATTTCGCTACTTAGTCTGAGAATAGGCAATACCTTCTAAAGATACGCAGACTAAGACACGGATGGCTTTTTTCATCAGTTTTGTGTAGATTACTTAATATAAGAAGCCTAGAGTCTATTTCTAACCTAATAGAAGCCTATTTCTGGAATTTGGTAAATAGATTTTTTATTTTACCACTATTTATTTATTACCTATGGTTTTTTGTCTAGACTAACGTTGAAAGAAATCATTTTGTTCATCAAAGTTATTAATTAGACAAGGTACATTTTCCATTCATGGCCATTTATGCCAACCAGTTAGTGTGGGTGCACGAGCAGAGCAGAGAGCCTCACAGAGCGACTATAGACTAATCCAGATTTACACCGCAAACCCTTTATAAACCCAAGTCGGTTAATGGTCGTAGTTAAACACCTATTCTGAAATTTGGAAACTGGAACACCTAAATAAATGACATAGTTAAGGACCAACTACTTAGCAATGTAAATTGTTTTGGTAAGTTTAATGTGGAAAATACAATTCATGCCAATATAAAAGTGAAGTTAGAAGTTTTATACATAGCTAAAGAGCAAGTACAATTAGCTTTTATAATATTTGATTATGATATACATTAAAATTTACCAACTACATAATAATTACAACCACAAATATTTACCTACAGCTAGACAAAATTGCCAAATCAGATACCAATGACCATACCAGAGGACAATGACCATTTCTTAATCTAAAGATATCTCGACACTAGCATCGGTCTTAAGACTTGAACTTTCGAACTTTCTTAAAAGAATTTACCTTTTTGATAACTAGGTATACACTAGGTATATATTCATTTTATTTAAATATACACAAAGCAGTACATATTTATGTACAACAGATTGCAATTTAGAAAAAATATCCTGTAGAACCTATAGTAATCTGTCAAACTTCGCATTCGACTTTAGTGCAAAAATAGTATCTTTAAGTGCAGAAAATTTAGACAAATAGTAAAATATAAAAAACTATTAGACACAAGAATTGGTAAACATTGATTATTTTAATCTGTAAATTTATTTATTTGTCTTATCTACTAACGCCACCTACCGTAAAATATAAATATTAACGCACAGTTTCATTCGCAACGTACTTACGTCTTTTTATTGGTGGTTCGCCTGCCACTCTCGACGTCGATATTGGCTCTGAACGTCCATTGGCTGCTTGAAAACTATGTTTTAGTATCTACCAATTGCGATGAGTATTTTTATACGTAAATGAGAACAGATTCACAACGAAAACAAGTTGTTGGGCAGCTGTCATTCAGATGACTGTACAATCAGTGTATCCGCCTTGAATTAATTGTTTAGTGTGGATAAAGTAAGTAATATTGACTATTTCGTATATAAATTAATTATTTTTAATAACATTTGTACATATCTTTAGAAAATAACCCTTATCGATTAGTATGTTACTAACGTTCACTGTTCAAAATTGACGTCATTGAATTCCAACACAAAACGAATTACATATTTCTTTATTTGTCGATTTGTACTACATCGCTGCATGTTTCTTATCATAAATAGTTCTATTAGTAGTTAACAGCGATAATACTTATTTGTGACTTGCATTTATATGTAGATTTTCTATAAAGGAAGAAAGAAGTCATGGGTTTCTGAATGTGAAATTAGTCTTACTGGTTCATGTTATTATGCTTCAACACAAAAGAGTACCGTTTAGAATATTAGCACTAAGATTTCTAAAGTACCAAGTGCCAGTCAAAACAATAAGAGTATTCTACATTTGGCAATTACTAACCATGCTTAATTGGGGCCTATTAGGGATCTATGTCAACTCCTTGTGCTATTGACTAACGCCCTAAATAATACGCTCTAATAATAATAACATAATGCTCATGTGAACTGTGTTTTATCATATTTATGTGCATACTCCCAAGTTTTCTAGATAACAGTGATAAGATAGCACATGTACTTGTGTATATTAATCTTAAGCTTTGTGTACTCTGTGTAGTAATCTCTCTTTTATATTGTTGTAGGTAACAGGTCTAAGATGACGACCCAAGTGCAAGCATTATATGACTTCACTGGTGAGGCGGGCACCACAGAAATGTCTATCACATGTGGAGAAATATTGACACTTTTAAATACAGAAATTGGGGAAGGTTGGTGGGAAGGCAAAAAGGTAAATGGAGAAACTGGACTCTTCCCTGCAGCATATGTTAGAAAATTAGCTCCTGATGAATCAATTCACACGAAAGCTGCTCCGACTGTACCCAGATATGATCAAGCTGCTGATGACTGGGGAGACCAGCAATTTAGTGCAGGTGACAATAACTACCAGAGAGGAACATCACATGATGAGGGTTGGGATGACGACTGGGATGATGATACCTACTCTGAAATAGGTCCAGCACAACAAAAAAATAACCACAATCAGCAGGCTCCTCTAGCACCTTTACCCGGGATGCCAATTAATGACATTAACCAACACATTGACGACACTGCATCCAACTTCAGTTCTTCTGTTGGAACAGTAAGGAAAAATAAATTTGCACCTTCATCAAAGGTCAGTGGGGAAAGTTACCTCCTTGGTACATTAAATGTTGAAGTAGCGGATTCTGAGAAAGTTTACATAATTCAAGACGAAGAAGGATATATCTGGTCACCTTTAACACAGCCATATTCTGTCACAGTAGCATCTCCAAAAAAAGAGTCAAAATTCAAAGGGATTAAAAGCTTCATTGCCTATCAGTTGACTCCTTCATTCAATAACATTCAAGTTTCTAGAAGATATAAACACTTTGACTGGCTTCATGAGAGGTTACAGGAGAAGTTTACACTTATTCCTATCCCACCATTGCCAGACAAACAGATATCAGGTCGCTATGATGAACAACTAATTGAGCGCAGAAGAGTGCAGCTTCAAGAATTTGTAGACTGGATGTGTAGACATCCGGTTCTATCAAGAAGTGAAGTATGGCAACATTTCTTGACTTGTACTGATGAGAAAAGGTGGAAAGCTGGCAAGAGACAAGCAGAACGAGATGCTTTGCTAGGTCTTAATTATTGTATATCATTAGTTGTACCTGAAAAAGCTTTATTACATTCACAAGTGGATCACATCACAGAACAGTGTCACACATTCGTCACTAGTATGGATACATCTGTAAAATCTGTATCAAATATGTGTCTTGCACAAACAAAGAGGTTCCAGGGCCCATACAAAACTGATTGTCAAAAGGTCGGAGAAGCTTTCTACAACTTAGGAAATGCTCTTAGCTTAGATGAAGGTTCTATAGTCTCCACTTCGAAATTAACCTCTGCTATCAAATTAACTGGTGGAGTGTATATTGAGATTGGCCGTATGTATGATGACCAGCCAAAATATGATTGGGAACCATTGGGTGATAAATTTCACTTATACAAAGGCATTGTTGGCAGTTTTCCAGATGTTCTAGCAAACCATAAAGGAGCGGTTCAAAAAAAGCGAGAATGTGAAAGATTAACTTCAGAACATAAAATGGAGGTAGCTCAGTTAAACGAAGTCATGCGACGAACTGATGTCATATCTTATGCACTTCTTGCCGAAATTAATCACTTTAAAGCAGAAAGAACAGCAGACTTGAAGGCTACAATGCAGAAATTCCTAAGACAGCAAATCACATTTTACAAAAAGGTTGTAGAGAAATTGGAAACCACCCTCCGACAGTATGATGAATAAGTATTTTATTTGGACTGAATATTAACTTACACTTCACTGAATTTTATATCAATGGCCTTGGATATTTCTTTATACTTGTCTAAATTCTAAATTAATTTATATAAACCTAAACCTATATGTATTCTAAAGGTGTAAATGTAATCCAAAGGATTAATTAATTGTAATATTAGTATGTCATATGTACATTGTAGTAATGAATGAATTTACATGTGATTAAATCATGGACTGAATGTAAAATTATGATTATGATACACTTTTTATTGTTTTTTATAAACTGAAGTTATGTTATATTTCTTTTTTTGCATCGAAGACAATCTTTATGGATTATTATTTTTTCTATTGCATATACATTTTAAATATTGTACTAACTGCGGATCAATTATTTTGACATTTTTGTTGTCTATTTCTAGGATAAGTGTTGTACTATATTCCACTTTTGTAAGGTATTTTATAGGTCCTGCTAATTAAATAAATAATTGTAATTCACTGTTTGCATTTCATTTATTATCCTTCATTTATTTTTATTATACAAATAATGAGTTATATTTTTTATGCTCTTGTAAGTATGATAACTTTTCCTCTCACTTCTATTTGTGTATGTAGAAATAGATGACGTCAACCAAGTTTTTTTTTCAGAGGTAACATGAACGAACGGAGGTGAAACGAGGTCCAACAACATAAAAAACAGCGAGTCAATATGGCTGAGGAAAAGAAAAAGGATGCAAGTGCCCTTTTAGGGAAGAAGAAGAAAATAAAACCGCGCAAGTCCCGGGACGCGGATTGCTGCAGCGTGAACTTCTTGAAATGTGTGCTGCACATTTTCAATGTGGTGTTCTTAGTAAGTTACCAATTAATTATAATAATAAACTCACTTAACATCTCATGCATCAGCTGAGTCCGTGTTAAGTCGCTTAAAGCACTCAGACACAAAACAAACATGAATATTATTATATAGATTTTTGACCAATCGAGGGTTCGATGCCCAGTCAACCCACGACCATTGGCGCACAAAATAGGATCACTACCAACTGCACCATCGGAGTCATCAATTATTTACATTATTAGTCATTTATTCAGCAGGCCGACCAACATTCAGTCCGCTTGATAGTAAGCGTCACCGCAGCCTATAAACGCTCGTATTAACGCAAGGATATCATAAGCGCGTTGCCAACCTTGTGATTAGAAGATATTATGTCACGTAATGCAGTAATTTCACTACATCTCTCACCCTTTTAACCGAAACACAGCAATGAGAACACTGTTATTTTGTTATTTGTTAAAGGTGTACTAATACCCCCTTAGTACCGGCTTATTAATATTTGACAAACTTAATCTTCATACGCAGATAATAATCTACACTAATATTATAAAGAGGAAAGATTTGTATTTTTGTATGTAGCGAATAAACTTAAAAAGTACTGGACCGATTTTAATAATTATTTTTTTATTAAAAAGCTACATCATCATTGAGTAACATAGGCTATATTTAGTGCTAGATTACTGTAGAAATTCCTATTAAAACCAACCAAAGGTATAAAAAATTAGTCATGTCTTTCGTTGCATACGCTGCGAAGAATATAAATGATAGGACAAAAATTGTTTAACAATATTATAGAATATATCAATATCTACAAAAATCTTCGCGAGACCATATGCCTAACTATTGTAGTTACGTCACTATAACTACTTTTTTACATTTAACAAATTGATAACTTTTTATCCCAAAAAATAAATTAGTATTCAAAACTGTCTTAATACCTGATGATTACTTTATTTATGATTACTTTATTATTTGAATTATTGAAATCGGACATTCCATTCAAAAGATATCATGAAATTAAAATAAAAATACAAGCCGGTGGCGGCCGCCATGCAGCGCTTTGAGTAACTAACTCGACAAGAGCAATTTTCAACAAGTTTCTTAAATATAATTCAGCATTTTCTATGCATAAAACCTCTCAAAATAACAAGTACTATAAGCACTCGCAAGCAAGGCAAGTCAGGTTAACATATGATTGTATTGAAATGTCTTGATTTACTAACAAAGTTATGAAACCAAAGTTTGACAGGTGCGACTTGGGCTCTGACTTTTTCTTTAACTTTTGAACCTAATTATTTAGCCTAATAGGGCTACTCAGACGTTCATTTCAGCAATCCTACACACATGCACTATCGTTTATTCGCCGTGCAAAAGGTACCTCTTGGAATTGGAAACGGGTCGCTGTTGATGGCCAATGACGCCTATGAACTGCAGAAGTATGCATTGGTACCTAACTCCCACCTATTTCTACCACTCTATATTAGGAGGTTGAGAGAGACGGTGAAATTACTGGGTAATTTGATATAACATCATCAAGTCTATGCTTACTGTCACGCAGACTAAAATCTAAGTCAAAGTCAAATATATCTTTATTTACAACCTGACTAAACGTTTGTTTGTCGAACTGGTATAATAAATAAATATATAAATACCCGAAACTTAGCTCGAGTGCAACCACCGGAACCGCTTACCATTAAAGGAGTTTTTTATACTTGTTTCCAGACATCTCTATTAATACGTTAAAGGACTCATGGACATACCGAATTAGTTATATTGATCGCTCACAGAATCCAAAAACTAGTGAGGCTTACCGAATGAAAGAATTTTATGTCGTTGGGAACTTGCTCCGCCTGCCCATATAATTAAGTACGCGCTCCTAGGGTATTGTAAGAATAATATTTGATGACCACCCACCACCAATTGTAATTTGACTTATCTACCATACTAATATTATAAAGATAAGATTGGATTTTTGTTTGTTACAAATGGGCACCAAACCTACTGAAACGATTTGGATTGGGAAATTCTTTGACAGTACTACATTTTTCTTAAGTAACATAGTCTATATAATATTTCCAAAAAAAAATATAGATCCCAGCCTAAAAAGGATATGTAAAGAGGTTTTGTATTTTTGTAAATATGTAACAAAAATGGCTTCGGGACTGATTACGAAAGCTCTTGCAACAATAGAAAGTTATATTATCAGCGATTATCATGAGCTGTATGCTATCCCCATATTCTTAAGGGGAAGTGTACTACGCGGCACGTTCACGTACATTAGTACGTGAACGTGTCGATGGATTTCAGTTACTCTTTTACGTTAGATTGGCTAAACTTATAATCTAGCAAAATAACACATATCTTTATCTCCGCAATATATATCGTATTCCGCGAAATAAATTCATCATATCAGCCACAAGACGTCCACTGCTGGACATACATACACCTCCACAAGTAATCTAAAACAGGACTGGTTGTATGCGGCCTGTGACCAGCGCGATGCTGCGGTTTTAGTCAGATCATCTGTCCATCTTACGGGTGGAGATAAGATGATATAAATTAGTTAGAAGACATGATATAAATTAGTTTTTTTGATATTTTTCAAAAAGGATCAAAGTCAAATGATCAAAGGACAAAGGTCAATGTCTCATGCTGATTTGGGATTTTGGTGGAAGTCGTAATTTAGAAATCAAATAATGACATCGGCTACTTTTGTAATTGCGGTTAAAATAAGGTTCCCTGTGGGGTGGAATCTATCATTTCAGAAGGGCTTCATTGAAGGCAAGAATGTATTTGAAGCAATCAGAAACTTAAATAAACGGCTTCTTTTAAACAAATGGAATGCTACTCAAATCTAAATGTCGCAGCTAGTTTGCAATACATGAGTTAAAACCGCATTAAAATCAATTACGCGGTTACAGAGATAAGCGTATATATAAATGACGAATGTTCAAGGAGGTATTATTTGAACTTCTCTATATAATTGCATCGTGTATTTTTTATGTATCGCACTCGGTAGACATCGAAGACTAGTTTGAAGACTAACTCAAAGTTTTATATTTAAAATAAAAGAAATGCCGATATATTCAGGAAGATTACAACAAACAAATCTTCTCGAATAAGACTGCGAATCATGGACCCTTACGCGATTATTTACGTCAATTTCCATAAATTATAATTTTTAGTTGCTGCAGTCTTCATCTTGGGTCGCGATTTGCAGGTTACGACTGCATAAACTCATAGAATATTCCTTACATTTCTAGAAACATTACCATTTGTTAGCAAATTCGAACGCAATGTTGAATTCCTACAGGTTGGTTTCAACAGACTTTACAACATGCTCTGAAAAGATTAATACTCGAATAAATTTGCGATTCGTGGAGCCATATTTGATCACTATGTCAAATTCGAAAGGTCTACATAAATTTGACTCGGTGCAGTCTTCTATGCAGTGCGATATTTTAATAACTGACAATTGTAGATTATTAATATGACGACGTAAATAAAGTTTTTTTTTGCGATTACAATGCAAACGCTGGCTGAACCCGACGAGATTGATCAAAATAAAACTGTAGTATTGTACTCCTTAATAGGATATAAAAAGTCCGCGGTTTTATATGTCTTTCTCTGAGGGATAACCCACAATAACCATTTATTATCTTCACTGCACCCATGCGAAGCATGGGCGGGTCGCTAGTAGGTACCTACTCTTATATACCAAAGTTATAATAGGCTTGGTTCCACTGTAAACAAATCCGACGGATAAAATTTTCTATCGATTAATCATGCTTCGCGAATAACAATTTTTTTTTATTTATTAAATTAGAATTAGAATTAAAGATTATTTATATTTTTACATTTTAAACTCACTAAAATTAGTCATTCGGTCACGTGATATTGAAACACCAATCAGAACGTCTTACATCAGTCCTTACAAAACATTATTTTTGCTATCTGTCATACGTACTAAATTTGAGGAATTAAACGTTATTGAATACCGTGAATTTGCATTTCTTCAAGTTTCTCGTGTATAATTTCGTCATGGAATCGGGAAATTCAAAAGCTAACAGCACCAATTTACCTAAAACTGACGTTATGTTAGGGAAATTTTTGGGCACATAAATAAATAATTTATTTGGAGTTTTTATGGTTATGCTTTTACACTGAGAATTACACAGTATTTGTAGAACGACGAATTTATTTCAATTTGAGAAAATCAACTATATCAGTAGAAAACACGATTCACAACTTGTCACAGTATGAAGTTTCGCAAGGAGTGACGCCACAACACGGCGCCATGACAGTTTAGGTGTTTTCGAGTATATTTGAAATTTTCTTTTGAAAACCTAAAAATATAGTACAAATATGTGTATTTTCTTGGAAATATTATCGCTTTAGCGTCAATCTGATACTAGAGTAACGTAATAACAAATTCATGAAATTTAGTCATCTAGCCTATGATTGACTACTCGGTTTCACTCCGTTACTCAGTGTATTTCCCCTTCGGTAAACAAATAAAAAATATCATCATCATTATAGCCATTGAAAGTCCACTGCTGGACATAGGCCTCCACAAGATAACGGGATTTTGCCCATAATTGCCGCGCTGAGCAGACGTGTTGGCAATCGCAGAGCGCAGCTTTCGCGGATGCTGCTGCCCATCCCCAGTCTGAGCATTTGAGCTACACTGTTTCGAGTAGATATACCGCCATCTGTCAGTTAATACCTTAGTCGCATTTTACGACACGGGGTTATTGGTTTGTTTGATAATCATATGTAGTTTTACTTTCAAAATTTTGTAAATTAATACGCAAATAATAATCGTTTTCGTCAGTATTATCATAAAATTTTGATAAAATTTATGGGTTTCAATGCTAAAGTTCTCTAGTAGTGTATGCTCGCTAGTAGTGCATATGCTCGTGAAGTAAAAGTTAACAAAGATTTTTGTTTGTTTTTCTTTAATAGGTAAAAGCAGATAAATGTTCAGTATCGAGTGTAGTGTGACCTCCTTTAGCTGAAATCATAGCTTGAATTCGTCTAGGTATGCTAGCAAGAAAATCCCGGATACTTGCTTGCGGAATACGTTCCCATTCCGCGGTAATCACATCAGCTCTCTGATGGTCTGCGGATCCGGTTGTACTGATTTCACGCGTCGTTTCAGAACGTCCCAGACATGCTCTATATTACTGAGGTCGGGACTTCAAGCTGGCCAATCCAAACGACGAACGCCGACCTCTTGCACATCGCCCGACCGGTGGGCGCGAACGTTTTCGTCCATAAAAATTGATTCTTCACCTAAAGCGGCCAATGCGGGTTGTGCTTGAGGAATTAGAACTTCCGTTATGCATCAATGTCCAGTCAGTGAGCCGTTTTCAATGAGATTAACTCTGTACGATCCATTGTACGAATTTATTCCTGCCCAAAACATAACAAAGCCCCCACCATAAGGTGTGATTTCTTCAAAACAAGCCTCTGCAAAGCATTCTCCTCGTCTTCGAAGCACTCGCCGACGTCGATCTTCACCGATCAGAGATAACCTCGCTTCATCGGAGAACAATACCCTATTCCAGTCTTCTTGAGTCCATGACACAATTGACAACTCTGTGCTCACGGAATAACTTAGGGCGCGGGCGATGACTGCATATATTGACCGCGGGAAGCCTCCTCCTGACCGTCCATAGACTAATATGCACATTTCTTACTTCTTCGAGGTTGATCTTAAGGTCCACATACGAAGACTTGCAATTTCTCAATGCGCGACTAACAAGAAAACGATCATCCCATTGTTGGGTACATGGTTTTCTTCCAAAACCAGGCCTTCTCTCGACGGAACTGGTGTCTTGATACCGCTGCCAGGTCCTTTGAACCGTCGAGCAACTCACACTTAGCCTCTGAGCCACGAAACATTGGCTGCAACCCTCTTCGAGCAGCGCAATAATTTTGGTAGCTTTTACCACTTTCTCTAACATTATTGAGAGAGCTAAACAGCAATAAATGAAGCTTTGAGAATTAAGAATATGAAATTAATTTATAAAAATTGACTAAAAGTTATGAAAACCGATATTATCTTTTGGAACTTCGCACCAAAAATGTAGGAGAACACCACGGAATTTTAAAACCGGCCAGTAACATGTACAAATGATTGAAATTATTTTGGTCCCGTATTTTTTTAAAGAAGAATTAAAATCAAAACCGCCGTGTTTTTTTTGCAAATGAGTGTCTATATATGTGACTTAATTTACAAAAATGACTAATACTTACGTTCACTACTGATAATAAAACCGAAATTACGATGGACTTATCGACGCTGTTAACGAATTTTCCTGCACAAATAACACCAATCGCCTTTCAAGGCTGTATTTCGTCTACCGGCGGCGTATGTATGGTTTCTTACGGATAGTTTTTGTACTCTACAAAGTTTTAAATAAATCCTTATTTACACCTAAAACACAACTTCCGCATGCTTGTGCATATTCTGAATGTAACTTTTAACCTCAATATTATATTAAGAATAAATATTAGACTTCTTATTTTTGCATGTTTGTTGCGATTTAAATAAAAAAAACTACTAGAACGATATCAAACAATGCATTTTTAATTTTTCGAACGTTGCATCTTCACCTATTAACATATGCTATTATATATCTTAAAAAATTTGGGATCCCTAACTAAAATGGAACAATGTAACATAGATTTGTATTTTTTTGCAAATACGATTGTAACAAATAGACTAAAAGACTACTGAAATAATTGTTTGTCTAATATAATTCTGAATTATTCGCGTGTAACATAAGCTATGTTTGATCACCGTATTCTCCCGGAAATAGGAATTACGCGGTTGTAACTGCGGAGCCCCGCTAGTAGTCTGTATAAATTTTATCATAGCTTTCTACGACTCGAGACTTGTGTTCGTAGGCTTCACTTTTTATCGCGTCTCGAGAGAATTCTCCTTACCCTGGATAAAAAACAAACGCTGTCGATATAGTTCTTAAAACTACCAGTGTGAAGGAAATCGTGTTTGTGAAAAAATTAAATAAATAATAAGGAAATAATAATATTACAACATTAACAATGTATTTCTCTATAATCATTCTATAACTCAAATGACCAATGACCCTCTTACCCTGATACGGAATAAGAGTCAATTGAACAAATAGGTCATTGAGTGCAAATTGGGACTAGTCTGCATCACCAGGCGGATCTTAGAACTAAGTTTAATATATTTTATTTATGCAAGCCATCAGAAAGAACCTACAGGAAAACCGGACGGTGATCACGTTGCATAATATGTTCTTCCTTAGGGTAAGCTACACATAAATTTCACCTATATATAAATTTCACAATTAATCTGACGTATGGACAATATAACTGACAAACTACAGTAAAAACCATTTATTAGACAAAGTGCGAAAGAGTAACTAACAAATACATTCATTCCGCTCTCACAAACTCACTTTATTTATTCAAATGCATTTATGATAGATATGTAGGTCGTCAAAAACACATTACGTCAGATAATTGTAAAGAAAATTCAGGTTGACGTAAACGAGGAAATAAGTAAAATTACGATCAGTACATTTATTAAACAACTAACAGCCGTTAAAGGGTTTGTTACTGGTTATAGCGTGATATTATATAGCTTTAGCTTTCCCCGATAAATGAGCCACTGAGCACTGGAAAAATATTCCATATCGGTCCAGTACTTTAGGAGAAAACACTTCAGCATTAAACTACTAGCTAGTATAGATAGTCAAACAACATATTCATGGTCTGACTAACTTCGTGTCTGACGAATAGCAAATGTGACAAGTTTCGTATATGACGATACCCGTCTGATCCAGCGAAATGTCAGTGTGACTAACTCGACGGTTGTATGCTTCCAGTTTGCCGGCGTTGGCGTGCTAGGAGTTGGGGCGTGGACTGTAGCGTCTCGGCACAGGTTCGTGGCGTTGTTGCCCACGCCTACGTACCCGGCTATCGCGTACCTGCTCATCATCGCGGGCGGGCTGGGCGTGCCACTGAGCGCGCTCGGCTGCTGCGGACTAAAGACTGAGAATAGGACGAGTTTGTTATGCGTAAGTACTACACCACGCCTGGCTATATCACGTGAAATACTATGCCATAGAGATGTTCATTAATGAGCAATATCGCATACTTATTCGGTGAAGCAGGAATTGACATCTGACTATAGTCTTGCAATAGGTTTGTCCAAAACACACCTTTACTATTGTTGTCACATCAACATCTTTTACACCACATCGATTTCTTACCACACTATTCTTTAATCTATCTCCTTAACTCACACCAACGTACTCGTACTTCGAAGTGCTCTTATTTCAACAGCATTTATTCTACGCGCGTGCTTGTTTTGTAATGTGATGTTGAGTAACATTCAATACCATATGTCTGGTTCCACCAACATACCTCTGTGAACAGCCAGTCGAGCCCTTTTTGACACATTTTGACTGCCCATAAAAGCAGTTCATAATCATCATATCACCTGTAGGAATATGCATTTGTTTCTTCATAGAATGGAGCGCGAATTCGCGACGGGGACGCTTTTGTTTATCACCCCCTTTTTGCATTTGAACGATGTTGTTTCGCATGGCTATACCGCCAGCTGTCAGTTACTGTACCTCAGTTATCTCTTACAACAAGGTGTCACATGGTATTATTTTACTCTGCCGGTGTCTTACCGCATGCCATTTAGTCTAGATTATATAGTAAATTCGGGTAACTTAGGCAATTCAAGTTCCCTCTCGAACCAATAAAATGTCGAAACAGAGTCGCTATTGGAAAGGTTATCTGAAATAAATATATCGAATAATTTCAACAGAAGGTGTAGTTTTTTATATTTTCATTTTCAAATAGATAATTAGATTTAAAAATGATTAGCGATAATAAATACTTTTATGATCGATTGTAATACCAAATGATAACCTAGAAATAAGGATAAATTATTATTTATGTATATTCTACTTTTAGAATCTTTATATATAAATATTATATGTCTCGGGTCAAATTGTAGACCACTGAACAGATTTTAATAAATTTTTGTTTACTATGTACAGTTTAGTCCAACTTCACAGTTAGGGTAGTTTATATCTGAATTCATAATAGCAATTGTATTTGTAAATAGTAGCATTGTTTTTATGATAATCAGGTATTTATTTAAGACAGGACAACGTTAGACAGGGCAGATAGTTTTTAATAAAATTAACATCTGATGAACAGGAACAACCTGAAACTCCGGAACCATACGGGTAATCGAAATTTCATATCCAGTACGTCTCTGAAATGTAATCAGAAAGATTATTTGACGTGAACTTATAAATTCGCTTTCATGGTGAGAGTCAAATGCCAATGAAATAAATATATATATTTGCAGACTTGACATACGTTGTCTTTATAAATAACCGACTGCAGCGCCATCTAAAAACCATACAGGGCACCCTGTGTGGTTAGATTCACAAATCCAACGCATACTAAAAGAAATATTTTTAGGAGAAGTTCAGTGATATTTACACGTACAGTAGAATAATATTTATAAAGATATATTAGTATAGTATTGTAACTTAGATAGCTATAGGGTAATCCCGAAAGATGGCGTAAGCCGCGGTGCTATTAGAAATCTCTTATGGAAGCAAGTGTGGTGATGACAATAAATTTATCCTGCTGTTTTCTACAAACGCAACCGTTTGTGTCATTTTTAATTAATCTAGTATATTCATCACCATTATCATCATAATATCAGCCATAAGACGCCCACTGCCCGACATAGGCCTACCCAAGTAATCTCGAATAGGACCAATTGTATGCGGCCTGTGTCCATATAATTAACATATTAAACAGTTTAATTTCTGGCTAGTTATGACTAGAGTACGTCATCGTCGATAATAATTGAGTTTTAGAATTATCTATTAGTGTTGAGTAAAATACTATTTATATCATCACAATCATCATACCACCAGCCATTGGAAGTCCACTGTTGGACAAAGGCGTGTCTCCAAGAATGAGGTGTTTTGCCCAAAAATTATTATTGCATGCGTATTGGCAATCGCAGAGCGCAACTTTCGCAACGCATGCTGCTGTCCATCCCTGCACAGGGCATTTGAACAGTGCATGTTTCGGATGGATATACCGCCATCTGTCGGTCCTGGTACCTTAGTTGCCTGGTGCAGTGGGAATATTGGGAGTATTGGAGTATTCTACTCTTACCTCATTTTTTTATTATTAATACTAAATTAATACTTTCTTTTAATTTTTTTTCGTCCGTTTTAGCCAGTGTTTGCATTGTAAGCGAAAACAAATGAATTTGTTTACTAAATCAAAAATTATCAGTGCTTTTCTACTATTTATGTATTGTATATTCATATCAATAAATTAACTTAGCTCTCGCATCTATTTAAAAAAAACGGATCAAAATTACGTTATTCTAAAGATCTAAGCATGCATAGGGACAGACAGGCAGCGGGAAGTGACTTTGTTTTACAATATGTAATGCTGCTTTATGTGAAACCCTTGTGATGTAAACAATGTTAATAACAAACTATGGTGCTAAATACTATAATGCCATTATAAGTAACTCGTGCCACGCTACTACATCCACATCTGTCAATCTAAGGTGAACTTAATGTTTCATTTTCATTTGTTTCTTTTATGATATAATACTATTTGATATTTTTCTTTGTTTCTTTTATGATATAATACAATATGATACTATTTTTAATACTTTTTGATCCGTACGCACCAACTTACTTAAAGGACAGATTCCAATTCCATTCTTCCTCTCACGAACGTAATCTCCGTTCTTCTTATACTTACTCGCTCTTAACTCCTTCTCTCTCTCTCTCTCATGTCTGAATTTATTGCGTTTATTTATACAAATATGTATGTCACGTTTATCTATTTTGTATATATATTGTTAAATAAAAATAAAATAAATAATAATAAGATCCAAATAACAACAATTAACCAATACATATAGAATACAATCATATAAAAAGTGATCGTCGGTAGTTGTGCAAATATTAAACTACGTCATCCATCATGCACTATACAATAGCATAGCGCATAAATAAAAAAAACTGGTTGTCATAATCAGTGTCACAAAAGAGATGTCAGAACGCACATTTACTGAACTGATGATGTCTTCAGTTTCCTCATAATTGAAATGTAACACTTAGTCACTGAGCTAATGACGAAATAATATCTAAAAAAGGGCAGATGTCCTTAAGTGAAAGTACAAGGAAAAATTGCATATAAACTTACTGAGATTTTAAAAGCAATAAATGTCATTTGAGGGTTTTTCCAATAACGGATGACTCATGAAAATGGTTTCAAAACAATTCTATTTTAACTGGATGGGTTATCCTGTGGTATTTTTTTTCTATTAATTTGTTTAATTCTATTATTATTAACTTAATGGATTTTCCCCTCATTAGGTAAATACGCCTACGCATCTAGTTATATTCTAGAGTAGATACTAATTATGGAGTTAGAGAATAAATTCATATTTGTATTCTGATAGTTGTTTATTAGCTGCAACACCAATATACCCCGATTTATCATCATATATTTTTGAAATGTTGTAGCTATCTGCACGACATATCCATATAACTAGGGTGCGTGATAGATTCATGTTCAAGATTTAACGGCTTTTAAGCGCCATTAATGTAGGAACTTTTAAATTTTATGTACTTCGTTATGTTCGTAATTTTTGACGTTTCACATAAGTTTACAAATGTTTATACATTTGTAATCACCAAAGTTAATATTATTATTAATATACATAAATTACTTGGTGGTGGTGCAATTAAATTTATAGTTTTAATACACCACAGAAAATTCAAATTGAGTTTTTGTTTGTTATGTTGTTATGATTTCAGTCAAAAACTAAACGATAAAATTCAAAAACTCTTCATTACAAAACTACATCTTCATCGAGTAACGTACGCTATAACATAGGGATCCCCTAGATATTAAATAAATCCCCTAAATATGCTTTATTCAAGACTTCCAAATCATCAAAAAAAACAATAAAATTCTACTATAAAAGACTACTATATTTATGATACTGATGACCCTGATGGTCCTATGAGATCATGAGAGTCATCTAAACATATGTAGATTAGGCCTACCTTAAACTAGTCTACCGGTACCAAACGGTATAAAAACTAAGTTTACTACAGGTTTTTACTTGAGCCACCAGATAGGAAACTGCAAGAAAAACTGAGTGATAAACAATATTTGTATGTTCCTTACATTTATAACGAATGCCGTGTGGTACCGCCAGAATAGAAAAGTGCCTCCCCCTGTACCAGGTGCCGTAAAATGTGACTAAGGTGCTAGAACCGACAGATGGCGGTATATCTATCCGTGACAATGCAGCTCAAATGCATAGGGAGGGGATGGGCAGCAGCATCCCCGTCACGAATGCTGCACTCTGCGATCGCCAACATGCATGCCCAGCGCGGTAATTATGTACAAAATTCGCCCTTTCTTGGGGAGGCCTATGCTCGGCATTGGAATTTTAATGGCTAGTATGATGATAACGAATAAATCAGAAAGCTTGAAAACGATGAATAACTATTAGCAAAAACATTAACATTTCCTCTTGCAAGCATCATGTCTGACCAAAACTGCTGTGAAAAATATGTCTAGGTATCTATATGTATATATGACAGGTTTTTGTAGCTACAATCGTGGCTCACTCGCCCCTGAGAACTCGCGGTCATTCACGTCATCTTGTTGCCTACATTAACACTACGTGTGTTTGTAAGTTTTTCATTTATAGGACCTGTTGATTGCTTTATTGATAATTTATAGTGTGTTCTGTGTTATGAAAATAGAAGAATGATTTGTCAATAAATATTAGGATAAAAACTGTTTATATCCTACGTTTCCTTTTTATTACATTATTTATTTCGAATTTGTTTGCATTTATTCATTTGCATTTTGTATAAATTATTATAAAATTTAGATTGTGATTTGCAGTAAATCCTAATTAAAAAAAACACGCACGCAAGGTTGACAGACAATCTAATTAATCCGCAAAATCACATTAGACTCCAACTAAACACAGCCAGTAGTCTATATGTAAATCCGTTGATAAGGTCGTTTAAAACGAGGTAATCGAAACATCGAACAATAAATAGAAAAGTTAAATATACCGTTTAATAAAATAGTTTAATTACTACTATGTTTCATTTAATTAATTTCACATGTATTGAAAACCTATAAAAACAATTTATATATTAAGATGAGGTTGTATTGGAAGTACCTAATAACCACCACCAAGTAGACTTCATACAAAGGCCTTTTGCATTGGTGCATCTCATCTCACTTTCAAATAGTTATACCGCCGAATAGCATGTTTGCAATGCTCTTCCGTTCGAAAGGTGAGAGACGAAGTTAAATTTGACATAATAAATATTTTTTCACATTCAAGGAAGACGGAAACTTCAAATTCTAAGGCTGGCAATGCGCTTTAAATAACACGTGCGCCTGTACGCTGTTGTGACGTTATGTAGACATTAATTAGAAAAAAAAAATGACATGATACACTCTATGCACGCTCGCGACTTTTTCTGCGTAGACGGAAAATATCACGTCACGAATTCTGTTTTTTCTGTGTTTCTGAAAAGTAGCCTGTTTTTCCTTAGGATTCAAGCTATGCTATGCTATGTGAATGATTGTTGGTATGTACCAACAATCATTCAATGTATTCAACGGTTTTTCCGTAAAAGATCATTGAATAGATTTGACATCTAATAGCTATAATGATGATCATATTGATCATCAATATAGCTATTGGAAGTCAACTGCTGAGCATAGGCCTCCCCAACAAGGGGATTTTTGCCAATAGTTGCCGCGTGTTTTCGCGACGGGATGCTGTTGCCCATCCCTACACTGTCTCATATGGATATACCGCTAATTGTCAGTTTTGGTACCTTCGATAGATTAATAAGACTTTCGCAATTAATAATATGAATACCTATATTTACTGGGGCACAAATCTTTTTACCCATATGTAATTAACATTAATAGGCCCATGCAGTAGTGTTCCTATAACGGGCGCCAAGAGTCGTGAGCAAACATTACACAAGTATCACAAGTCATTATCATCATCATCATTACAGCCATTGGAAGTCCACTGCTGGACATAGGCCTTCCCAAGAAAGGGAGAATTTTGTACATAATTACCGCGCTGGGCATGCATGTTGGCGATCGCAGAGTGCAGCATTCGTGACGGGGATGCTGCTGCCCATCCCCTCCTTGTGCATCTGAGCTGCATTGTCACGGATAGATATACCGCCATCTGTCGGTTCTGGCACCTTAGTCACATGTTACGGCACCTGGTACAGGGGGAGGTACTGTTCTACTTTGCCGGTTCCTCATGGCATTATCATATGTATCACAAGTGCTTTAGCACAATGATGGAGTCAGTTAATGTATGACTTGTGTGCGAATTATTATTATTATAGGGTGCATACGTTGATGGTTGTTAATCGTTAGAGTTTGTTCTAGTATACATATTTCCTGCTCATCACATTTATCCTGGAGGCGGGCGCGGGTGGGCTGGCCTACTACTATGAGGTGGCAGTGGAGGACGAGCTCCGAGCCGACCTCAACTCCACATTCATCTCCAACTACGCGCTCGACACCGCAGTCACCGACGCCGTCGACCAGATGCAGTCGGAGGTCAGATATACCAGACTTACTTGAAATCATCATAGCGGCCGTAGAACCTTTATTACTGGATATAGAAGTCTCCAACCAAGGGGTGATATTGCACATAATTGCACGATTGCCACCGTGTCTGCCCGCGCTGATCAGGCGTAGTGGCTATCGTAGAGCATACTAGAAACGCTACTGCCCTCTTGGTTCTCTTGGTTCTTGGTCCTCTTGCTTCGGATAGATATACCGCCATCTTCAATTCAGGTAGTTCAGCCGCCTCTTACGACATTTAGTACAGAGGTATTTCGCTCTGCCGATACCCCTCGGCTCATAAAAATAAACATTTATCACACAGAGCGGCTACCCCCTGGATATACGCACATTACATTCCATCTTCGGATAAGAAATCCGAAATTTTAAGTCATTTTATATATTTAAAAAGTATACAACAATTGTTTGTTATGTAGAGTATCATGTACATATGAATGTACTAATACAACTCCCTTTTTCTGTAGAAGTTCCATGTTCGTATGAGGCTTCAGGAAAGTCATTATTGGTGACAAAACCACCTTTTCCCATTCATTAAATGTCCATCTTTGTTATCTCTACCTACATATATCATCATCATACTAGCCATTAGAAATCTAATGATGGATATAAGCCTCTCCAATAAAGGAGGTACTTTGCCCATAATTGCCGCGCTAGGCAATCGTGTTGGTAATCGCAGAGCGCAGCTATTTCGATGGAGATGCTGCTGCCCATCCGCGCCCTTTGCATTTGAGCTGCACTGTTTCGGATGGATATACCGCCATCTGTCGGTTCTGGTACCTTAGTCACCCCTTACTACACCTGATGCAGTGAGATGTGCTTTTCTGCCGGTACCTCACGGCATTCCTAACTACATACATTGTTACATTTCTAATGATTATTGGCGTATGCGGTGCGAATTGTCACTCAATGTACAGCTTTTCAAATCGACAGCCTTACATCCGGGCGGTGGGCACGTCCCTCCCGGCCCTACCTCTGTGTACGCCTTTGCTAATGACCCTGGGAAGATTGACAAACTTATTATACAGTTTAATCTGCATATTTTGTTTTCAGTTTAAATGCTGTGGGGCGGTCCGGTACGAAGACTGGCGTAAGAGCGCATGGCACGAGCACGACCCCCGCCTGCTTGTGCCCGACTCCTGCTGCCGGACTGTCGCCAACCGCTGCGGCGCCAGGGACCACCCCTCCAACATATACTACCATGTGAGACTATGACTACAATCATTTACTTCTTAATCTTACTGTAGGTGGCAATTTCTCTGTGGATCACAATTCCGACAACGTCACGTTCTTACAGTTCTTTATATATCCCTTTATCATAACAGCTGTCTTAATTTTGGGTGTTTAATCTATGTAAAGTGAACATTATACATAACAAATTGTGATGTCAGATACATATTGGCAATATAAATAACTCCAGCGACACTATACTACATTGACATATGTCCCTGTTTGCGTGGGAATTATCAATTATAACATTAGCTATAGATCCGTTAAAAGCGGTTGAACCGATTTTAACGATCTTTCACTGGCTTCGTTTCGAAGTTTACCTCAAACAAACAGACAGACCGTAGATTCATATGGCACCTTTATTTACATGGAAAGATTTACTTTTAACTATGGCATGTTTGTGTTATAGGGCTGTATACGCCAGTTCACGAATCACATACGAGACCATCTCATCATCCTAGCGGCCGTGGGCGTGGGCATGTCCGTGATCCCGATCTTCGGCTTCCTCTTCTCCTGCGTCCTCTACGTCAAAATCAAACATGTGATCGACTGACCTCGGCCCAAGCCGTCGGCCACCAAGAACAGGAAAGTGTTCGACAAGTCAGCCTCGGCCGGCGACTTGACCAAGTACCAGGGGAGCCAGGGGAACCACGGCACACAGAAGACTAAACCCCCACTTAACAGAACCAAACGCAGCGTCAAAAGAACACCGTGCCCTGTCCACCCGCCGGTGGAAAAAGAAGCTAGCATCCCTATATCGACTATTAGCGACAATGTCAGCATATAGAATTGTAATATAGATTTATCGTAATTAAAATTCGAATTATTGTAAAGGTATTCATTACGTTCTGTGTACAATACACAGAATGTAATGAATATCAAAAATACAATTTATATCCATACAAGTTTCTGTTATGTACTACCGCCGCGTCCGAGGGATCATTCGTTTTATTCCTGAAAAATAATATTGTTTGCAATGTGAAGATGACGTTGCAATTTATTATTGTATTCATTTAAAATGCTATAGAGTATATTAAAATATTTTTAATAGACATTGAATTTCATTACAAAGGTGTATATACAGGTACCTAAACGATACCTGGGATATGTTTCTAGTAAAAAATGTTTGAATATGAAAGTAACATCAAAAGTGTTAAATCTCCAATTAAATTAATGTAATACCAAAAATTAAGGTTAATAACAAACAAAGTGCAGCAAATGTTAACTATAAGATTTATTAATATCAATTGAATAGTAGCGAGATTGCTGTCAGTCGTTACTTAACTTTACGAAGTATAGAATGTCTAGAACGGCCATTAGTTTGAAAGCCGAGAGTATAATGCCTAATATAAAATATTCTTAGATCTGGGTATAGTTTTGTTTTTGGAATCACAGAACAACATAAATCATTCTCAGTGAAACTCGAGATAACATAATCTGATAGGTATAAATATTATTTTCATGTGTTCATCGTTACATACATTATTATATATGTATACATATATATATTGTAATATATGTCTATCATGTAGATAGTAGAACATGACCGAATTTATATCAAATTGTATCTAAGTAATACGTTTGAGAATAATTACTATGTTAGATGAGATTTGTTAGACATATATTTAAGATGGTGCTATATTCTGTTATCTGTACGTAGGCCATTGTGTACTTAAATGGTAGTGCACATCGAATAAGATAGTTTAAAACCGGGTCAAAATGTTGAAGATCAAAATAGTAACCTTTGCTGTGACTCAGTAGCCAAATTAAATGGTACATGCATGTTTCTTAAATATGAAAAATCTAGTAACTATTTTGGGCTTTAACATACGATTTAAGTATACCGGTAAAATTACCAAAGGATTTCAACAGGTGGCGTGAATGTTCTAAATATTGTAAATTATATGTCAACTGTTTTAAAAAGCATGTCAAAATTTAAGTAATTAAATTCTGGACATACGACACTTCTATTATTATTATGACATTTTTATGAATGTGTTTTCTTGCGGATCGTTTTAAAAAATGACTCCAAACAAGTTACTTTTGTAAAATCTGACATATTTTTTTGTAAGCTAAAAATGTTTATTGATTAATTCTTTAGGTATTGGATATTTTTCCATTACGTTTGTAACTCGAAACTCATTTTGCTATATATAAAAATCTTAAAAATTTGAATCCACTTCCTTTTAATCTGAAGTGTTTCTGATCACTATTTAAAGTTATTGTTCCTATCCGTCACCCATACTTACTAAGTGGTGTCCACTGTCTAGAAATAAAAAATTGTTGGCATTATATTAACTATTTTGTATCATGTAGGACAATGCTTGCTTAAAAAAAATTATACATTCGTCATTGTTTACGAGCACCAAGTTTTCTTGTAATATAACGATTATTTCGTAGTTAAATAAATACATGTTACTATAAATAATTTTCAAGTGCCTTAATAGTTAAGATGGTAGAAAATATAAAATGGTAATTTAATATATAACGTGCAATAAATATGACTTGTGTTTCTTACTTTTAGTTTTATACTTGTGCGTTACGTGTAGCCATCGTACTTAATCAAAAAAGCCTTCTAACTTGCAAAAGCTCAGAAAAGAAATTTATAACTAATAAATTATTAAGCGACTTATGAATGCTACAGATGCATATATTTGACTACCATTAATTAATTATTAGAATCATATAATTAACATCACATTTAAAATCTTTGCTTTCTTTTTAATTAATATTTGATGACAAATGTTCGTAGCTACATTAATTATATTAAACATTAATTGTATGAAGGTCGCCATTCGTGCTTGTATAATTCATAAATCAATTTTTTTTTAATAAAACATGCGATATAGAAAGATTTAGTTTGGTGGTTTTGTTCCCTTATTATTACAATTGAAACTGACAGTGCAGTACATAATTTGATAGTCAATGTTAATTTACAGATTTGTTATCATAAATTTCGTTTAAGCCAGATAGCTATTATTGTTATAATTTATGAGTGACTTTGTATTATTTTCTTCTTAATTATAAATACAATTGGTATACCTTATACAATTGGTACCATTCATGTTGTTGTAAAATTATTACATTCTTTAAAAAAAAATGGCTCATGAAATATGAAGTACACGTGGACAATCAAAATTTACACTTTTTTGTCTTCTCGCAATAATATTTTTTTATTAACTTAAGACATTTTTACTGTTAACTTTTGTCTTTTTTTAACTTTCATGTTGTCTAATACAGTTTTAACCAAATAACTTGTTGTTTTATTTCACTTATAGTCAATAAAAGAATTTTGTTAAAAATCAAATTAGAATATTCGCAGCTAAACTTCGGGTATGTATTAGAATACCGCCGAGAGGTACCGGCAGAGTAGAATAGTACCCTAGTCGTCAATAACAGGTGTCGTAAGAGGCAACTAAGATACCAGAACCGACAAATGGCGGTATTGGCTATGTGCAAAGAGAGTAGTGGCTGACAGATAACGACCGCAGGGCTCAGCACGGCAGAAATTAGAAACAAATGCGGATGATCAGCTGTCAAGTGTTGATTACAGCCATGACTGTTGTTGCGTTATTAACTGCAAAAATAACGGCCTCAATAGCAAATGTAATTTTTATATTTTCCCAAGAGCGTCCTACAAAATAGAACAATGAAAAAAATGGATTGCTGCTGTGAAAAGAAAGAAGTGTCGGCTCAGCACGGCTCATGACATAACCTTTAATTACAACATTACTGGAACAGTTTGTGTTCATAATATTTTAAGTGACCGTTAACATGTTTTATTTTATAATTTTAGTGTTGATGGTTCACAATGGTCTCCAAAACCTCACGACAAAATTTTTAGTTAACATTTTATTGGAGGAAAAAAATTAGAGGAACAATTAAGTCCAAGCTACGTTCCTACGATATTCCCTACTATATATCGGAAAAAGAAAGTTAACCAATCCCAGGTATTAGCAAGGTATTCTTGTTTCATAGCCTCAAGAACCACACAAACTCAAAAATTTACTGCAACATCCCAAATGATTGAAGAAGATACAACCCCAACAGCTTGTGAACCATAAAGGATGCCAAACCCATATATTTTCTGAGTTCATATTAAAAGAAACCACACTTATATGCAATCGATACATCTATAATGATCACAGTGATGCTGAAATCCAGGTAGATATTGCATCTATTTCGAGAGTCATAGCAACAAATACTTCAAAGAATAAAGACAAAAGCTGTTGCCAAAACACATATAAGGATCAATTAACATCAACACAAGAATAGTATATTTTGGTCAAAAATTTGTTGGTATATTATCGATAAAAGAAGATCAACGACTCTTACATGATGATGACATTTAATAACTTCGAGTTCTTGGTAACGAGACTAGAAAGTAAAATATTTTAAGTTTCTACAAAAATCGCCTTCTCATTTTTTTAATAAAAATGGAATCTGGCTTAACATTTTCAGCATTGAGTGTATTATTTGGTGTTTATAGAACCACAGTTTCAAGAATATTCATTTTAATGTCAACAATACTATTTTAATCTTTGGTTTTATTTATATTTGCAAAGAAAACTAACAATGTGTACATTTTTATTATTTGACTGCTTCTGCAAATGTTGTAAACGCTACGCGGCGCCACAGTCGCGCACATAGCTAATACCCATCCGAAACAGTGTAGGTCAAACGCAAAGGGTGGGTGGGATGGGCGCAAGTATCTCCGTCGCGGAAGTTGCGCTTTGCGATTGCCAACACATTTTCCCAGAGCGGCTATTATGAGCAAAATTACCCCCTTTTTGGGGAGACCTATGTCCAGCAGTGGACTACCAATGGCTGTAATGATGATGATGATGATTGGAATACAAATTATTTGAACAAACTTTAATTCCAAAAATGTTGTTAAAGTTAGGTTAGACTAGAAAAACGGTAGGTATGTAGAACAAACATTATTACATACATATTATAAATAATTAAGTTAAATAAATATAAATTAACTTTGATGTAATACTATTTCGATAAAAACGGTACATACATAAAATATAAAAAGAAATAACGGGCTGAGTTCGTAAATTACAAACAGTCAAGAATAAAATAAAATCGCGATGTAACCTAATTCCAGGATTTATAAGAACTTTATAGGGTGTACTTAGTCTTATCAGAAATGAAAATCGTTGAAGTTAATTTAATTAAAGTGATAGGCTCCCGTAAACTTCATTTCCATTCAAAAATATAACAAAAATTAGTTAATTTTACTTCCACACCCATCGACAAGGCGCTGCCAGTTATTGAGACATACTTTTAATAAAGTAACTCTAGAAATATAAAAAAATTAAATAAAATATAAACATACACATTCTTTTTTTTTAATAAACCAAGTTGACTTACAAGCGTACAGTCCGCGTGATAGTAGACGCTCCCGCAGCCTATACACGCTCGTAATATCACAAGGATATTACTAGTGCTTGGCGAACCAAAGATATTATGTCGCATCACTCAGTAATTTCACAGCTTTTCTCACCCTTAAAACCGGCACACAACAATGCGAACACTGCTGTTTGGCGGTAGAAATAGGTAAAAGTAAGGTACCTCAACTTATCCAAGTATGCATAATTAAGGCTATATAGGCTATAAGGCATAATAGGCTTCAAAATGTAAGAAACAATTGGTCTATCGATTCGTCAACTTCTACACACAAATCATCAATGAGTTTTATATATCCTTTTGCACATTTGTCATCGTCAAATATATAGCTTGGTCCTTCTGTATCACTATTACCGGCGTGAAGGTAAGTACCTATTTTAACTACAGATGGCAGTAAAGGTACGTGATGGTCAGCCATTTTTTTGGAAGTTAGGTTCTCAGTTAAAACACAGCAGTATAATAACTCTCAACATTGTCACTTTCCGCCATGTCAATTGGCACAAAGACAGTGTAATTACTTGAAATGTTTAAAAATTGGACGAAAACACCGATAAAATATTGCGTAGGTTTATCTTGAGGTTATCGAACCATTATTTATATTCATTTGTTCTTTCGAAGTTGATTTTAAATATTACTCACCAGATATATAACTTGTTCTCTAAATATTAATAATAATTGATGATTTAGATATGTTGTAAATTTGGTTACTACCCGCATCGGCAAATAAGTACCTACATGACAATCAACATCGTTCGTATACGGTGGTAAGAAGTTCTTGTCAATTTACCAAAACTAAACAATAAAAGTAAGCATTCGATTGTTATGAATCACGACCATTGATGACTATTTAATGGTACTTAACCAATTTATATGATTAATAAGTGAGAATTCTACTTAGTGGTAATATTGTCTTCAAATAGAAAAGTGCCCGTCGACATGATGGTCGCAAATGCAGTGATATTTTTGGTGATGTTTAAAATGGTATTATCTCGTGAACCATGGAACTCTGGATATCAGACTCAACATGGTGGCAGAGGATGGAAACCACTCCAGGTTTATTACGTCAATTACGGTCTTTCTGACCAAACAAATGGAGTGCCGGTGACGCAGACGAACAAATTTATAACGGGACCAACGAGTTCTCCCGTTAAACCGTACATTTACATGTTTTCGCCGGATTCCCATAGCGTTACCAAACCGAATCCTGTTCCATATGCTCTGTCTCAAGAACCTGGGCGTGTGGACCCCAAAATATTCAGCATACCATTAAAAGGGAATATCGAGTTCCATACCGATCTGCCTGCTAACATTGCCGTTAAAAATATACGTATTAAAATCGAGAGTTTGAATGGCAGATTCGAAGATTTCATACAGCCGTACGTGAATCACGTGGCAGGGAGCGGTGAGTCATACCAGCCACCGGCACTACCAGAGCGACCTCAACACCAAGGTGTTTGGACAGATGGTCAACCAATTCCTATTGCACCAACGCCCGCAAAACCCGTGCATCAGTATATTGAAGCAACGAACACGCAAGCGACCACTGCTTCATCAATACAACCGTCGAACAACGTCAATGATTCTGAAATCGACCAATATGACATTGACGTACGCAAAGATTCAATGTAAACAAAGGAATGTGAACGCGTTCACATTATATCTGACGGCATATTAACCGTGTCTCTCTATACAGAATACATAGCGCAGTTTTATTAATAAAATATGTACACAATGCGTCATCCTATGTAAATCTGTCAAAAACGCTATTGAGCTCAAAATTAATATTGTAAATGAATCTAGATATATTTGTATATGTTGATCTATCGCCTTGTGTTCTCGAAATCATAAATAAATAATTCATTAGTCCTCACGTGCAATAGTAATAGACCCCATTAATAATAACAATGAATACAAAGTAATAACATTTTTCATAAATAATACGATGAATGCTGTTAAATTTCTATTATATTACTGATAACGATTTTTTGTAATTATTCCGCTATAATATGAGTAGCATGTGTCAGTAATTTGAAAATGTCTAATATTTAATTTTATATACTTAATATAATTCTTAATTAAACACAATGTATTTCATAAATATATTTTAGTAAATTGCCAATTGATATTCCGAATATTGTTTGTTTTATTTCACTATCTGTTATGACTTTAATTAAACTTATATTTTGGCAACACCTAGTAACAACCCGTACCAAAAAAGGGAATTTTGGGATTGCAATAATCTTTATCAAGCAAATTTATTTTATATTCATAACCTTAACTATCTGGAAAGCATTCTTCATAAAATAATTTATTGAAATGGATGATTAAACTAAAAAAATATTTTAATGATAATATAATAATAATAATGAATATTGTTAAACTTCTTAAAATATTTGTTTCTCACTAAAAAAACAAGCCTAAAGTTTGAAGGTGAGGTTTACGGTTCAATTGAACAACCGATCGTCATACAGGGATGCATAAAAGGATATATGGAAGCTTCTATAATAATTACAAAGATGAAGAAAAGTACAATGGAAGAAAAACCATTAATATCCCCATTGTTTTCTTAATAAAATAAGAATAGGTGTTTATATTCCTATAAAAATTGATTTAAATGTCCTATGTCAATGTAGCGTCGCCACGAGATATGCATGTTAACATTATGATTGATATTGATATTGCATACATCACAAAGACTTCACATATTATTTCATCTACTGCCATGAAGTCCACTGCTGGACATAGGCCTCCCCAACAAAGGGGGAATTTTACCCATAATTGCCGCGCTGGGCAAGCGAGTTGGCAATCACAGAGCGCAGTACTCGCGACGGGAATGCTGCTGCCCATCCCGCCTTGTGCGTTTGAGCTGCACTGTTCTGGATGGATATACTGCCATCTGTATCCCCTCTTACGACACCTGGTATTCTACTATACCGGTACCTTACTGCTTCTAACACATATTGTTTAATGATTGTTAAATGAAGGCAAAAACCATTAATATAATTTTAAAATGCATTAGTTTGACAACTGTCAATCTAATTAAGTTATATTTAACAGGCCCGATGGTGTGCCATCGCCATTCCATGGTGTTCATTCTGGCATGTTATTTATTTATTTCACCTAAAGTCGAAATACCTATTATAGCTTGGTATTTAATAAAAACTTACAAATAAATATGTAGTAATGCTTATAAATTGATGTCTGTATGATAATTGGGTAAATTAAGCGTTTCAGATATTTATTTGACCTCGGACCACTTAGTCGTTGATCTATAACACTTTCCCGCCTCATCCATTTTCCTGCTTATGTTTTGTTAAACTAGTTCAACTAACAGTGAAAATTTACAAAAGAAAATCACATAAATCTTTGTAATATTTTCTTATTCATAATAAAACCACTTTTCAAATGTAAATACGAGATATATAGCGTCTAGAAGTGGTTTTATTGTAAAATTTCCTCTTTGTTTCTTCATCTTATTATTTAAATGAATAAAATGTAAAATGCATATAGGTACATATTAATATTAATGTTCGATCATTCTATTTATCCTATGTGTATGCTACCTATTATTACGAAGCTATAGATCTGTTTATCTTTTGTAATTAAATCCCATTGGCAGTTCTAAAATTTTTTTTTGATTCATAATGTTTTAGTTAAGTGTACTTATCCCAAACGGGAATTTAAAACTAACATCTTATTCGACAGCCCAATTGTAATAGAAGATTTTATTTAGGCTATTTCAAACTACAGTTCATACTGTGGGTGAAACCACCGTGAGTATTTAAACCCGCCTACTATGGAAACAGTTCATTCCCGAACGTGTTGTTTTAATTACGCAGTTTTTGTCTAACGTTAAACCACTGGATGGCTCAGTGAAATACCCGTGCAAAACTGGTTTTAGCATCCGACGCCGTACCGCTTAACAGGTGACGTCGTCATCAGTTGGTCAGTCCGTTCGCATATCATAAGACAGCGCATACCGCGTCTGACTAACATCCAAACGATACCTAGATAGCGGAAAATGAATTACAATATTTTAATATGTGTGTTTTATCTGCTTAGTGTTTCCTACAAATGTGACGGTTACGGCCATGGGAAACCTCAAGGCCTATTAGGAGGACTTCTTTCTGGTGCGCAGGAGATCGGATCCAAGGTTCAGGAAGTCATAAAGGACTTTTCAAACGGAAACATCGACATAAATTTGGGAGGTCAAATTTATGGTCAACATCAACCAGGTTACCAGAAACCACCGCCATTTTATGGAAACAATGGAGGTAATAATCCACAGACAGAAACTATAATTGTGGTAGTGGAGGAGGAACCGCATCAAAACGATGGACAAGGCCAGAGGCCACCGCAACTTTATGGGCACAATCCACAATATAATAACAACTACAAACCAGACTTTCTGAATAAACCTGGTTACAACGGGTACAACTCACATTATAACGGTCAAGGGCAATGGAATACAAATAACAACTACTACAGGCCACCGCCACCGCATCATCACCATCCCCACCACCACCACCATCATAGACCAGGGTATGGTTACAATCCAGGTAACAACTATAATGGTAATAATATTCCGAACAACTTTGGATGCAATGAGGATTGCAGCCCCAACTGTGAAACCCAAACCCAAAACACAAACCCAATCGATGTTATTCCAGCGCCGAACAATGGAAATGATGGAAACAGCAATCCAACCGGGAATAACGGGAATCAAAATCCAAACCACGATCAAGCCGGTACAAATGGCGACTATGGAAACCCCGACAACCCAAAACCGTCCGAACAACCTGTCCAGAACCATGTCACACCATCACCTGTTGTAACAACAAACGAACCTAATTACGGAAGTATATACGACCCAACTAAAGAGGATAGTGATAAAAAACCTAATTACTCTAACAACGACAAAAATGTGTCAGGAAATGACAAACAAAAACCTGATAACGACGACAGGCCCACTTTTATTCCTCTGAACCCCAACCAGTACCATTATGGAGGTGACAAAATAGAAATAAATGCACCTAAAAGAGAAACAAACGAAAATAAAAAACCAAATGAGGACGATGACAGCGAAAGCTATCCTATAGACATTAGATTTGGAGATTGATTGAAAATATTTATAGAAGCTAAGAAGGTGTTCTGATTACCAGTTAATAATGCAAGAGATTTTATACCATTTTTGTAATAAATGTTAGAAAAACGTAATTTATTGTTTTGATGTATGAAATCACGGTAGGTACTAACCAATTTCATTGAAACTAATTGTTGAGCACGAAGCCAAAAGGCACCCTGAGTAATGAGTGACCATGATATTAGTAAAGATAACTGATATTATAAATGTGAAAGTAAATCTGTCTGTCTGTCTGTCTGTTACTCTTTCCCGCTTAAATCTCTCAACCGATTTTGATGAAATTTGGCACAGACAATCTTTAGACTCTGAGAATGGAAATAGCCTATTTTTTAATTCGAAATAAAGGTTGTAAGGCGTCGAAAAGGGGGATGAAAAGTTGTATGGAAGTATCGCTATTTTTAGAGCTAGAAACTTGAAATTTATTTTTTAGGCCTTTCATTCGATTTAAGTAAACATGACATTCAAAGTTTATATAAGTTAAGGTAAAGAGGTATGGTACCCAAAAAAACTATTCCACGCGGACGAAGTCGCGGGCACAGCTAGTTCTTTGTAACATCGAGTATAACATGTAGCGCAATACATACATCAAAATTAACCAGTACAAACAAAGAATCGAAAAAAATGTTACAAACGAACACTTTATCATTGTCATCATTCGTCCTTTGCTGGACATAAGGCCACCTCAAAAGATTTCCAATAGGAAAAACATTGAAACTTTTTTATTTATAGATTTATCACTATGTTATGTTTGTGTCAGACAGCTTTTTATTTTAGCAAATACCTATACTTGGGAGGTAGGGATGTCCGATACGAAGCCGAAATCATAATATCGATATAGCACAAGACGATATTTAATTCTATATTTGGGTAAAAAAACGCCAGAAATATATTATTTCCATTAAAATATCACAATAACATATCGTGCTTAACATTAGACTATGACATATTTTAAATTTCTTTTTACATCATGACAATTGTTCGAATTATAATTATATGACTCTGAAACGTTTTACGAATATTCTTTTTCAGAAAAATAGAGACTATTGACAAACATTAAATATGTTTTAAGCAATAAAATTGCGCCAGGATAGACACGGAGAGCGGACTTACATCGCGACATTAAAGCTCCTTCCGCCGCTACTTCGACAAGGTGCTTCATCAATCGATCCCACACAGTAGGTCGAGCCGCGAACTAATCCGTTCAGTATCAATTTCGAGAAGGAAAGCCGTGATCTCTCTTAATCGCCCTTACATACACACCCCAGGTTTAGAGTAGTAAACCGCACTTAGCCTAGTATTACCTAGTAGCACCCTGTAACGAATCAATAATATCACGTATCCATACGAACGAATTCAATCCAGTAGGATGTGATATATCGATATAATACACTTTAATGGGCATCCCTATTAGTGGATGTAGTAACATTATTATTCATGACGAGTATTGTATATCCGTGGCCGCAGTACACATAAACACAGCGGTTAACAATCTAAGGCTGACCATTTAAACACCTTGGTTTTTATAGCACTAAATTGCATATGCTTATACTTATGTATTAGATATGATTGTAGGTTTATATCTAATTCATAAAACATTATATTCTTGCAGCTCATGTTGTGTCATTTAGATTTAGTAAGTCAAGTTAAGTTAAAGTCAAGACAAGATTTAGTAATATATGCGCAATGAGGTACCGGCAGAGTAGAGTAGTACCTGCCCTCTTACCAGAACCGACAGATGCACAGGTCGGGAATGGGCAACAGCATTCATTCCCTTTGCGTAGCTACGCTCTGCGATTGCCAACAGGCATGCCGAGCGTGGCAATTATGGGCAAAATTCCCCCTTTCTTGGTGAGGCCTATGTCTATCTGTGAGCTTCCAATGGCAAGTACGATAATGATGATGATGTACAATACAATTTTAGTAGAATTATAAAACATGATGAAACTTAACCACTTGTTAACATTACAAAACGATTGTCTTACACTGAGTGTGTGAATCTCCCTGTCTGTTAGAACGAGGAAAAAATTCGAAATAAACTCAAAAGCAAATAAGCAATTTTTAATGCGGATCTCACTAATATATATATTGATTCATTTGACGGCGAATGTTTATATACTGATTTTATGTATATACCTACTGGTAAATATAAATATGTGTGGCAGTGGCATACAGTTTGATGTTACTTGAGAGATAGTATAGTTGATATGTAAATTTACCTATAGCCACAAAATTATTTTAATGATACACAACATCTCAACGCACTAAGTCTGTCTACTAAGTAAGTACTTATTGCAGTATTGTATCCTCGATAAAAATGGCAACGTTTAATGCTGCAGTTTAAAAAATATATAAACGGTGACGATATTAATTCTTATCAATATAAACACATTAATTACCATAAGTATTTAATGCACGACATTATAATCAAATTATTTACACAATTTATATAATGATTAATAAAGGAGTTATCGCAAAAATTGCGCATGCGAAAATAAAATCAAGCCAAGACCGAACTCGTTTGGTGCGACCACATTTTTCATGTCGTCTATTTTAACGAATTACTCATTTTCGTCGGAACGGCAGAATCGATCTGGATTAAATTTGCACTGGGATTTGCAGTCTGAATATATCTTTCAGACTATGAATATTCCGGATACTTTTTATTCCGAAAATATGTTCAAATGGGATCTGACTTTATATTTTTTTCTACCGCACGACTTTGCTGCTATATCAGTGTAGAAGTTAGGGAGCAACATAGACTTCTTCAAGGAATAACAAAAGAAGAGAAATAATTTTGATCATAAAAACGTCATAGGCTGATATAAGTTCCGTTTCCTGCCGCAGGCCACCTGGTCGGAGATTAATTGCCTTTGCCTTACAGTGAGTCAACACAGATAATAGTGGTAAAGGTTTCAACGTGATACAATGCCATAAAAACACATAGTGTTGTAAACAACGTAATTATTGGTTAACCGGTTTTCCGGCGACTCGTTCGCATGAACTTTACTGTATCTGCCAAAAACCGCCCCGAAACAAATAGAGAGATACAAATTTTAAGCCATGAAAGCAAAGGGTTACGACAGAGTATAATAATAATAATAGACTCACACCACATCTCATTTACTGGCTTGTGTGGCTGTACTCATCGAATGGCCATTATCAGCGAGTAAGTTAAGCTATATATTACCCTCATTTTCTCAAGGTACACGTGACTACGTGAGTAAAACCGCAGGTAGCTGCTAGCAGGTATATTTCTAAAAAATACCATGTCAGCCGTGAACCCCCTGTACCAGGTGTCGTCAGAGACGCCTAAGGTACCAGAAACGACAAATGGCGGTATATCAATCCAATACAGTGTAGCTCAAATGTACAAGGCGGGGATAGGTAGCAGCATCCCCGTCGCTAATGTATAATATATTGCAGTAGTTCAGATAACATGACAATTTTGTACATAGAGATTTACTGATATACTGGCTTTTCCAGTTATATCTATATATATTTAAGGTAAGTTTTTTCCCCTTATCACATATTTTTCCTATCCAAGAAAAAAGGTTATATCTTAATTTTTGTTGTTATACATGCTAATATAGTCTTTAACGTCATAAAAATATTAGGTCTACCTCTGATATCCAAGATTAGGTAAGTCCTTGGTACCTCACAAAAGGGAACTAAACTCACGTCCAATAGCAACTGGTCGCTAGCCTGAGTCGCTGTTTATTAAAACTTGGGCTATAATAGCTGCTTACAGGAGCTGTAGAATTAAAATGTAGGAAGTTTTCGAAATGCTCACATGATGTCAAGGATTAATTATATAAGAATGTATATATGTACCTGTTATTGAGATTCCTTTTATTTCATGAGTCATTTAATGCTATTACATTTATTAATATGGTACAAATGGAAAACCACGATTAAAAAATAGATTTCTATGTAGTGAATATTACGTATTAGGAATTACTTAATTTTTCATAATATTCCATTGGAACTCCATAACTGGTAACCCAGACTGAGTAAACAAACCTGAGTAGCACATATTATTAATGTTATTGTTTTATTTTTTATTAATTAGCATTTGTCTCGCCGGAACAAATACGACGGTAATATAATATACTAAAGTATTATCTTTGAAATTTTTCGATTCCATCTTGCTTGATTTGCCTTGATTAATGCCAAATAAGCAAGTTTTAAAATAGAACGAACAAATCTAAAATAGTGAACTGTAAAGGTATAAAGGTAGGTAGGTGAGGTATAAATGTAGGTAGGCTCAATTCAGACAAATATTATGCAAACACGCCATTACTCTTCTAAAATCTTTATTATCTCTGAAACTTTAAATAACAAAAATGTAAATTATATATGTGTTTATGAATCTTGATTACCAACCATTAACTTCAATACATATAGATATTAAGAAACAAAACTATTCTGTGGGAAATAAATCATCCAGAATAAATTGTTTATCTAAATAAATATTCAGGTAAATTATTCACGAGAAGTGTTACAAATGTAATAATCTTGAAACTAATTTTATGTTACACTGAAATACTGACTTTTGATTAAGATTAGAGTTATGCAAATTATTCGTTTATTATTTAATTGCATTAGGTACACTGCTAGGTTACATTTTGTACAAAATAATAGCACATTCTACTATAATCAAAATTATCACTCAAGTCAAATATAGTCAAGGATTCCATATTTGCTATTGATTAAAATCTAGCAAATTTCACGTGAAGCGTAATTTTGATGATACACTAAATTATTTTTTTCTAATAAAAAAAATCTTAATTGTGGTATCTAACAGAGATAGCAGGGATCAAAGTCAGGAGAAAAATATTCCTTCTGTGGTTTGATCAAGGAGTCCGCACTTTCCAACGTGTATCGATAACGGGGTCATCAACAATGATTACTAACCACCAAGTTTTTGCAATATTGCTTTTTAATATTTATATAAATTAACAATACTCCTTTAAATAAAGCTGCAATTAAATCTGATTTACTTACATAATAACAAAAATTTTGAAATATATAACTTTATAAGTTTCATCTGATAAATCCTAATGTTCTTCTCATACTCATCAAGAGACGATTCAACTCGTTCGTGATATCTCCCCGGAAATGAAAAAGAGCTGGTATGATGATGATGAATTTTACACAAATAACCGATGACCCGGACAACTTAATGGTGTTGTAGAATTCATTTAAACAAATAGGTCTTAGGTGTCCAACTTTAATACTAGTCTGGCAATACTAGTAAGGTCTTATAATCTAACTAAGTTTATAGCAAGTTCATTACGCCATACTGGTGGCTCGCCACCAGAAAAGAACCTGAAAGAAAAATTTATGGTTCGGCTCTAACAAACTACAACTGTCTTAATAGTAGAAGTTAGAGCAATCAAGCAGTTTTATCATTTATATAATCTTTCAAGCAGTAATATGCCTTAGAAATAAAGCTTCTTATACGCAATTCTTGAATTTATTTAAGAGCATATTTGTAATTTTAATTGAGATTTTAATATAAAGTCTTACACTATTGCCTCTGAACGAATTACTTATTTTTTGGATCCTATAAATGGGCACTGCAAGCTTCTACTTATCTCTGGTATTAATAGGATGTATATCACAATTTTTCTGAAAATCCGTTATATTTTAGTGAACATAAATAATATTTTCATAGACATATTAACTGTTTAAAGTCATTTTTTTAATTTCTTTAAGTCTAGTTTTGTTTTAATGCCAATTCCTGCCGAGTCATATATTTGTATAAATAACTAGAATAGCCCTTTTCTGCAAAACAAAAATAGCATTTAAGTCAGCAGCATTAGTAAGCAGTAGAATACCATATGACGCTGAGAATATAGCTGAAATAAACTAGTCGCGCAGTTTCTATGTCTGTTAATTGACTGATTTTGTGTATTGCAAAAGCCGCAGAACCAAGTCTATTCAAGAGATTCACCATATAAGGTCCCCATTGCAATATATATAGCCAAGAATACAGTTATAATTCTTATTAATCATATTTGGTTCATTTCTACATTATAAATTAAATAAATAGATTTGTATGTACAGAATTATTTAACTGGAAACAAATGTTTCTTTTTTAACAGTTTAAACACAGGCAAGGAAGTACATTCCACAAACGAACGGCCTGTGCCGAAAAGGATTTACTGAAACACGTTGCGGAGTGCATTTCAAGGAATTACAAGTAATAGGTTCTCTGATAACCTGAGAGATTTCACATAGTTGTCACTGAAGAACACGAAGCCTGCGAAGTCGAATAGGAAGCAAATTAAACTTATTTCGAAATTCGGACACGTGATCAAATTTACATATTTCTATTGTGTTACAAGAATAAATTTTATGCAAAAAATTTAAAGTTGCTCGAGCTTTTCAAGCTGATCTTCATTGAGATCAGACTAGTTTACGTCCACATAGCCTAGGTTCCGTTAAAAGAAACTTGAGAAAGCGTAGTCCAGTTGATTTTCAAATCATCGTCACGTCAATCATCCTAGAGCCGCCCAACACAATGGCTTGATTCTTTTCCGGGTTTATCTAAGTCTGAACCTATTACTCTAGTTGTTAACACGAGCAAGGTCTAAATTGATTATATCAAATGCCAGATTAAGTTCAGGGAGCGATGTCTGGTGATAAATTTGAAAATCATCTGCATAGAGGATGGTACGAGGAAAGATTTGTTTGTGATAGAATTAATAAATACTGTGAAGAGCAAAGAAAATAAAACGCCGTCCTGAGGGTTAACCGCAGACGTAGTACACCAAGTTAATGATGAATCCTCGATGTACGCTGTACGCTGCCAGCCATTAAAAAGGTAACTGTGAAACCAGTTTCGTAATTGATGGAGATATCTGAATCGATGGAGAATAATTGATTGATATTAAAAGGGCACAGAATTTTAAGCAGAATATCGAAATCAACAGTGTTGAATCAACATTGCTAAAATCTAGCAAAGCCAATAACGTAAGGTTTCCGATTTCCATGCCTGACCTACTATCATCAGTAATATTGATAAGGTCAGTACTATTACTATGACCTGATGCTAGACGAAAACCAGACTACTGGGAATTCAGGATTTTATTCTTGTAAAACAAAGGACTAAGTTGATTATAAACTAGGCGTTTAACGAAAGGAACAGTAGAATAAAAATAGGTCGATAATCAGAAGGTTAGATTGCGTTTGCGCTTTTGCGAGAGAAATTATAAGGGATAATGGATAGGATCATATTACGGCTGATACAGTCAATAGAGCCTACACTCCTCTTCACGTCACAAACAGTAAACCGACTAGAGACAAATGGGGACCGCCAGAATATTATCAGATCAAGAAGGGAAGGAGTAACATACGCAAGGGGCTCATCGGTAAAACCATACATTTTAAAGGACTATTTTTTTTAACAAAAGTAAAAGTATACATATGTGAAATTAAATAATCATATACTATTGAAAATTGTAGTATGGATAGTTATTATGCGTCTCTTCTAAACAGAAGTAATTATTATTCCAATTTTTTTTTCAATGATGTTAATCATTTTCTTAAGTTTCAACAAAAAAAACACAGTTGGCAATACGATTAATGAAGACACTGTTAAAAGCTACTCACAGAAAATTAACTTTATCGTAGTAATAGTAGCCAATGGACCTGAGACCTGAAATATTTAACAAATAGTTAGGTACAGTAACCAATCTGAATAATTTTAACAAAACCCTAAATTGATGAAAGATCTTATAAACCTATCATCAGATACAATTTCTAAGAGTTATTATAAACATTTGAAACAGGGACGCGACAAATGTTATTTTGCGACGTTTCCTTGTACAGATTAATTCTATAATACCTATACCTATTGTTTTATTTATTTTGCTGTTATGGTATATAAGCCCGAAATATATAAAATGGCATTAAGAAACGACTGTAAACTCCATATGTTTATGCAGTTTACTATTGTTATACGATATTAGTTACTATGGATACGGTGACGTTTTTGCGAGACCTCTTCACGCCATTAACGCCATAATGGATTTCGCTTGGCCTTATGTACAAAAAGCGTGAACACGACTTTACGAAGTATTGTCATAACGCGATCAGTTGTTTCATAACGTATACATTTTCTTATTCAATCAGATGATTGAAACATTTGTAAACAAACATAAATATATATAATTCCTGTGGCTATAGGTACAGACAGTGTATTCAAGTTTGTAGACATAATCATGGTTATATGTGTCATTGCGCTTTGCTTACTGCCAGTAAGCACGGTCACCGGTCACAATGAAGCCGTGAACTTTAGTGTGTTCGTACCGGCATTAGACCATCCTGTAAATCCACCACGCAAGAGGGCAAATAATTATCAGAATATACCAGATATTGCATATATCACAAATTTAACACCGCAAATTGCACAAGTTGAAAAAACAGTGTCAATAATTCCGACCTTGAAAATTTCGTCTACACAAATTTATATATCAAGTGTAGCAGACGAAATGGAACAGGAGGCAAACAAACAAACTACAGTAAAAAAAACGCCTGGGAAACATAATGATAACAACGTTATTATGATGGAATTACCAAACGACCATGGAAACACTGACTCCAAGGAGATGTCTACTGTGCCGACATTGTCAAGTCATCAACAAACAGACATTCAAACTTTTTCTCTTAATACCACTGGTATTGAACTAGATGACCGCTCGTCTTTCGAGGGCGGCAAGTGTCCCACAGGATTCATAAAAGTGAATGGAAAATGTGTTGAAAAAGACTAAAATCGTGCAGTTTGTCTTTTAGTGTGAATTGTGTGTACAAAAGTGCCAACTGCTTAGTTTGTCACCGAGAAATAAGTTTAAACATTAAAATCGGATCATTAGTCTTGTTTCAGTAAAAAAAAGTGAAATATTGATAACCTAAATAGTTATATTACACATTTTGATTTCGGTAAAAAGCTAAAGTGTAGAATATTGATTTGAATTTATTAAAGTCTTAATCTAAAATTAACTGTTTTTTATTCGTTAAGCCAACAGTTTTCCAACAATTTATTTTAACAACAAGATAGTAAGTACATAGAGTAAAACTCAGTAAAACTGGTTTCCTTTGTCCTTTTTTTTAGGTTCGTACTGCTTTAAACTAAGACATTGAAGCCTAACAGCCAAACACGTTATAAAACTTTACAGTATTATTTAATATAATTTTGTTTTTCGTAGTAGGATCCAGACATTCTGTATGAATATTATATTTATATCAGTACACAAAGCAACAGATGAACCTACACAAAGCAGTCAAACTGTCTTATAACTAATGTATGGACAAAAACGACTGCCAAATAATCACATCCCCAATTATTTCTCCCAAATTTTTAATTTGGCAAAAAAAAATTTCTCAAAAATCCACTTTTCTCCATTTACAGTTAACAAAACTATTTTTGGCCTGTTATTGTTTAACAACTAATTATATAGTATTGTTTTATTTTATGAAGTATTAGTAAGTCGAATATATAATATGAAATACAATACTTTTTAAAATATTGCACAGAATTACGAACATCCAAATCGATTTCATTAAAAATATAATGCAATGTACAGTGCTAATACAAATACAATTCCATTAGTCTTTTGCTTGAGCAAATAGGGATTAAAGTACTTATGAGGGAATGCTTAAATAGTAGAATATAGAATACCTATAAGCTAGTATTTCAAATTTAAGATCCAACTTTCAAAATACTCTGCTCAAAAAAGGAATTATTTAACATCAAATAGACATAAAAAAAAATATATTCATCATCATCATATCAGCCATAAGACGTTCACTGCTGGACATAGGCCTCCCCAAGTAGTCTCCAATAGGACCGGTTGTATGCGGCCTGTGTCCAGTGCGATCCTGCGGTTTTAGTCAGATTGTCTGTCCATCTTGCGAATGGACACCCTACGCTGCGCTTGCCGGTACGTGGTCTCCATTCTAGATACTTACGACTCCATACTCTATATTAATTATTAATTATTTTAAGTATAATATTTGTCCAAATTAAACAATTTCTTCTTAAAAATTTCACTTAATAAAACTTGTCATTTAATAATCATTTGACAACATCTAACTAAAGTAAATAACGGAATGGTCGATATCGACAATTTGACAATGAAATTAATGAAATGCGAAGTGTAAACTTGCTAAAGATTCATGCAGTTTTTTTATGTCAAATTAGACTAAAAATATTTTGTCAAACGGCTAGATACCAAATTTACAATAATTTTAAACTCAATCGATCCCAGTTAATATTTAATATTGAATGCGAAATTTTAACCGATTTGTGTAGGTTGATCTGTTGCTGTGTGTACTGACAACTTCTTAGCAGATATTAAGCAATAGATCAACATACAAAATTAAGTCCGAATTTCACAATTAATTTTTAACTCTAGAGTGGGAGGTTAAATATTAATAGAAGTTGCAGAATTTTGACAGTTTTATGTAGGAAAAAGGTAATTCGATACAGCCGCTACTCGTGAGAAATATAAAAGTATTTTACTTATTTTCGAACACACTTATTACTGTCAAAGCCAATTTTGTTAAATAAGTCAAAAATCAATTCATTCACTTACTCGTCTTTTGATCAATGGTGAAGCCGGTACTTATACATTGTGCTTCATTATTTTACTTTCGAAAATTTTATTTTCGAAATCTATAGCTAGAATCCTTTTTCGTAAATCGAAGCCTTTAACCGTTAAGTGATTGTCTACTGGCGTATATTTGTATATTTTTATTGAACGAAGTATCTACCACGTGTGCAGTGAGATTTCTGTCTACCTTAAAAATCTGTCTCAACGCTTAAACTTAAGAATCTAATTCGCTACACGTTATCTTGTCTAAAATGTCTTTGAAATCGGAAGGAGATCTTCGCGATGGATTTTCTGCTGCAGATATGTTCGCCAGCAGCGAAGGACTTACCTACAATGATTTCTTGCTACTGCCAGGATACATCAACTTTACTGCTGAAGAAGTAGATTTAACTTCTCCTCTTACCAAGAAAATTAACCTAAAAGCTCCTCTGGTATCTACGCCTATGGATACTGTCACCGAGGCAGACATGGCCATTGCTATGGCTCTCTGCGGTGGGATTGGCATAATTCATCACAATTGTACCCCTGAATATCAAGCTAACGAAGTTCACAAAGTGAAAAAATACAAGCATGGATTCATCAGAGATCCTGTGTGTATGGGCCCTAGTAATACAGTTGCAGACGTAATTGAAGCTAAAAAAACGAATGGTTTCACTGGGTACCCTATCACAGAAAATGGAAAATTGGGAGGTAGACTTATTGGCATTGTTACTTCTAGAGACATTGATTTCAGGGAGGGAGATCCCCAATTAAGCCTGAAAGAAGTTATGACCCCTATTGAAGAAATGATAACTGCACAGTCTGGTGTTACTTTACAAGATGCAAATTACATATTGGAGAAGAGCAAGAAAGGCAAACTTCCCATCATCAATGGGGCAGGTGAGCTTGTGGCATTAATAGCTAGAACTGATTTAAAGAAGGCACGTAGCTATCCCAATGCTTCAAAGGACTCCAACAAACAACTTTTGGTTGGAGCCGCCATTGGTACAAGAGATTCTGATAAAGAACGTCTAAAACTGCTAGTCAGTAATGGAGTTGATGTGATAGTACTGGATTCCTCACAAGGAAATTCCATATATCAAATCGAAATGATAAAATACATCAAAAAAATGTATCCTGACATTCAAGTTATTGGTGGAAATGTTGTAACTAGGATGCAGGCCAAGAATCTTATTGAAGCTGGTGTGGATGCACTAAGGGTTGGAATGGGCAGTGGGTCCATCTGTATTACACAGGAAGTGATGGCATGTGGCTGTCCTCAGGCCACAGCAGTGTACCAAGTTTCGTCATATGCTCGCCATTTCAATGTCCCAGTAATAGCAGATGGTGGCATACAGTCTGTTGGCCACATTGTCAAATCTCTGGCCTTAGGGGCATCCTCCGTTATGATGGGATCACTATTAGCTGGTACTTCAGAAGCCCCTGGAGAATATTTCTTCTCTGATGGTGTCAGGCTTAAAAAATACAGAGGAATGGGTAGCCTTGAAGCTATGGAAAATAAGGATGGCAAAGGATCAGCAATGAGCCGTTACTTCCACAAGGAAAGTGATAAGCACAGGGTTGCCCAGGGAGTCAGTGGTAGCATCGTTGATAAAGGCTCAGTGTTACGTTTTCTCCCATATCTCCAGACTGGAATACAGCATAGTTGCCAGGATCTTGGAGCCAAGTCGGTTGGTTGTATACGTGAGATGAGTCATTCTGGGGATCTTAGATTCATGAAGAGAACATACTCAGCTCAGCTAGAGGGTAATGTTCATGGTCTATTCTCATATGAGAAAAGATTGTTTTAATAAATAAATATTGATTTTAAATATGCTATCTACTATAATGTGATAATGAGTACTTTTTTAACTGTTTCATTGTATATTAGAAGATAAAAAATAAAGAAGCCTTTTATTTTTCAACAGTAATATTATTTTATATTTGTATATTAAGAAATAAGAATTGGTTTAAGTAAGAAAATAAAATATTTCCCACTAAAGCATTTTACTCTTGTCACCTATTTTTGATTTTTTACTACTTAAATAAAGAAATGTACTTTTGATACACTGGACCAGAGTATCTATTATAATAAAGTGTGAATTATAATTATCAATGTTTTGTTTCCTTTACATGGTTTATTTCGTGGACTAAGACTAAGACATCCTTGCTAAGAAAAATAACCTAATCAAACATAGTATAACCATATACAACCTTATATACCATAGGTTGAAATAGCCTGAGGTTATTTAAATATGTCTAAATGTAAAAACATTAATTTACCTATTTTCTGGCGCAAAGGCGCATATAATGGCCTAATATAGCTTTAGGTTTTCATTTAGTTTTCATAAGATAGAATATTCTAATAAATAATCAAGATGATAGAATCCTAGGTACTGACTGTCATATCCAAAGAGTGGTTTACAACCCAAGTCGAAAAAAGTTGCAGACTTTTATATTTGAAACACAGGCCACCTTCGATTGGATTTCCCACTGGCATTCTCAATCTTGTCAGCACAGGTGGCTTCTTTTATGTCTTCTGAAATCCGCTATTGATCACATCAGGAGGTCCTACTTTAGGAGAGAAAAATAAAACCAACCACTATTCTAATAATCACAATTTAATGGAATTATAAATGCATAAGCTGCACAGGCATGATTATTATTCTCGTTTGACAATAAATATCGTAAAAAGTGCTAAATAATTTAAATTATATAAAAAAAACTTAAAAGTGCTACTATCTATGCCATAGACTGGTGCGTCCAAAATGTCATTCACATTTTCAAACTGCATCCCCTAACTTGATTCCCTACACAATTAATTGCACATTTTATTATCTTTCGAACTTCAATATTCCTTTGGCTTTATGCATTTATGTAATTATATTTTGGAATAAATATATAATCACGTTGAGAGAGCACATACTTAGAGTATGCCAGATATACATAGCAACAAAACACACGACAGTAATCACTTGTTAATATCACTGCGTGCAGGACTAGCCTGTGTTAAACTGCTGTTATAAATCACTGGCATTGCTTCACCCTGATATTACTATATACTTCTAAACCTTTTCGTTATACTTTGCATTACAAAATAGAACATGATACTTCCAAACGCTACGATTCGATCTTGCCAACATCGATCAAGACAACCTAGCTACACGAAACCCTGATACCCGCGTAATCAGGGTTTGATCTGCTCACTTCACTGCCGTTATTCAAATATAACTCCTGATATGAACAGGATAACCGATATTATAATTAAAATTACGAGGTCATCATCGCTGCAATAAACTAAGCAGGTCACGGTTCCTACACTGATAAGAACTATCCTACGAGTGTCTCGCACAACCGGTATCATTGTAATAATACCCTGCAGGCCAAACGCACCAGTCGGAATGCAAGAAGTCAAGCGACCAAGCGTATAAATCTTACTGAGATTACACCTTACACGACCTATCCAGTACGTCTGAACGATTAATAACACTAAACGTTCTACATAAATGTCAACGAAGATTCGATTGTAATGTAATCATTGTAGCTACGATCGTATAAATCTAAAACCTGGACGCCTTCATTGAGCGACGTACGACTTCGAAATTTGCGTGCATGTGATAACACAGAATACATTGTAGAGATTATAATAGTGGATGTAAGCGGACACTATTAATTAAAGAGGCGACACTTTTCGTGATGTTTAAATTTCAAAAATCCTATCTAATAGTGACTAAACACGGACCAAACAAAACCAACAAATATGAAATTATGTGATCGCACACCAACTGTGCAGGATTACTAAAAAATAGTGACCCAAAAGCGGTTCATAATATTCACATTATAATCAACAATAAAATAAAATCCATTTTTTTAAGCAGGAAGCTAACTATCTTAAAAAAACACTGCATCATAAAGCCGTTAAAACCCATACGGGCCTCGGTCGCCTCTAAAACTAATAGGACGTCAAGTACTCGCTTACTGAAAGCGCAGGGGGGTAGGTCGTTCAAACGCGCTGTCGAATAACTCTAGTGCAGCGGGGCGCGGCTGGAGACGACGGTCTACTCGTGGTCGTCCTCCGTCTGCCGGAACTCGGGCCCGCGCGCGGGCTCATCCTCGAACACGATTTCCTCTGGGTCAGGGGCGCGCGGCAGGAACTCCTCGCCTGGGCAGATCTTCTTGAAGATTTGCTCGGCCTGCGACATTTAAACGTAGACATGGTTAATATTTTTCGTCTGAACATCAAACTTCCCCAACGCCGTCCGCTCAGGTCAATGTCCTTGCCAAAGAAAATATTCTAGTACAGTACTTTAAGATATAAATGATTGTCCTTCTAGTTTATACATACACATTTGCGACGCCCCACCGTTTTAGACCGTAGTTTCCGTTCCAGTGAGAACAATAAATAATAAAAGTAGCCTAAGTTACTGATAACATCAGATATCTGTCAGCGAAATCGTTCAGCCGTTTCAGAGTTAAGTCGAAAAGCTTATTTTTGTTATAATTACTGTACATTATTTAAATTGCCTTTTTAAAAAGCTGTTATATTGATAATACGAACAGACATTTTCATTTTATTTAACGTATGGTACGTTGAACCTGAAGTAACATACAAATATAACTTGAAACCCGGTTTGGACAGTTGGAGCTTTGATAGAAACATTTACAATCTGGTGTTTATAAAGTTTATTTCATGAATTTTTTTGTTTATTTAGAGCGCGACAAATATATTAACTTATTATTTTTCATTAATGACTTGTATTATGAAATTTATACTGATAAGTGCTTCATAGTGACAGATAACGACAATGAATTAACCAAACCAACATTTTTACTAGGAAATAATTCGATAAACTAAAATATACGCTTTAAAAATACATTAAAATAAAAAATATGTTATAAAACAAAGTGAAAATAATGATAAACAAAAAATACTAGTCGTATCGTGAAAAAATCGTGGTATACTAGGTCTACGATAAATATAGCTCACCACGATTTGTTTACAATTCTGATACAATTCATTTTTTTATGATTGAGACAATTATGATAAACAAAAAATACATTTTTTGTTTATCATAATTGTCACTTTGTTATAAAAAAAAAATTATCTTTTCAGTTTGATGTTACAGTAAAGGTGTTGGTATTTAGTTTATTAAAATAAAATTTATTTTTTATTTTTTTTTAAATAATTGATTCGATCAATTTATTGTTAAATAATATTAACAAAATAAGTACTTAAGCTGGAATTCAGAAAGACGGTACGCATGCGCAGGCTGCGAGGTCTCACTCGCTCTTAGGCAGAGGAATTTCTTTCATCCTGAGGATCTTGATCAGAATAATGAGATAATCAAATTAAAATAATGTATTTGCACCGATTCTTAATATCTATACAAAGTTTCAATTAAATCTGTCTGTCTAAAGTGGGTCAAAGGTCATCGAAATCGAATGAGTCGGTTACAAAGATACATATATAAAACTGAAGCTAATATAAAGCATATAAAAATAAGGAACATCATAATTCAACATTCTATTACTATGCTAAACACCCAAAACAATGATTAACATTAGCATAGAGATATAAATTTATCGAATATGTATTGAGTAAAATCAATTTAATAATAAAATTATTTGTATAACAACATGTTTTATCAAATCATAATATAAATATTGTACTTAGATCACGTTGGAGGGCATCTATTCTTTACAGTGACATAATAAATCAAAAGACACGTTGATTAGATTTGATTTAATATTTTCTAACATTTACTCGTTCTATTTCTCTGTGTATGAAAGAACCCGACAAAAAATAATTGCTAAATAAAACAAGCTTATGTCAATAACCGGACGAAGTACAAAATTATGTTCAATGACCTGAAATTAAGAGTAGTATGTGTGTTTATCAAAGAAATGTGTTTACTGTACAAACCTGTAGGGTGCTTGATATTATAAAAAAATATAAAAGCGAATACTGTGATGTCAATTGTTATATGTTAAGCAATATACATCTATACTAATATTATAAAGCTGAAGATTTTGTTTGTTTGTTAAAACGCGCTAATCTCAGGAACCGCTAAGCCGATTTGAAGTCCTGAAGTCCTGATTACCTCCTGAAGTCACTATCCACGCGGACGAAACGAGCACTGCTAATATTTAATAAATATGGAATGGACAGATATTGGTAGAAGTTAGAATTATTATGAATATATCTAAAAAGTACACTAAGCTTATCTAAAATTAAAATACATGAAAAAAAAACTACCAATAGAAATTAATTTATAACTTAAAAGTTAAGTGGAAAAGAAGTACTTTTTAAACTGAATAAAAAAGTAACTAAAATTACCGTTATTATTTGATAAATAAAATAATTTTTATTACTGTCAAAACTGAAAATTGATTTGCAAATGGAGCAAATCCATTACTGAGTCTATGCGTTTTGAATCACTGTTTATATTATACACTGTCGTTGATAAAGGTAAGATAAAGGTTGAATTACAAAATTTATTTAAATGGATAAAGTTAATAGAGCGATAGATAAAGGTAGACGTCGAAGGACGTATGCTGAACAAGCTAAAAACATTTTAGAATGGATGGCAAACGTTTGTTTGTTGTGTTTGGGTGTCAAATATATGAATTTATGTATTTAAGTATTATATATGTAATTTCTTTGTAATCTGATATCCGTAACACGAACGTGAGCCCAGGCGGGATTTTTTTATAAAGATAATAGGGAGATTAATAACTGAGGATAGAAATAAGAGATTAATGTTACGAAAGCAAGGGAAGTATGTCATCGAAATAAATGATATCTCTGCTTACTGTAATGATAAATAGGCGTGATGTATGAATGTATCAATAACTCTAATACTCAGACCCAGACCCATCCCATCCCGTGGGAATTTTATAGTTCTTTATAATATTAACTAAACACATCTACAACGTAGATCAATAAAAACATCCTTGGATACTGACATCACGGTAACTCTCGTAATTATTGTAATTAGTTGAACTAATTAAAACATAATTACTCCTTAATTACGTCCTATCTATATTGCAAACAAGTTTTTTTCCATTAAGGAAACATGTATTAATAAAAAAAGAATAACATCATTGCCGATCGTAGCAAATGTATCACGTGCAATTTAATACCAACATGATTTCTTACCATATGCAAATATGCATCTAAGAATATGTTAATGGCATTAACATTGAAATAGTAAGAAGCTAATAAAAAAAATCGGGATAATAGATTCAGTCGCAAGGCTACTGAGGTACCGGAATCGACAGATAGCGGTACATCCATCTAAAACAGTGCAGCCTAAATACCTGTCGCAACTCCACGCTTGCTCAATGCGGCAATCATAGATAAAAACCCCCTTTTTTTAGGAAATATGATAATGCGGCTATTAATATGATAATGGAGGCTGGTCAAGTGAGAGTCTACTCAGGCAACGAAGCATTCGTACATAATTATATGCAAATAGCAAATATTCTTCTCCGAAGGAGGCTGGAGGAGGAAGGAGGAGACGACGCGCACCGTCGACCTAGTGACCTCAGGATTCGGTGTTTCATTATCCAGAACTTTTCCCTACCTCGCTTATCATGCATAACGGAACACAGCATTTCGGACTACTGTTTGGCGGTTGATTCAAGACACTGTGAGGTAATCCATGTAGACGACATTTGTAAAAATGTTACCTCTGTTTCCGGACTTTCAACTCGCTTTCTCTATTCTAGTAATATTATAACAACAATAGTTTGTATGGATTTTTGTTACTGTTTCACTCTGTAACGGCTGAACTAAAACGAGACGTAGATGTGCACAACAATTATTTATAGTCTAGAAAAAAACATAGGCATGTCCCTGTGAGATAGATCTGGCTTTTTATTTCTCTACTAGCTGATCCGACAGATGTTGACTTGTCTTAACGATGACTATTTAATTCGAATAGGTATAATTAATGTATAATTATCGTGATGGCGTGACCAAGGGAAATAGGGATTCATTTTTATTCATATAGATAAGTATTCTGAAATTTTCCGAGCATTTTTTAATTATTTTCTTTCATAAGAACCATGTCTTGACAATAAAAAATATACATATCACGCCTGTGTCCCATCAGGGAGACTATGGATCTGTACTTGTTACAATCTCAGCATACTTCTCTTCCTACTACCTAGTATCTACTTCCTTAATACCTCTTCTACCTGGTTAATTAATATATGTTCGCCTATGCCGTCCTATACCAACTCTTCCAGTTACTTCTGCTCTATTTATTTGTGCAGTCATTCTACTTTTGTCCATTCTTTCAACATGTCCAAAACATCTCAACATTCTTTTCTCTACTGTTTGACAACAAAAATAAATTATTATCATATCAGACATTGCAAGTCCACTGCTGGACTTAGGTTAGGTCAGGGAGAAAGTCCCCAAAGGAGATGGATATTGCCCATAATAGCCGCGCTGGGCAAGTGTATTGGCAATTGCAGAGCACAGCTTTTGCGATGGGGATGCTGCTGCCCCTGTGTATATGAGCTACTCTATTTCGAATGGATACACTGCCATCTGTCGGTTCTGGTAAACTTAGTTGCTTTTTACCACACAACGCCATCTCTTACACCACATCGATCCCAAACTTACACCATACATACTTCGAAGTGCTCTTATTTTAACAGCAATTATTCTATACACGTGCATCTTGTGCCACACCCAACATTCACTACCATATGTTAGTGTTGGAACTAACACACCTCTATTAACAGCCAATCGTGCCCTTTTTAACACATTTTGGTTGCCCATAAAAGCATGTACTTTCACTCTCCGTTCAATATCTTCTTCATACTTCCCATCTCTCGTAAAAACACTTTACAGATCCACAAACTTTTTACTTTTTCAACTTCATGTTCACAATGAAAAATAACATCACAATTACAAAATATGTCATATTTTCCTCCTTTTCAATCACCATCACTTTCGTCTTACTTACATTAATTTCATACATTTTCTTTCAAAGGAATCTTGCAAAATCGTTACCATCTGATGCAACTCTCCAACGATGCTAAAAGTACTTGATCATCAGCATAAAGAAGATATTTGACGAGTAACCCATTCATACTTACTCCACATTTACTGACTTTCTAATCCGACAGACAGTTATCTATACATAAGTTGAATAACCAATCAAAGACGATGCTACACATCCCTGTCTGACTGACACCTTTATGGATGTCAAACTATTCAGCGTAGGCACCGTTCATTATAACGCAAGCAGCACAATCCTTGTAAAGAGATTGGAATGCCTAACACAACAAAAAAAATGTGACATCGATCCAGCCGTTCACGCGATATGGCGTTGACCAAGGGAAATAGGGATTAATTTTTATATATTTAGATAAGGTATTGCTACGACTCACTGCAGTTTAGCTGTCAGAAAACGACGTAGTCTTCTTACCGAAATGACAAGAATTTATAATTAAAAGTAAACCAATACCAGATCTTTCCTAATGATGTCTTTAATTTGGTTAAAAGGCGAACTTTTACATATATATATATATATATATATTAGTGCCTCATTATATTCGAACTCAATACATACGAGTATCATCCTTCAAGATTACCTTCATGCTTCAGCAATTAGAATGAAAACCGAAATAATACGACCGTAGCTAATATTATAATTACGTAGCAAATTTTGTCGAATTAAAACACAACACTCGCTTACTTACTACTAGCCGTCTAATTACTAACAGGAACGCAGTCGCAACAAGTTACGATATATATATTTGTGAGTTTACGTTTGAAAACCAACATAAATCGCGCAAGGACCTGCAAAACGTGGAATTTTAAGTATATATCTAAACATTTTAAGGTTTAGTTTGTTTTAACTAAACGGGCTTGATCAAGTCTAGTAACGTGGTCGCATCCACTCACAAATTTGTGACGGCATCAGACACCAACCACTGTAGCCTTCGATAATAAACGCGATCGGCATGGGACCTGCTCTCGGAGGGATGGCTGACCTGGTCGAAGGCGCGGTTAAAATCGAGGCCGGCGTTGGGCCTCGAGCATGTTGTCGGAGCGCGCACGCGCTTATAAGACCTGCGAGGAGAGGCGAGACTGACGTGTTCGGGGACGCGGTCGAAGCAGAGGCCGGTGTCGGGCCCCGAGCACTCGTGCACGTTGTCAGAACGCGCGTTTGCCTGTAAAAGACCTGCGAGGAGAGGAGTGGCCTACCTGGTCGACGGCGCGATCGAAGTCGAGGCCGGCGTCAGGTCCCGAGCACACGTGCACGTTGTCGTAGCGGGCGCGCGCCGCGCCGCTCGTGTCCGCCACGTTGTAGAACAGCGACCACAGACACTGGGGGCAATGAACTTACTTATGAAAACAATCTTATCTTTGTTTATTCTCTTAATTAATTTATTTTCAATATCGTTAAATTCTGTCACATTTTGAATTTGCGACGATTGCAATACAAACCGTTTGATGGTAAGCAATTACTGACACCTGCAACATCAGAGGAATCACATGAGCGTTGCTGTCCTTTTAAAAACCTATTTACACTCTTTTTTGACCCTATACTGGAGGCCTCGGGTAAAACTTTAGCAGGGAGCTCATATCCCATTTGAAGAGTTCGTAGGACGAAATTTCTACGTAGGTTTCGACGTACAAATATGAAGTCCCAGCGTTGGCTAACGGTGCGATTATAAAAACAAATCTATTATTTTTTTTAATGGTATTATTATTAATGCATATATCTATTATTTACCTTAAATTTACAATTATAAAGAAAATCTTTAAGATAATCTTTTCTAGAAAAAAATCAACTTTTCTCAAGTGTCAGGCGGGACTCGAACATACATCTTTACGGGCGACTACACTTAATTTGTGCTACTGAGATCTAAATATAAAATGATTAAACAAATACACTAGTATAGTGTACTAGTATCTACTCTCAGGTGTATAGCAGGTGAGCATTCATGTTAACGTTAAATGAAAGATAGGAAAACGTTCGTGGTGTTTACTAAGGTTCATAAAATATTTTTTCTTCTTAATAAGATTTTTGAAGGTTATTAACAAAACGTATATAAATTTGGCCAAAGTTAAAACCTCTGCCTTTTAACACTGACATACTAGATACTGGGACTGCGGGGCACAATGAATTCTTTCTTAAACGACGACTATGCTAGTCTGGAGCATTTTATAAATCATGGTTATAGAAAAACACTGGCGCTGGCAGGGGGTGCAAAAGAGTGCGCTATACCTCCCTGTGGAGGTGAATATAATAAATAAAATGGAGGTAAATAGAAAAACACATATTTTTCACTCGACTACACCAGCGGGGGTCAACGGCGGACTAAGCCCATCAAAAGCCCGGGGTGGCAAAGCCGAATGAGGCCAGTCGTGATTTTAAAAAAAAAGTTTTATAGCTTTATATTCAGATTTAGACCATTTAGCATTTCAGTAGCCGCTACAAGGTCGGGGTTCCCCCAGCGTATTGGACTCGATTATATAACTTTAAAAAAGATGGCTGTAGCATTTTGATCTCGATAAAATTATGTTGGTATTAATCATATCTTTAAGTCTTATTTAGGATTTGATCAAAGGAACGCAGTGGCTTTAGGAGCCCCCCAAAACCGGCCCGGGGCGCCCTTTGCACCCTTTTAGTAGTCTGCCACTAGCGACAGTGTAACGTTTTTCTAGCGTATAATTACAGTTTAATGTGCTTTTCTAGTGACCATTTAGACGTATATATGTATGTATGTACGTGTTAATGCAAATGCACCTCCTTAAAAAATAATTTTGACGTCGGCCATGATTGCTTCTGGTATATTTCTACCTAATGAGACGTTCCGACTCCTAAGTAGACAATACTAACTGTGGCTAAAAGTTAAAGCAAGCTTAAAACCCGCAACAGATTAATTCACAAACTTAACATTAGGAATAGGATGATTAACTACGTGTCCTGCATTTTATGCACGTATACAAAGCAAAGGTTTGTATGATATTTTTTCTATAGATGTGTGAAATACAACATTGATTCAAAAATATGTTCCGTACAACGCCTTCAGAACACGATCGACCGTGACAGTTTGCCAATATTATTGGTATAGGCTTTGACAATAATACAAAGTACAAATAAAGTAAATTTCGCCACTTTATAATTGTAATCGTCATCAAGTATTAGGCTTATGATAATACAAAATAAAAAGCTAGTTTACCCAATCAAGCTTAAAGTTTACTTACAAAAACAAATCTAAAATTTTAGCAATACAAACTTATGAAAACCCTGGTTTCCCTTTTACTGGTCCCATAAAAAATGTGAGCATTAAGATGTATTATGAAAGAACTACCAAAAACTGGCCATAACATATCTTGCAAAAGTTGATCTCTTATTTATTTAAATTTTAACTTTATGAAATTTACCCTAATGTTTAGTACAGTTAACATTTGCAACTTTCTACGTTCATTTTAAGCTAGCATTCAATCGTACCTCCCTCAATACCAGGTGTCGTAACAGGCGTCTGAGGTACCGGATTTGACAGATATCGGTATATCTACCCGAAACAGTATAGCTCAAATGCAACAAAACGTGAATGAACAGCAGTATTCTCGTGTTACGCTTGTTACCACGCCTGCCTAGCGGCCCCAACGCGCCAATTGTGGGTATAAATTTCCCCTTTTCTTTGGGAGACCTTTATCTAGCAGTACACGTTCTACGACAGATACATTATATTATGATTATGATACATACATACTTACATAGACTTGACACAAGTTGAATGTAGCTTGTATCAAGTCAGAGAAATATCAAGAAATTGCGGACCAACCTTCGGCTTTTCGGAAGTTGCGGTCTGGTCCCCGCCGGACATATCGAAGATTCTCTCAGCGTACGCCTTGAGGTCGCTCTCGGCGTCCTTCACCTTGTTCGTGATGAAGTACACCACGACTGAAAAATTAAAATGTTTGACATTAATAAACAAATGTTTAGTATGGTATGCAGTACCAGGTCCTTGCGGGATTCTGGACTGTGTGTATGTATTATGTCGAAACAGATTTATAACAAATGCATTTTTAAATAATAATAATAATAAAATAACTTTATTTTCTTACCAAACAAATCTTCGCAATATAAATAGCGCAAATACATTAACAGCTGTTGTGGAAGACTGGAGTCTAATATGTAACAATAAATATGTAACAACTATACAAGTCATAAATTTTTAATTGTTTTGTAATAATTGAACTAAACAAATGAGAATACGCAACAATTACTTTATCTTTTAAAAGAGGGCGCCTGTTGCCTGAAAAATGTATATTTTTCCACTTTATTCTATGTTTAATATTGAAACAGAGTCACCATGTTTAAAAAAAGTAAATCCGTCCGTGCATCTGTACCAAATTTAGAGTGAGCTGGTTTACTACAGCCGCGAGGCTAAATACATTATTGTTGCTAAAAGAATAAATAGTTGCTAAAAGAAAGCCTAATAATTTTTCTTATTAAAACGCTAATGGATGTCAAATTATTGTTTTCATAATTTTCTAAGCATATTCGTCATAATTTATTTCAAAAATACTTACACTTAATCTTGAAGGATATAAAAGCTAAAGCTAAGTCATAGACATCGCTTCGCGAAATCTGTTGACTCAACTCCTGAGCGCGCTGCGTAAACAGACATGTTTACAAGCGTAATTTATACGTTTTCATACGATGTCTTTAATTAAAGTGAAATTTACATGCATGCGCGAGCTCTGTAATTTTAAGGCTTTGTAAGACGATATCCTTTAAACTGATAAAGTAATTCACCACCGGTACTTCAAAATCGCGCGTAAAGCATTAGTGAATAAGTTCCAAAATTCATCATCATGGACATAGGCCTCGCCAAGTAATCTCCGTTGTACGCGGCCTGTAGACAGCCCGATTCTGCGGTTTTAGTCAGATCGTCTGTCCATCTTGCGGGTGGACGCCCTACGCTGCGCTTGCCGGTCTGTGGTCTCTATTCCAGAACCTCACAAATCTATCGCCCATCGATGCTGCGAACCACATTCCTTGCCCACTGCCACTTCAACTAACAAATCCGCCTGGCAATGTCGGTAACGTGCTACGGATCTTCTCATTCCTGATTCAATCGCGTAAAGAAACTCCGAGCATTGCCCTCTCCATAGCTCAATGAGCTACTTTCAGTTGGCTAATAAGGCCAATGGTAAGAGAACACGTTTCGCTGCCATAGGTCATCGCTGGTAACACACATTGATTGAAAACTTTCGACTTGAGACACTGAGGTATTGCGGACGAGAAAATGTTTCGCAGTTTTCCGAACGCTGCCCAGCCGAGTTAGATTCGGCGATTGACTCCTTTCTTGAAGTTGGACTTACCTAATTGGACTATTTGTCCAGTTATTGTATACACATACGAGTCAACAAATTCAAGAAGCGAGCTCTCAACTAAAACTGGGGTGGGTACAATATGGGCATTACACATTGCTTTAGTCTTCTCCATGTTCATTTTGAGACCCACCTATTGAGAAAAATTATTGAGGTCATCGAGCATCGTGCTTAAATCTTCCATCGATTACGCCATGACCACAATATTGTCGGCAAATCGGAGTTGAGTGATGTATTCGCCTTTAATGTTGATGCTAAATCATTGCCATTCCAGGAGTTTAAAGGCATTTTCCAAAGTGGCATTAACAGTTTCGGAGACGTCTAACTGTCTAACACCCCTTTGAGAGGAATTAGCCTTCGAACTTTGCTCCTGTATTCAGATCGACATATTGGCGTTGTCAAACAAACACTTCAATTCTTCGATGTACCGATAGTCAATATGACACCGCTGAAGAAATGCAAGCACAGCCCACGTCTCAACCGAATCAAAGGCTTTCTCATAGTCCACATACGCCAAGCAAAATTCACTTGTGATTATTAAGATTTGAACTATCTATAACTTTAACGAATTATAGTACCTCAACACTTAGACTTCATAATTAATGGCATGTGTTGTGACTTTAATACCTATTTTTATATTATTAGCCATAAGTACCGACTCGGAATTTAATTTATTTTTATAAGGGCATCTTTATCAGAATTGTATTTTGGTACAATATTAACGATTGTTTTTTTTACATTATGAAGTTAGTAAACAAGTATACGGTCTACTTGATGGTAAACGTGACCGCAGCCTTTATATATTCGTGTCATCATAAAGATATCACTAGCGTATCGCCAACCCTGTGAACTGAAGATACTATGTCACGTTTACCCAGTAATTTCACTACCTTTCTCACCCTTTCAACCGAAACACAACAATGAGTAGACAACTATTTGACCGTGGAAAAAGGAGAGAGAGAGGTATCAATGCAGACGACCTTTGTATGAGGTCAACTTTATGAAACATGATCACAATATTATAAAACATTTTCATTCTAAATGTTCAAAATCCTTCAATTACTTAGCAATTTGTTTGTATCCGGACGGTGTGAGTCATATGCTAGCGCTTCAAAAAACGCAATAAAAACTTACGAGTTGCCGAGTGGCGCAATCCAACAAAAACTAGTGAAAAAAGTTAAGTAAGCGGACGACCCTGGCTGGGAGCTATTGACGCGTTTTCGGGGGCTAATTTAAAGTTTTTTCGGTACGTTGGCAAGTACATAAAAAGAGCTAGTACAAAGGCATTTGAAGTGCCGTGAAGATGAAATAAATACTTTAGTAGGAATAATGTGCTTATGAGTACATACATGTTTGAATGAAACCAGTGACCCGCTGCTGCGTCGCTTGGGGCCTACATATTAAATTTACCCGAAAACATTGATTTATTAATCTTTATGAATCGGTACATTAGTACGAACAGTAAGGAAATTCGTTAAGTAGTATTTTGAGTTTATCGCGAACAGGCGAAGTGACGATAGACTTACATTCAAACTACTAATTAACTAGAGGCGAGATCCGGAACACTTTTTAGAAAAATAAGTACTTAAACCTAGAACGATGTGTGCCACTAACATTCATGGCTACCAAAGCAAAGCCACAAGAATAACAGATACGTGAACAGGCTAGAGAAAGTATTGTTTTATTAATAGGTAAGTAAATATGCCACAATAGCTCCTAAATAGGACCTAAAGATAAATATTTACCAGTACGCCTACGCCGCTTCTATAACCCTTCTATTGCCCACAAACGGGAACAGCGTAAAAGTGGAGCGGGCCTATCTAACCGGCTAAGTTCAAAAAATCCTTTTTGCACAATCCTTTTGGGAAGAACACAATATTAAGGCCAACCATGAGCAATCAAAGTTCTTTCTCGCCTCTAATGACAGAACCTTCAGTAATCTCCTTAAATCATACTAAATATCTAACAAAGAACGCAATTTACACAATGCCTTGGGACAGAACCCCGGATCAAGGCCAACCACAAACAGTCAAAGTTCCTTCTCGCATCTAAGGACGAAACCAGCAGTAAGAAACACGGTCTTTAAGAGATTGCAGCTCTCAACTGACTCTAGGTCAATCATATCCTTAAAATTTACTAAACGCAATTTACACAACGCCTTGGGGCAGAACTAATAAACACGGCCTTAGGATGTTGCAGCTCTCAATTGACCATAGCTCTATCATATCCTTGAGACATACTAATATATAACAAAGAACGCAACTTACACAATCCCTTGGGGCAGGATCCAGTAGCCGGCCCGACCTCGAGCACAGTCACGGTATTTTCTTCCTCAGTCAAGGGAGGGAACCTTAGCAAAGTCAGAGGTTCCTTCTCGCTTCCCATGATGGAGCCGTTAGTTATAAACACGGCCTTAGAGATGTCACAACTCTCGGCTGGCTCCGGGTCTATCATGTCTTTAGGGCACTCGTTGACGTCGATCACGAGGTGGTCGCAGTTGAGTGTCTTGGACTTGCTATCAATGGTGACCACGGTCTTACCCTCGTCGACGGTTTTCGTGGCCACCTTGTCGATAGGTCGGTTCAGACAGTACACGCCGCCGAAAACAGCGCACAGTCTATAAAGCAAATTGAGATGACACTTTATACTAACAAAAATAATTAAATTTAAATAACATCTCATACAACATCCGTGATAAGTCGCTTTAAGCACTTGTGTTACGGACGTCAGACAACAGAGGAATCACAAATATGTACTATACTTAAATGCATATTTAGCACCCAGACACAGAACAAACACAAATATTTATCACATAAATGTTTGTCACACGGCGCGATGTTTTCGAAGATCCTACTTTCATTGTTATATTTCAGTCAATTTAGGAGATAGGTACAACACACCTATTGATCGGCCTCAAATTATACGTTCCATTTCTGATACGGATCTGCCTTAGTCATAGCATATACCGTGGGCGTCACCCAATTACATTTAGATCTAGGACAGTTCTACAGAACATAATATCTTCTATAGGCCTCACAAATTGATGGTCAGAACAAATTGACATCTGATACGGGTTCGCCATCATAAGTACGTCCGTTTGGTAAATCAAATCGAACAGTTAATTAATTCATCAATGTAATTAAGTAATCAATTACAGGTAAATATTTCTACGGCTCGCTTCAAGACCCAGTTAATTTCCTAATTACTTATTTATAACTAAATCGCGCTCACTTGGCTTAATTAAAATAACGTCGGTCTATACATAGACGGTCATAAATCATAATATTTCTGGAGAATTGCAATAAAGTAAAAGAACAAATAACAGAAATAATGCTGAATTACAAAACTCTAGAACGTGCGGCATGCAACATTAGAAAGTGGCTTCATTTTTGTTTGCGCTGGTCAACTTGATGCACATTTGGGTCGTTGAACTAAGTCGCGAGGTAAGACTTTCATGGTGCAATTTTTGCATTAGTTCTTCTGTGGAAATTACATTTATTTAGCCAAATAACCCTTTCACGACCACCGCGTTACACATAACGGTGAATACAAGTACTTACTCACAACAGACGAACTATGCGTGTAACAAACGTTTCATCCACTTTAAATTGTAGAACTTTCAAATACTTTGCACACCCCTATTATCCCCTTAAGGAATATTTTATTTTTAATATTTGACGCATATTTCATAACTTTTAACGAAGAACCTTTGATATGTTTCTCCTTTTATATATATATATATACAGATTACCATAATAATATCATGAATGAGTGTTTAATTTAATTAGCAGACACGGACATAAAACATTTACCACGGCAGCCGACGGTGAAGAAATTAGGTCCCTACGTATACATTGACGAGCCATTAAATAAAATTATCATTACCCGCGAAATCGTAAAGATTAACTACATTACTGACTTTCATTAGTCATCAACACTCGTTTGCAAAGCAATTATAAAATGCAAACAATATGAGTTGATGAGACGCTATGAAATAATACGCGGCACATTGTATTACATGGTGCTGGAAAACATATTTTCTCAAAGCAAGCAAGTATACGATATAATTATATATATATATATATATTGCTCGTTTGTAAAAACAAAGGCAACCCTATCTGCATCTACACTTTAAAAATAGATTCTATGATTACATAGGGCGCATTCTTATATTATTTATGTTATGTATAAATCAATGTACGTACTAAAATACGGCTGGACCGATTTTGATGATATACTTTATAAAATCTTCAAATAATTTATATAATAAATATCACAGTTGTGCGGATAAAACAGTGAATTCCAACATCAACCAAGTCAATACACAAACAGGACAAAATCAGGTTTTCATCTTCTTACCTGCAGAAGCACTGAGGCAACTCGCCGCTGCCATACATCGGCCACAGGAAGGGGGTGTTGCCGTAACGACCCAAGCTCATGAGGAACTTCTTGCATTCCTTGACCCCCTCGATGCAGGGCATCTTGTTGGTGCCGCCAGCGATCGCGAACAGCACGTAATGTATGAGGTTCGGAGTCAGCGCTTTATGCTCCAAATACTCTTTAAAGGTTTTGTCGTTCCAATCTAGATAAAACATACGACAAATGTTGTCTTTTATCAGACCAGATCGACAATCAAGCGCGTAATACAGTCCGCGTTATAGTGCAACTCCAGGACAGACTGGAGTGACTAATATCGCAAGGACATCACTAGCGCGTAGCCCACCTTGTGATTTGAGGATATTATGTCACATTACCCAGTTATTATACCCTTCAACCAGGAACACAGAAATGCGAACGCTGTTATTTGGCGGTAATAATAGATAAGAGTAAGGTTAGAGGCATTGGTACCAATGCCGAAGATATATGTATGAAAATATTAATAGTAATCGATATTAATAACTTGGATAAACCATTTACAATTGCAAATTTTAGAGTAGTAATGAGCAATGAGTAGAGAGTGGTTTATTTGTTTCTCTAGAGAATGTATCAAATGAGCAATTTGTAACCATAAAATCGAAATAATAGGCATCGAATGCGCCAAAAATTAACAAGTATTTTATAACTCAATATCTCTAACAGACCACACTCAATCTAAGAGTACTTCTACATCCTAACATATTTATTGTACCTTTGAATTCATTATTCATCTCCTCCTCATTGTACCCAACAATAGAGGTGAGCATTTTCATGAGCATCCGCTTCTCGACAATGCTGACCGCCTCCGTGGCGAACACGTCGGCGCGAGAGCACGGCACCGGCATCAGACGGTCGTTCAGCCACGTCAGCACCCGGGTCACGCACCGGAACTCGGCGTACCGTGCAATGTTCGACGAGATCAATAACTCCACGAGAGGACCGCGAGAGAACAGCAACTGGACGTAAACAACGCAAGTTCCAAGATGCTTAGATCCATAACGTAATTAGGAAGGTTATCTAAGAATGAAAGTTACAGCTTTTTAGTTCCTTTTCATCTAAATTAAAACATATTTAAGCACTGATGTGCAGTATTCTCTATATAGAATTAATACTCTATGCTATACTGTGTTCTTATAAATTGTGATATATATAGTGTCAGTGAGTCTACCTTAAACAAAACATTTGATTTGGTAACTACATATTTCTTAAAGTTAAGCTAAAATAGTAAAAAAAATTAATCAATCAATCAATATTTTTGCCAATCTCGAAGATTGTGCCAATTACATCATTGAAACTAAATAATGTAATTAAAGTTGTTAAATAATATAATCACTAACTTTAGGAGTCATGTCGATATTGAATTTTCTATATTCAGTGGTGAAGTTGGCCTGGCTCCATACTTTCTTGGGTGCCTCTGATTTGCTATCTTCAGTCTTGTTTTCATCTCCTCCTTTCTCCTCTTCTTGTGGAGATTCCCTGATTGCAAGTTTACATTCATGACAAAGCCTTACTTCTGATTCATATTATTATAGTTGAATGTAATACTTACTTTTCTATGTACCATTTCTCAGACAGATTGTAAACTTGGAGCTGTCTTTTAGGATCAGAATTGACTTCTTTAATAAATTTCTGAAGGCCATCAAAATTGTATGAAGCCCAAAGACCTCCATAGTGGTCACTGGAGTCCAGGTGGAGAACATTCTTGCCTATCCTGCTGCAGGCGGCGGCAACAATGGACTCCACCATTCCTAAACATTTAACAACAAAAAAAACAAATGAACATCTTTTATTTATATGGTGTGAAGCAGAGTAGAATATACCTCTGATTGTACTAGATGTTATAAGAGGCAACTAAGGTACTAGAACTGACAGATAGTGTTACATCTATCCAAAACAGTGAAGCTCAAATGCACAGGGCAGGGATGGGCAGCAGCATCCCCATAGTGAAACCTACACTGAGATGGCCAACACACTTGCCCTGTGTGATTATTATGGACAAAAATCCTCCTTTTTTGGGGATGGATATGAACAGCAGGGGATTTCCAATTGCTGATATGATGAATCTATTTACTCATACCAGTCAAAACTTAAAAGCATATCTTAACAATTTTAAAATTCTAGAGAATACTCCCTAAATAGTGTATGAATGAAAAACAAATGTAAAACTTTAAAATCAAACTATTACTAGATATATGTGACAAAAGCTTCATAGACTATTGTAGTTTTTATTATTTCTTAATTTGTAAACCCACAAGCACATGATATTTTGAATTGATTATAATTTTGGTTGGAAAAAAAATTGGTCAACATCCTTAATAACAGGAATCTTATGGACTTATTTCAGTTTAAGACTAGTTAGGCAGACTATTATGTTCAGCAGGTACAGTTTGATAATTGTCTTCCACTACAAAAACATAGTAGTGCCATGAGGTATTGGCAGAGTATAATAGTACCTCCCTCTGTATCAGGTGTCATAAGAGGCGACTAAGGTCCCAGAACTGACAGGCTACAGTATATCCATCCAAACCAGTGTGGCTCAAATGCACAGAGCTGGGATGGGCAGTAACATTCCCACCGTGAAAGCTGCACTCTGTGATTGCCAACATGCTTGCCTAGCATGGTAATTATGGGCCAAATTCCCCCTTTCTTTGGGAGGCCTATGTCCAGCAATAGACTTTTAATGGCTGATATGTTGATGATGATGACAAAAACATTCAAAAGTGAATTTTTGAATATTTTAGTTTGAAGTTTCTCCTTGATTTTATACTATATTTTTGGCACTTCAATTGGCAGTAGGTAATATTAAAATAAGAAAAACTCATTAAAGCATATGTAAAATGTAACTTTATTATTTTATTTTTCTATAAATAATATAGTATATTTAGAAAGAATAATTTTAATTAGAATAAAAAATATATGATAATGAGTCAAGTACTTAACTACAGGCAGACTGTCCTCAATACGATCGACAGAGTTCATTGACATCTGTTTCAAATTTTAATGTACTTAGATGACAAAATGTTTCAATTAGCCAAAAATATAGAACGAAACAAGAGTTTTACTTTATGTAATAAAAGGCGTATACGAATCACAGCCACAAATTATGCTTATCAAAGACAATAACTGCAGTCCAGTATCGCAAATATTTAATTAGTGAGTAATCCGTATGTAGGGCGTTTTTTCCAAAATTTCATAGTAAATGACAAGAAATTACTTTCTAGTCGTACAATTATCAAACTTATTACATTTTGTCGTTGATTGTGAGATACAGCATTGCTGACAAGGCATAGAAAAAAATAAGATCGATATGCAGGCCGATATCGCCATCACGCCCGGTGTAGCTTTTATTGAGATATAATACGTACCCGTCCCAACAACGATAACCTGAAAGTCAGTAGGTAAATCGTCGTCCATTTTTGCTCTTCTTTTTCACCAGTGGATAATTAAACTCGCAATTAATTGTTAAAAAATACGCTACAGTTTTCTTCGCTTTCTCGGAACTTTGTCAAATTTCGTATGACACTGACAGTTTTGTTTTTTTTCTACAGAATGCAACATGGAAATGAAAAACAATGTCTGCAACATAAGACCGCGTTCAGGAGTTGGTTATCTGATTATTGATAAAATTATATGAAGTAATCACAAATATCCATTAGTTATTTAACTTAAAATATGTAATATTCATGCTTTGCCAATTTAGTCTACATCGGTAATATAAAAGAACTAACTATTAAAAGAATGTGAGCTGATAAAATTCCGGAAAATTTCGTATTTATAAAATGTCATTCTAATCATATAAAAGTATAGATCAATCTATACAATAGTAAAAAAAAATACCAATCAAGTCTGAACTCCACTCGTCTGTATTAAATTTTAATATCGAAGCGGAATTTTTACTAATTAGTGTAACATTCTTCGTCAATTTGATAAGGATTGCGTTAACTTTTTTCCTTTTAGTTACCATTAGTAAGTACAGGTGATAAACACTAAAAAGAAAGTATATCCTATATATATATATATATAGTATATAATATCATCAATGTGACAAAGTGAAGAAGTATTTTTTTCAAACTTAAAGCCCCTATAGAAAATAGTTCTCAAATTCACCACTGGGCGCTTAGAATAATCGCGGGATATTTGAAACAGTCTGATTTTATGGACTATTATTCGTACTTTTGTAATAAAAATGTATGTTATTTCAGCAGCATAACATTGTATCAGCGAACTAAAAACTAAATGTGCTATATAGAAACATATAACATTTTATTTTATATTAATTAGTTGTATAGTTCACAAGGGTTATAACAAATCCATATTTTTAATCCGTAGCTCAAAGGTAAATCACAACAATATAGGTCAATTCGTGCACAGCTACGTTTGACCAAAGTATTTCAGTTTCATGCAACAAACATACTAATAAAAAGACTTGTTTATTTTGAAAGCCACGAATGTGATCATGCAAGGAAAATGAAACAGCACATGAGTTGTGTTTTGTATTTACATTTTTTTACATACATTTCAACATTTTACAGACTACAGGAGCTCTTTTTAATTCGAGCAACGAACATTACATAAACTAACACGTATTTCTAAATCGTAATAAAAACGACTTGTGTGAGTCATTCTAGTGGGCCCGCGTATGGCTGTGACGGCGGCGGCACACGAGAATCAATAAAATTCTGGTGTCCATAAAACAAGAACAGTGGCAGTTACTTTAGAAAATGATATTGGTACGAGCAACTCTTAACTTTAGGCCGCTTCCAACTTCATTTATTGTTCAAAGGACGTTTTGGTCTTCTGTGCCCTTCAATAAGTCAAGGGTAGTAATATACTATTTGCAAATACATTTATACATCCTCAAATTGACCTTGCACTGACGACTATCTACCCTAACAAGTTAGTAGGTACTATCTACATTTTACAAACACCACGTTGATTGGTTAACTTCACATCATCGCGCCAACCGCACTCTCAGTGGGATTGGCCGTTAGCCCGGTAAATAAATTTTTACAAACAGAATGGCCGTTACTTGAAGTTGAAAAATTCTTCGAAAACTATTAAACTTGCATATTAATTAGTATTTTACTAAAGCATTAAGGTGCCTATAAAAGACTAATTCGGCAGATCTTAACGTTATCTAAAACTTTTACAAAGAACACTAACCGGTGAATTACGCCTGTTGGTAAAATCAAAGAGTTATAGTTTATATTGTACCGGCTGTATACAATGAAGGAAGTTTCATATGTCAAGCAGCACTATACGGATGTAAGATAATTAAACGTCCATAACTTTATCGTGGTCTGAGAACATCAACATTGCGGAACATCAATATTATAACAAAACAAACTATTTACACACTATTTACTTATCAAACATATTAAAATATCGACAATCCTATTTCAAGTATATATATTTTATAAACAAACTAAAAGAAAATGTTGTTGCAATTCCCACCAACAATATTTTGTTCACCTACTCACCTAAATTCACACCTCATTTTCAACAATATTAATTAAATTCAATTGAGCCCGTCATTGGGAGTTCTTTTCGCAAAATAGCTTTCGCTAAAATTTTCCAAATTCAGTACAACAAATCTCAATCTGCAAATTTGTCAATTAAATGATATGTTAGTAGAATTTGTACAGTTCGAAGTGATATGTTAAATACGAATACCAAAGAAAATGACGAATAAAGAAGTCGATATTTTAATGTGTCAGTAACATTAACAGCTGATAACATCGTCAGCGACTAGAACAACGTTTCTCGAGAATGAGAAGCCCGATCTAACTGGAGCGTCAGCGGCGTGGGCCGACTAGTCAACTCTGTGCAGTCGCCCACCGTTGTAACTTCGCCGCCACCACTGTCAGTAGAAAACTGTTCCACTTCGTCGTCCGTGGAATCCGCATCGTCTTCAGCAAACACTGAGTCTGCACCCACCGACGCTAACTCACATTCTACAGCGTAGGACGGTCCTACGCTACCTACAGACGCGAGAGGCGCAAGTCTTTCGCTAGGACAAGGCGACAAACGGCGCTCTTGTAACGCGCATACTACCGAAGATCCTCGGCGCTCCAAATAGGAACTTCCTGAACTTGAACATGTAGCGGAGCTCAAACGACGGTCCCGCGCTGCGCAGGAAGCACGTCTATCCACAAATCTTAATGCGGACCCTGGCAATGAATCGCCACGCAGCGTAGAGAGACGACGCGGCGGAGTTAACAAACTACCATAACCACCTCCGTATGACGCGAAGCGAGACGTGCGAGGCCAAGGCGGTTCCTCCGTTATGGACGGCCGTGATCGCAATCGCTCAGCTAGCGCCTCCTCGAGAGCCGCTGTCAAATGTCGCTCCTCTTCGACGGCCTGTTCTTCTGCAACGACTGCCTCAGCCAATTCAACAATCTTTGGGTCGTTTAACGCTTTCACAGATTTGCTTCTGCTTTTGTAGACGATCAAAAACACCATCAATGCAAAAAAGCCGCCTAAAGTAGCGGCTATGCGAACACCCGTCATGACGTCGTAAGTGGCATAGAATTCGATGCGCACTCGGGCACGATCGGCGGCTTGCGAGCGCTCAGTAGCATTTTCGGACGCACCCAACTCTCCTCCACCCCATCCATCACGATGCTCCATCGTACGCTTAAGTGTTCATCGCCTGTGAACAATATGTTTTCTTTGTTATCAATGTATGTAACTAAAATATCAGAGCTTTTATTGATAAGGGGTAAGCTTTTAAGATAAATGTATACAATATACCTACATTTGAAATTATATCTTTGTAGTAAATGCAAGCTAATTACAATCCAACCGCTTTATAATTAAGATGTTACATCCTACAAAATAAAATCCGTATGTCTATATTATGCATCTATTATGCCCATTTTCATTAGATATCCTCCAATGTCCAAGGATTCGATTTATTGTTAGCATGAATTATTCATAAATGTTTTGTATTAACCTGGCTGAAATATAAGGATTATTGTTAGCAAAAAAAGGCGGAGATTTTTACTGATCTCGACAACATTGTGAAGTTTTAAATCGATTAGTAGAAGAAAATACATAACTACGTATTATTTATTATAAATAAAAAAAATAACAATTTCTCCCTGATTCAAAACATTTCTATCGGTGGCTTGTCGATAAAACTGTCTGGACACCAGAATTTTATTGATATTAACATTCTATAACGTAAGGCCTCCCTCTTTTAGTGTATAGCGCAAAACGTTAATACACGCTTCTCCTAGGGAATATTTGTGAAATAGTATACCAATAATACCTACATATTCCCTATCAAAGGCGGTGGTGGGAGACCGAATAACAATGTTGTCGCTAGGCGATTTCCGTTCGCCAGTTGCAACTCGCCCTCGACGTATCTAGGACAGTGAGAGAATCGTATAACGCGGTTTTGCTGGAGTTTTTATATTTTAATAATATTTATTTGGTACAAGCCATCATTTAATTGTATATGGAATACAGGAGTGTAAAAATGTTTACGTACGTTATGAATATCAATCAACAAAAACTTTTACTGCGCCTGATGATCGTTTGTAATATTAAACTAAAACATGTACCATAGACAAATCGTTTATTTACATAACCATTCAAACACTGGCTGGAGTTTCTATATGCCTACATGTTGGGTTTGTTAACGTCGAAATGAATCTTATATGAGTAATAAGAACGATTCTAAGTATGTACTTGAGAAATATATGTTAATATTACCATAGCTATGCAGCAACATACATAAATCTATCAAATATCATAATAAGCTAAAATTTTAAATGCGAAAAATTGAGTACAAAAACTACTCAAATAATTGCACATAGAATCTGAGCAAAAAAAAACAAGAGTGTGAGTGATATACTTTTGTTTTATCAAAAAAATATAATTGAGTCGTTATTTTTATTACACATTGTTGAAATCATGCCGATCTTTATACATACAGAAGTATGTACGTAAGACGGGTGCGTGCTCAGTCGCCATACAATACAACACAGCTCTAAAATTTGCACTTGATCGATATATTGCACCCAACAAACAATGAGCCTAAATATAGCCTCGCAGGTAGGTACAGCGCCGGCGGCGGTCGCTGCTCTGATGAAGGGAGATTTAAAATCATTAGCCAAACTGACTGGACTGAATAGTAAATCATTGTTGTTAGGTTTAAAATATCCGTTGCTCTCGGCGCAAATGAACTTCTTCATAACAAAGGATTTACGCGAACGCCACGTACGTTTAACAGACGTTCGAAAGACACATTGAACTTTACGATGACATAAAAAGCTGGGTTGAATATTGCTTCGGGAATCTGATGGTTTAGTCAGACTATAATTAAGACTTCAAGGTAATTACGGCACGGGAAGTATTTGGTTGTTTTCAGCTCATCTAGTCAGATAGAATATCTATTCAATTTATTTAAAATATTTTGAAATATCATGTAAAATATGATCTCTTTCGGTGATGTTTGCAACGTATGCTAATAAAAACTCATTGGCATCTACCTAGTAGCCATTATCAAGATTTCTGTGAACGGATGCAGAAACGTCGAACATAAAACTTTAAGGTTTAATAAACCATATTTTAGAGATGTTAAGAAAATAGTTTTTTTATCTAATATAGACATGTGTAAATATAAAAGAATAGCAAAATAAAGCATTAAATAAATACAATAAAATTGAGATTTTGTACAATTAAGATAAAAAAATTGCTTTTTGTCAGTCTTTGTTTGACTAATATCTGCAATGGGTGGACTGATTTTTACGGGATTTTTAAATGAAAAGTAGTTGCCGCTATAAGAAGTACCTTGGCTATATTTGTTTTATAAGAAAATATTGTGTACTGACCGAAAAAAAAAGTGAACAATATCCGATTGAAGTAACAATACAACCGCACTTTATGCAGACTAATTCGCGGCACCAACTATCAAATCTGAGCTGTACGTTAATAATAGCTGATATAGAGTGAGGTCAGGTGGGCCATGCCTACCAGGTTCTTCTTGTGCCCACGCCAGTCAAAAAGTTGAGTGACGACTGCGTCAGTGAGTGTGTCATCGCATCGACTTTGGCATGTCATGAGTCAGGTTCCCCCTGAAAATCAACCCTAAATACGCCAATGACGTTAATAGACCATTTAAATATCTACACTTCCGAACTTCTGAACCGCTTTTTTTTCTATATTGAGTACAGTTTGATTTAACTTGAGAGATAAAAATAGTTTAAATCTAAATTTATAAACATTATAAACAGGTAAATAGTTAAAACAAGACAACATCTGTCGGGTCGGCATGTTGTAATATAATAATAACTGTAACTTAAAAGATAACAGATAATTAAAAGGTAAGGTTAATGTTAAGTATGTTAGGTAATGGTTAAAAATTAATAATAAATGAAATAAATGTAATGTAATAATTAATATATAGATATGGATATGAAAAAAAGTCAAATACAACCGTTGTTTTGTACTTTTTTCGATTATTCCCACGTGACGTTGATCAGGGATCGATAGCAATCCACTCAAGGACGCCTATGAGGACGGACTTTGGCTCGAGTGACCGTCGTAGGAGGCAGTTAGACGTTGTTTGCAAAAGATTAGGACAGATTGAGCCCGGCCGCACTTTTGCGGTTGTTAATCGCTCGAAAAACTGCACGCGTTCGCCAACGAAAGCGATGTGCTGCTTAATGAAAAAAATTGTAAAGTGATTGTGCAGTGCCAGTTGGAGGGCGAATGAGGGAGGTATTTAAGGAAGTTATAATGTCGGGTCGGCGAGAACGTGTCGAGGTCTTCGATGACTGACAGAAAATTCAACCAAGTGATAAGAATAGAAGAAAATTCTAGTCTTTTTGTGAAATCTTCGGTGAGAATAGATCAGTGATCAAAAAAAAATATTGAAAAACATAAATTACATATTACAAAAAAAAACAGTATTGAGAGTAGGAACTAGCCATAGTTCCGATGATGTGGGTTTGATCCCGACCCAAGATGAACATATATATGTTTTATGAAGATTTGTGTTGGTTCCATATCAAGGTGTTGTATCTATATAAATATTATATTTGTAATTTGTCTGATATCTGATTCATTGCAAATGCATTGCAGCTAATCTTGAATTGGAGCTTATAAATATGTTGTGTTTATTTATTTTTTATTTAATATCTGTTGCCCTTACTAGCTAGAAACAAACAAAATCAAATAATTTCTGAAAATTTCTATTTCAAAAAAGGTAGTAAGTGCCTGTCACATTGTAAAAAATGTTTATTAATAACTTTTTATTGTAGCTATATACCAGTTTAGTAATCTATCAAGGAAATCCCATGAGCTATTTTTTACCAAGATTAAAGCAAGATTTTTAATCAGTCTGATACTGGAAAATCTGTGTAGTGTCACTCTGTACCATTATGACAATATGCTGAGGTGGTCACCTTTTTGGCACACTGCAATATTTAAAAAATGCCAAGCTGATTTCTTTTTTACTTTTATGTATGCTCAATAAATATATTAATATAATAACAAAAAAAAGCTTTTCAAATAGTTAGATAAACAGCTTTAATTATAAATAACTTTAATTTTAAAATTAAAGCTTCTTTTGCCTAACATTTTGTAAACAAATATCATTATTTATTTATTAATATTATTAAATAAATTTCATGTAATCTCTCTTTCTTCGGTCATTTCACTGAATCCCTCCCATTACCACTATCACAGCTATAAAAAGAGGCATGGATTATGTTAAAAGCAGTATTAGGATTCCAGCGACCTATTCAAATTTTAAAGTAAACTACTCAATGACCTGAGAGAAACTCAATGACATAGTCATCTGTCATTTGAAATGTTTTTAGTGTAACCACTACATTTAAATAGGCCTATTTAAATAATAGATATTGAGTTAGAGTTAAATTTACTAAAAATTTTGGTGTAAGACTTAAACCTACTTATTTATAAAAAAAAAATATTCTTTTTAAGTAATCCACTTAATGTATCCAGTTATGTATCCACTTAACATATTATCATGAGAAATATAATTTATCTCATATTACAAAGTTAGCCCAAAATTATTATACTGAAAGTTTATTGTAACTAAATAACATATTGTAAATAACAAGTCTTGTTGAAGCATAATTAAAAAATTCATGCACAATAAAAATAATTTTAAATGTAAATATTTAATTTAATATGTACCCAAAATTTCATCACAATATTCTTTATTCTCAATATCCCACATCTTGTTGATATTTATTTATTTATTATGTTATTGACATGTGTAGTAATCTAATCAGTGTTATTTATTTAAAAACATACCTGCTGTCATACAACTAGCATTATTAAATTTTATATTTTTAATTATATTAAGAAATAATTTTATATCAGCTGTCGTCAATATTAAAATAACTAACTGACAGTATTGAACGCAATGTATTTACCATTATCAAATGTATCTCTGAGTAAAATATTATATATTTAATTCTGAAAAAAACCATGACTACTACTATTTGTAAAATCTATACCAAAAACCTACCATAGAAATTGCTATGAATACGTATATCTAAAAAGATATATATCAAATTAAATAAAAATATAACTTTAATTCTAATTAGCACTTAGATGTCCTGATGACAAACAGATAATATTAAAAGCTAGTTTGTAGTCGAAAATCTTATTCTGTATCTAAAATTATGTCACCAACTATTCTTAGGAGAACGAGTATGTGAAAAGTTGTACTATCTATGTGTTTTTGCTTAAATCAATAGTAATAACAAATTCTTTACCAATGAAAGAGCATGACTTGTGGCTCGCAGAAATCGACGAATAATTTGAGTGGCGACGACTTATTATGCACATGACCTTAGCAGTATTCAATATATAAACAAACACCCATTGATATTAACAATATTTAGATTTAAAAGCTACATCGCACAATTTTTGGATAATTTAATATCCAACTAAACGCACGACGACACTAAATTTGTAGTCAATTCACGCTTGTTAATATAATACATTTAAAGAAAATAACTATATAATATTTTGAATAATAGCTTTAACATTCACAAATTTTAAGCTTTTATTTTATTAAATTAATATAAGCTCTTTCCTCCCCACCTAAAATCTATTCCACCAATGACACTGACACAAAAAAATCTGAAAAAAAAACATGATACGCGCAACAAAAGTCGCGTTCATTGAATTCACTAAACTTGAAACTTTTTAGAGTAGAAATAATAGAAATAGGTCTGAAATCTTTTCTAAATTTAAATTAAAAAATAATAATATATACATGTAGTACGTGAATATAACAAAAACTTAAATGTTTTGTAAAAAAGAGAAACGCACACTCGCAATGCTCATGTTTTTGCGATTGAGAGTAGATTTCTTAAGTCTATATGTGTACTAAATAATTAGTACATAAAATAAATAATTACAGAAAATTATGTTAAAGCTTTTCAATTCTAAAGGTACACAAAGCAATAGATCAACATTTACAAATATATTAAAATTTTGCAATCATCATTAATCTTTATTAGTACGAAATTGAGTTTATAATTGACTGGAAAATATTGACAGTTTTGTGAGATTTGTTGCTTTATTTATGATATAGCTTAATGAGTATTGATTGGGTGCATATTAACACATGCAAACATATAAAAACGTATTAATGAAAAACAAATATTAGAAAGTTAGTTAGAAGGGTATTTTAGCAAGAATTATATACAATATATGATGATGATAAATGGCATCCGACTTTTGACTAGTTAAAAAAAAAAAGTCATTTATATTTTATTTATTATTACTTCAGTCAGTAGACTTCGGTGTCAATTTTGTATATTTTGGCGCTAAAAATCTATTTAATCTAATCTTACTAGTATTTAACAACCTTACTTAAAAATGTCAAGTCAAGAGTGGGACGAATATACGAAAGATCCAAGAACAATTTGTAAATATGGTGCAAAATGTTATCAAAAGAATCCTGAACACCATCAAAAATACAAACACCCTCTGCAAAGGAAAGCAGTAAATATTAAAAATAAAAGGTTTAGTCCATACACCAGAAAAAAAAATACAATTAAACCAGACGGACACAAAGTCAGCCCACAGAAACCAGAACTAAAGGATAACAATCAAAATCCTTCAGAAGAACCTTCAACATCTGTGCCAGTTATTAAAGATGCTGAGTTTAAAATAAATTTGCCGGATAACGTCAAGTTCTATGACAGTAAAATGGATAATACAATATACAAAGATTTATTCCTAGTAGATATGCCTTCAGATTTCTTTAAATTTTTTGAATGTTTATCTGAAGATCGTCAGTCTATTGATGAAACTTTATCATCTGTTAACTTAGAGCTCATAGGACCATATGATTTGTTATTGGGAAAGCTACCTATTGTAAAAGAGAAAGATTTATATCTAGTTCATTGGCGTTTCTTTTATGATCCTCCAGAATTTCAAGTATGTATATTTATATTTGTATATTATTATCATATCATATGTAAGTTGTCCACTTTAGGATATTAGCCTCTCCGAGAAATGGTAAGTATTTGTATGTTATTTGTGCACTGTATTGATGTAGAGGCAATCTCAGAGTGTAGCTTAGTGATGAGGATGCTATGATCATATTTGCCCAATTGCATTCTAATTATATGTCACTGATACCTCTGTTGCCTCTTACAACAGGGGAGATTCATACAGAAATGAATAAACTTTCTATCTGCTTTTTAGATCCTTTAATCCTTGAACATGTTTTCTTTCTATGACTACAAATTAATGCTGTACAAAATTTAGAGTACATTTATATTTGTAGGCAATAATAAAAAAGAAAGGGAAGTCACAATACCACATTGGCTACTACAGAGATAACCCAAATGATGATCCAGTTTTTCTGGCCAACAATGACTCTGAAAAGGATTCCAGAATCACACCAATGGCAGAAAATGTCTTTGCTGCAGTATTGCAAGTATTTTAGTTTTAGTATTTAAGTTGTTTAGTCTTATTATCCAGTTTTTTAGTTATACTTGATTTATACATGATTAATTGTGCTTATCAAAAACTTCTCTCTTTTATCTATCTATACACTAATTAATTTTTTTTTTACAGTCTATATTTACAAGAGGAGAAAAAGACTTCACCATTCACAGCAATTGCTTGTCAGAAATTTATGGATAAACTAAAAGTAATGGCGGAGAAACACAATTTCCCATTAGAGGAATTCAAAATGAAAAAAAGACAAGCACAAATTGTGTCCAAGACATTGCATGGTGCAGGAATTGTTGTGCCATATAATAAGAAAACCCAATTGGGCTACAGGCATTTGGTTGATACTGATGGTAAACAGCTTTAGCTGTATTTGTTTTATAAATTGAACCAGCAACCTAATTTTGCAGCATAAATGAACATATTTTACTGAAAATATGCCAAAAAAATACAAAATAAATCCCCAGTAGATAAGTTTATAATAAAAATTTACAATTACCTGTACATATCAACTTTCCCAAATTTGTCAATTTTTAACTTAATGGCTTGTTTTTATAGATTAATACTGATTGGAAAGTGTTGACAGACTTTGTTAGATTGATCTTTTGTTGTGTGTACTTATCTTGTGTACTTTGATCTTGTCGTCAATTCTTACACTAGTACATCAAAATTTTCTATCAATGAAGTTGCAATCAACAACTAGTATTTCGAAAATTAAGGAATGTTCAAATTGTTTCTTCTTGATGCATGTAGACACTACCTTAGTCGATCGGATGCGATCGGCGATGAGTGTTTACATTCACTCCAAAGACGAGCCTGAATTTCATGTAAAGTTATCTTGAATTAGAACTAAGCTTGTATTACCAGCTCTGGTGAATCCATATTAAAATAGTGTTTACATCAATTAGTGCTAAGTTTACAAAAACGTTTTTCTAAATATATTTATTAATTTATTTTTATTACTTAATATACATATGACCAGAGAATATATTTCCCTTATCATCTTCATTTTAATAAATTTTTTGTACAATATTTTCATTATTTTGCAGCAAATATCAAGAAATTGTTTACACAAATAGAAACTGCCACAGACCAAGCACGGAAAGATAAAGCCTTATCTGACTTGCAGCAGGTTATTACATATGCCAATATAGCTGTGGATGAGTGTGATTTTGGAACTGGATTGGAAGCAGGAATAGATTTATTCTGTTCTGGTCTCAAGGAACTTGAGTCATCTGCATTAAATAGTTTAACTTCTGCATACACATTGCTGAATAGAGATGCGTTTGTAAAAATCATAGTGGTATGTGTAAAATTTTAAATATCGTACAATTTTGCTATTCATTTCGCAATATTAAAATCATAACATTTTATTCTTTCAGACACACATGAAATATCGACGCAGTGGTCCAAAATTGTCCATCTTTGATTTTAAGTGATATTTTCTATGGAATATACATATATATACTTTTCATGTTTTTATATCAATAAATAATTTTGATGAAGGCCATCCTAATATTTGAATTTTAACTCCACAGAAACCCATAGAAACTTAATAATGTTTTTATTAATCATACACATTCTTTTAGTACAAAATTAATGAAAAGAATTGTGATGTCAAAATGAGGCTTCAATCTCATTATATCATTTAGGTTTCTCGGCACTGCTGACATGTAGGCACATGGATATCGGACAGTGATCGCTGCCATATACGCTGTCTCGAATCACACTGTCACACAATAATGGCAGCAGTCTCTCCGATATGATGAAATAGTCGAGACGCCTAAAACAATCAGTAGTACATATTGAAGAATTGCATACGAAAAAAGAAAGATCATCTTTTTAAACAGTCACGTCGTAACTGAAATTAATCTCTGGTTATTTAAAAAAAATCTTCACTTACTATTGAGTTTCAAATTAATGGAGATGCAATTAATTTTATATAACAAACTATAAATATTCGTATATATTTATAATATAATAGACGATATAACCTTACTACTATTATAAATGTGAAAGTAACTTGTAGTAAGTCTGTCTGTTACGCTTTCCGCTTAAACCTCTCAACCGATTTTAATGAAATTTGGCACAGACAATCTTTAGATCCTGAGAAAGGACATAGCCTATTCGAAAGCCATTAGCCTTTTTTATTCGAAATAAGGGTTGTAAGGGGTAGAAAAAGGGGATGAAAAGTTGTATGGAAGTATTAAGCTATTTTTAGAGCTAGAAACTTGAAACTTATTTTTCAGGCCATTCATTCGATATAAATAAACATGACATTCAAAGTTTATATAAGTTAAGGCAGAGGTATGGTACCCAAAAAAAACTATTCTACGCGGACGAAGTCGCGGGCACAGCTAGTAACATATATATGAAACAGGAATAAATTCAATAGATTCCATTTTGGTTTACTTACCATCCAACATTTTTAGCTCGACTATTCATCATATAAGTCCAAAAAGTATAGGCGCCGGTTTTATCAGGATTTAGATGACGGTACGTATCCACAAACCCATCTCCGAGCAAATCGCTCATGCCCGACCTCTCTTCAACAGTAAAACCGGCATTCTTTTTGTTCGTCTTGGGATTCGTTAAATCTGAAATTGACAAATTAAGTGTTTAACATTAATTTGTTTCTGATAAAGAGATGCAACTTATTGATACCAATTTTCGCTTGAATCACACTCGATAGAAATCATTAATGCATGCTTATCATATTGTACTAAATCATAATAAAAAAAGTATTCTAAAACAAGATTAGGTCATAACATTATGGCCCTTACCTCTAATTTACTGGTCAGAGTTACTACATCAATTAAACGAATATTGCCTTATTATGCAGTAGGTATAATATTTGTAGTGTGGTAGAACTAATATAAAATTCCAATCTTTCTTTAATCTCCAAGTTTTGTCTAACTATTGAGTTCACAATGGATGTTTCCGCAATATAGTAGGATTTTAACACAACGAACGTACGAGTACATGACCTTTTAAAAAGTTTAGTTTCCGTAAATATACAACATTGAAGATGAGTCGATTTTATAACTTTTTTTAAGTTTATACTTTTTTGCCTGAATCTGCTGATAGAATAGCACAATAAAGTATTACTGTTTGACTTGACTAGGACAACTTTAGAAATATCGCTGAATAAAAAAAAGGTTGCAGTTATCGTTGATGAACACCCCTTATCATTTCTGTAAATGGTACTTTGTATCTCAAATATTATCATCATTTATTATATTTAAGTCTACATTTTGTTAATGAGACTATCCGATTTAATAGAAAGGAATCTTTATACTGCAACATGAATAGTGCAATTCGCAGGTAATCCGTTAATATGCTGTATTTTGTTAAAATAAAATGAAAACATACCTATTTCATTATGCGCCACGTTCATGTCGCCGCATATTATCACAGGCTTCTTTTTATCTAATTCTTTAACATACTTGCGGAACTCTTCATTCCATTGCAGTCTTTTAGGTAGCGTGACTAGTTTGCGCCCAGCGTTTGGGACGTATGTACTTATCAAATAAAAGTGTTCGTATTCGGCAGTGATGATCCGGCCCTCACTATCCAATTCCTCGTTTTGCAAACCATACTGAACGTTCATCGCTAATTTCGTCGTGTAGATACCTACGCCAGCGTAGCCATCTTTATCACTGCATAACCAGTACGCGTGATAACCGGGAACATTTGCGATTTCGTCAGGAAGCTTATCTTGGGCACATTTCACTTCTTGTAAACAAAGTATATCAGGCTTCTCATATTTTAAAAAGTCTAAACCCCCTTTACTTAGCCACGCCCTTATACCGTCGACATTCCAGCTGGATATTTTAAAATTCCATTCTTTTCCCTGGTTATTTTTAGATGAATTAGAAAAATCTAAATCTTCATAGTTAGTAACAGCTTTATTTTTAGGTGCTGCCTTCTTTTTGCTGTCCTCCGTAGGAGCTGCAAATTAAATGATTCCATATCTTTCAATGCTAATAGAAAATCTTATAACAACTAGTCCATTAGTTGATATATCATGCAGGACTAATATTATCAGAAGTGTTTATTTACCTCGAATTATACACACTTAACCTGTATGTGCCTGTTTATTAACTAATAACATAACACTTCAAGAATAAAAATAACATGACCCATTTTTAATATGATTTTCATTATCTCAAATAAACTAAAACATGTGCCCAAATTATATCATGCACATTGTATCTAGTATAACTATACATTAGGAACATAATTTTTAAGATATAAAGGCAATTACTTATGTATTAGGCTTTTTAGTTAGTCACCTATACCAAGGACCTACACAAAGCATTTAGTTAATTTCTACTAATATAAAACATGCATGTTTACCCAAGTGTTACTATAGAATATTCTTATTGCATAGTTGGTATACATGTGAAGGTGTTATGTATGAAACAAAAGGGCTGTCCAGACTCAGGTGTTTAAGGATTATCATTGACAAGATTAAAGTTCAGCTCCTGAGAAGCAGAATATATATATAAGTCTGAGTAACCCTGAATGAAGATGAAAGGTCAAAATAAATAAAAGCATAAAAAATGCATAATCAAAAAAACATTTATTTATTAAATTATTAATAAGAGACAAGAAATCTTAGAACTCGATGAGAAACAATGTCAATGCTATATAAACACTTATCATTAATTAACAGAATTATTTACCCTTCTCTTCAGCTTGCTTGCGTCGCCTCTTTGTAGGTTGTTCACCAGTGTCCTGAGGATCATCTTCATTTTCTGAAACTTCAACTACTTTCTTCTGACCCCGTTTACCTTTAGCAGGTTTTTCAGGGACTTCATCGTCCTCTTCATTTTTAGTATCACCTATAAAAATGAAAATAAAATTTAAGTGTATTAGCTACTAAGTATTTAAATGATGACATCATACTTATATTTAGTAACAAATATGGAAGAAAAATTTTCACTATCAATAGGATTTCTAAATGATTGTATGATATTCTTAAAAAATAAAATATATAGCACCTTTGCTTTTATCCTCTTTTTTGGTAGGTTTACGCTTTTTAGAAGCTGGTTCTACCTTTTCTTTAGGCTCCTTTTTAGTCAGGCCTTTCTTTCCTTGATATTTTCTCCCTTTGACTTCCTTTTTCGTGGGTTCATCAGTAAGAACATCATCTTCTAACTCTTTAACATCATCTTGAGATACTTCATCACTTTCCGGTGTTTTCTCTTTAACAGCTTTAGGCTGTGCCTTCTTTCTTCCCTTGGCAGGAGCTGGTTCAGGTTTGGCATCCTCTTCTTGAGATTCAGTCTTATCCTCATGCCGAGATTCAGTATCAACTTTGGTTGGTGCCTTACGCCCTCTACCTTTACCAGATGTTTTTGGCTTTGCTTCAGCTACCTCAACTTTCTCATTTGTACCATTCTTAGCTTGTTTAGGTTTTTTTCCTTTGGGGTTTTGTTTGGGTTTAGATTCAGTTTCTTTTTTTATTTGTTTTTTACCCCCTTTAACAGGCTGTGGCTCTTCTACATCACCATTCATACTCATAGGTGAATCTTCACCATTTTGTTTTTTTTCATCCGTGTAAGAGGAGGATTCCTCTTCAGCAGAATTGTCTCCATTAGAAGATTTTTCCCCATCATTTTCTTCTGAATTTTTTTTTCTACCTTTTTTAGCTGGTGGTGCTGTTTCATCAGTTTGTTCTAATCCATTTGAATTCTTAATATGTTTAGTTTTTTTTTCAATGATGGGTTTCATTTGGTCTGCTGTTTCAGTTTCCGGTACATCTGGCTCTTGGTCTTCAATATTTTTTGCTTTACCACGCCCCTTCTTTGGTACCTCATTCTCAGATACTTTGACATCAACAGTTTTCTGTAAACAAACACAGTAACGACTGTGAGCCAGTACCGTAATGTCAACCACTATATACTTACTCAGGTCATTGCAGATTACAAACAGAATCTTGATTTTATAAAATGAAGTATCAAACATATTTTCTCCTATTAAAATATACGATATATATATATATAGAATACAGTTATAATACAGACAGTCGATATGGTGTTGTTAAGCAACATATTTATTTATATTATTAGTACTGCTGTTATTTTTCAATTATAATAAACTACATAGCATGCTACTTCACAAAAAATCAGTGATGGAATAATATGTTTTGATTATAATATTTACTACGTATTGAATCAATCTAGTCAACCAATCATTACTTAGTAATTTTGGAGGGAAGAAGCCATGTGTTTACAACCTGTGTAAAGGAAATGAAACCCGTAAAGCAGGAACCGAAAATAATTATATTATAGCAAACGACAAAAAAAAGGAAAGACGTTATTCAAATTACTAGTATTAACAATGCAAACCAGTTCCAAAAGTACAAACATGTCTAGATAGAAACTAAAATTACTGTACCTTTACTTTCGCACTTCTAGGCGCCATTTTCACTGATATATTATTGTAAGAACTGGACACGATTGTTAAATATTTGGATGAAAAATTACTGCAATTTTATAAATCCGCGTCTATCATGGAAGGTGGCAGGCAAGCGAAAAGTTACCGGTAATATGACAGAAAACGCCAATGCCGCCAATTTTTTGAGACAAAAGCTCGGACGTCAACTATAGCTGCGTTCGTGTTTTTAAATGTGTCCATAGAAGACATCCATGGCTCAAGCAAGGTTTGTACACACAGCAACATATTAACCTACAAAGATTTTTCGAAAGTTAGCAATCGATATTAATCTATAAAGAAAAGACTGAGTTCTAAATTAATTATGAAAATTTAACAGATTGGGATAGGTTGATCTGTTGCTCACCTACGTCAACAGAATACATATTGAACTGATTTTAATATTTGTTGTTTGTATTTTTTTTAAATTTCCCTCTTAAAAGTAAGGAATCTATAATTAAAAACATATGTCTGTGTCACTACGTTGCGGTTCATTGTAGGAACGATACATTGGGTTCTAGCAGAAAGTATTGTTTTTATACTCCTTTAACGCGAAGGTATTGGGTGAACGGATTTATACTCTCTATGTTGTATACTCTGGTGACTCGATAAAAGAGTGGATTACTTTATGTGAGCACAATAAGCTATATCACTTGTGACGGACAAACAATATGAGCATAATAAACTTAGTAAGCCTTTCAAAGTAGCTCATAAGCAAACGGCCCAAATTGTGCCCATGGCAAAAGAATTTAACAATCTTTTTTGGCACTATTTCTAGGTTACCTATATGTATCTTTTAAAAAGGGCTCCAGACTAAGCAGCAATATTCCTGTATACTTCTAGCTAAGCCAAGAAAGAGAAGCAGTGTGCTTTGCGATGATCTAAAGCCTCTATTTGACCTAAATATTAGCCCTTATTATTATTAGAGTTCTACCCACTACGATATAAGCAGTGAATAGCATTAACAACATTTGCACTTCAATAATATGCTGCCATACAGACGATATAATACATTTTATTTTTTTACTTTTAATCGATCAACTAAAAATAAACCATGTTGCAAATTTTGGAACTGCTTATTCCCGAGGGGAGACTGAATTAAACGCTGTTGTTAGCTGTCAAAGTCGTCAACGTTGTATTGCGTCAGATGCGTATGTGTCAGACCGATTTGCACAGAAGCTCTCGGCAACGTGGTATTCTTAAATTTTTCAGATGGTTTAGAGTTGTTTTATAATTGGAAGTTAAAAAGTATATTGGTTGTTTGTATCTGTAAAATCATATTCAATATGGTGTGTATTTATTATTTCGTTATATATATATTTCAAATAATCATTAAAATATTTATATTTATTTTGTCTATCGAATAGGAATTAAAAGGATTGTTGAATACGTTTCCTTTTTGTAGGAAATATACAAGTTAATTCTTGATCGTCGTTTGCCGTCGTCCAATTAAAGTCGTGTCGAAAAAGGCCCTTTTCAATAACCAAACTCATTAAGATTGCATGCAACAGATGCAAATTTCAACAATCATTCCTGATATTATCTAGTTTTTATCAATTTTGCTTCAAATTTATAAATTTAATATAATTCTCAATATTAATTCTGTGCTTTTACACCTTTTTTGAAGAATAATTTATCAATTTTTCTAAGGTTCTGTTGCATTTTATTAATTTTGTAATATAACAGGCCTCTATGTATAAAATTTATGTTGTATTTATTAAATTCCAGGATTGTGTACCCTAATGTATTGTATATAATGTGATGTATATAAATTATATACTATGTGAAAATGCAAACTATTCAGTGTTTAAAAGTAGTTTTATTATAAATCGAGAACACACAAATAAAAAAAAAAAAATAGTTATTAGATGTACTAATAGTTTATATTTCAATTTAGGCTGCTGGAGATCGAAAGGGGACATTTAAAGTTGAATATCTTCAAGAAATTGAGAAGAAGGTCCAGGAAAGATGGGAGCAAGAAAATATATTTGAGGTGGAAGCACCAAGTGATGGTAAACCCCATAAGAAATACCTTTGTACATTCCCATATCCCTACATGAATGGCCGTCTACACTTGGGTCACACATTTTCACTATCAAAATGTGAGGTAAGTTGATATAATTATTAAATTAATATGATAATAATTTGACATTACATGAGATATTGTAATTCTGTAATTGAAAAGTCTTCAATTTACTGATGGTTTTCAGTTTGCAACCAGATATTACAGACTCAAAGGCAGGATAGTCCTATTCCCCTTTGGTTTTCACTGCACTGGAATGCCTATAAAGGCTTGTGCAGATAAACTAAAGAGAGAAATGGAGGTGTATGGATGTCCTCCAGTATTTCCTGAAGAAGAGGAAGTTTTACAGAAAGAGGAAGGTGACATTGTACCTAAAGACAAAAGTAAAGGAAAAAAGAGTAAAGCAGTTGCAAAGACTGGAGCGGCAAAGTTCCAGTGGCAAATCATGAGAAGTCTTGGTATACCAGATGAAGAGATTAAAGAGTTTGCAAATGAAAGTTACTGGCTGGAATACTTTCCACCAAGAGCTGTTGCTGACTTAAAAAGAATGGGTATTCATGTGAGTTTATTTTAAATTCTTTTTCTTTTATATAACTAAATAAGGAAATGCATGCAAAGCATGATAGTAAGCATTACCATAGAATATAGAGGCTTCATCACCATCATCATCATACCAGCTATTGGAAGTCTACTGCTGGACATAGAACTCTTCAAGAAAGGAGGTTTTCATATATTATATAAGTATATTTGCAGCGCTGGGCAAGCATGTTCACAATAGCAGAACGCAGCTTGTGTGACTGGGATGCTCCTGCCCATTCCCGCCCTATGCCTTTAAGCTGCACTGTTACAGATGGATATACTGCCATCTGTCATTTCTGGTACCATAGTCGCCTCTTACAATACCTGGCGCAGTAGGAGGTATTATTTTACTCTGCCTCCTCACAGCAAGATATATAGATGCTTGTATCATAACAAATATATCAGTAGTGCATCACCAATCATATGACCTGAAGATATTGACACATTTATTTAATAATTTCTGTCAGGTCCTGCCCCCATGTTCACTGTGTCATGTTCTGCTATGTAATGTTCTTACACTACAAAACAGTACATGGCAATACAAACTTTGCTGTCAGGCTATGGAAATGGGTTAGAGTAATGTACCAATGCTTATTACCTTTGTAATTATCAATTATTGTATCAAAAATTTTGCATGAAATCCATGTTACAGGTTGATTGGCGTCGTAAGTTCATAACAACTGATGCCAACCCATTTTATGACTCCTTCATTAGATGGCAATTCAATCACCTTAAAGAACGTAATAAAATCATGTATGGTAAAAGATACACCATATTCTCGCCGTTAGACAAACAGCCCTGTATGGACCACGATAGAAGCACAGGCGAGGGGGCAGGACCTCAAGAATACACTCTTATTAAAATGGAAATTCAACAACCTTATCCTGATGCTTTCAAGTAATTATTTTACTAATTTGGATAAAATTTCATAATTTTTTAAAAATAATTAATGCTATTAATAATCTTTAGGTCCATGAAAGATAAGAAGGTGAGCCTTGTCGCGGCGACTTTGAGGCCTGAAACCATGTACGGACAAACCAATTGCTGGGTGCGTCCGGACATGAAATACATTGGCTTTGAAACAGTGAAGGATGGTATCTTTATCTGCACGCAGAGGGCAGCAAGAAACATGGCTTATCAAGGATTTACTACACAAGATGGAGAGTTCAAAGTTCTGTTGGAGGTTGTAGGAGAAGAACTCCTTGGAGTCGCTGTGAAATCACCATTTACTTGTTATCCTAAAATATATTGCATGCCAATGTTGACCATCAAAGAAGATAAAGGTACAGGTATAGTCACAAGTGTTCCCTCAGATTCTCCTGACGATTATGCCGCCCTAGTAGATCTGCAGAAGAAACCTGCATTCAGAGAAAAATATGGCATAAAAGATGAAATGATACTGCCCTTCAATCCTGTACCTATACTCGAAATACCTGAATTTGGAAAATTGCCAGCTGTACACATCTATGAAAAGCTCAAAATTCAAAGTCAGAATGACAAGGATAAGCTAACCCAAGCTAAAGAGATGGTCTACCTGAAAGGCTTTTATGATGGTGTTCTATTAGTCGGAGATTATAAAGGAAGTAAAATCCAGGATGTTAAAAAGAATTTACAAACAAAACTCATTGAAGAAAATGGTGCAGTGATATATTATGAGCCTGAAAAGACTATTATTTCAAGATCTGGTGATGAATGCGTTGTAGCCCTTTGTAATCAATGGTACCTTGACTATGGCAATGAGGAATGGAAGAGTCAAGCAGAGAAGGCACTGAGTGCAATGAACACTTTCCATGATGAGGTCCGGAAAAATTTCCAAGCTACACTTAAGTGGCTTCATGAATATGCATGCTCTAGAACTTATGGTCTTGGTATGTACTTACCATTTATAAACAGTGTGTATCACATACTGCAGATCATATTAATTTGTTTTGGTTTTTAGGTACAAAATTACCTTGGGACACCCAGTGGGTGATTGAATCACTTTCCGATTCCACAATCTATAATGCATATTACACCATATCGCATTTCCTACAAGGAGGCACCTTTAGAGGAAACAAGGAAAATGCTCTCAAAATAAAACCAGAGGAGATGACTTCAGAGGTTTGGGACTATATATTCTTCAAGGAAGCACCTTTTCCTACAAAAACTAAAATAGCAAAGAAATCGTTGGATCTGATGAGGAATTCATTCCAATTTTGGTAAGTCAATACAGGAAATAACATTAATAATATTCTCGGATAATGACACTTAATAATAACTGGCCTTGGTTTAAGATAAAAGATTAGTGATGCACTAGTGAAATCTCTGTGACTTTTATTATTTTCTTGACATTTAATAGACAATTAATGTTTACTTCATTTAAGTCTATCATTGTGTAATTCAAGCGTATGTAATGATTATTTTAATAAATTTTATGTATTTATAGGGCATTTTGTATAAAATAAAAAACTTAATACATTTCTACTCCACATTATCTGTGGTAAATTTTGAGTCAATCCATATGCACATTTTTTTAAAATAAGGATACAAAATTTTCGCTTCAGATATTATTAATATATAGATTATAGATATAAAAAAGTATTAATACTTATTATTTAGAAAATGATTTTATCCAAAAGTTTAAACTTATTATAATTCATATTACAACTTTTTCTTATTAATGTCTTGTTTAACAGGTATCCCGTTGACCTGCGAGCATCTGGTAAAGACTTGATTCAAAACCATCTTACCTTCTACATTTACAACCACTGCGCCATGTGGCCAAACGAGGATGACAAGTGGCCTAAAGGCGTCCGGGCAAACGGTCACCTTATGCTAAACTCGGCTAAGATGTCGAAATCGGAGGGAAACTTTTTGACGCTCTCCGAGTCTATCGAAAAGTTCAGCGCGGACGGTATGCGTTTGACGCTGGCTGACGCCGGCGATTCGGTTGAAGACGCGAACTTCGTGGAGAGTACGGCGGACGCGGCCATCTTGAGACTTTACACGTTCATCGAGTGGGTGAAGGAGACGATGGCCGCCAAGTCTACCCTCAGGACGGGTTTGTGGATATTAATTCACTTGCATACGGTATTCGACGGACTCAATCGATCGGATGGAAGTAATCCTATCTTTTAGGCCTACGGTCGTGGGTTCGATCACCACCCGGGAAAAATATTTATATCATGATATTTGTGTTTGTTCTAAGTCTGGGTGTTAAAAATATGCATTTAAGCATTATATTTGTGGTTCTTCTGTTATCTGATTTCCGTAATGCAAGTGCTTTAAGCGACTTACCGCGGAGTCAGGTTAATGTATGAGATGATTCATTATTATGCCTATAAATATTTGTGACCTGAAGTTAAAAGTTATAATAATCGTGACCTATGCGGCGCGCCTCTAGAGCCCCATGTCTCCGACATCGTTGATCGCGATACGTACAACTTCACACATTCTTTTCTTACAAAAGTGCCTCTACCATGTTTATCGGCTAACGCGTGCAATCCTTGCCCCTCGAGCGATAATAGACTTCAGGACCGCCGGGCTCACTCATTTCTCCACTTTTGCTAACAAAAACTTAACTGGAGTACGCTGATACAATCAAGCCGTTCAATAATTTGATTGCACCCCTAAGTAGCCTGCCTAAGTAGGTTCTCCGTTTAGGAAGCATTAAGTTTTCCGAAAAAAGAAGATCTCTCCTTTTCGCAAACCAAGTGATATCTATCTACGATAAAGCAGGGGACGCCTGACGGCCGATACCTACAGGGAACTTCGGACTGCCGATATTAAGATGATGATATAACTTGATTTCACAATAATATAGTAAGTGTTATATAGGCCACCAAATTTATATCTAACCTCATAATCCGTTCCACAGGCGAATACAACTTCCACGACAAAGTGTTCGTCAGCGAAATCAATACTAAGATAATCCAAACGGACGACAACTACCGCAAGATGTTGTTCAAGGAGGCGCTGAAGAGCGGGTTCTTCGAGCTGCAGGCCGCGCGCGACAAGTACCGCGAGCTGTGCGCGGGCGCCGGCCCGCACGCCGGCCTGCTGGCGCGCTACATCGACACGCAGGCGCGCCTCATGGCGCCCATATGCCCGCACGTGGCCGACCATGTCTGGGAGCTGCTGGGAAACGTGAGTCTGTCTCTGCTACTAATTTGTATGTAATCATGCAACGAAATATTCTGCACTGCTTTACGTAAAAAGTTTTGGCTGGAACCAGCGTGTAGAGGCTGCCCTTCTTTTGTGATATCCTATTTTTGAGTCTATTAAAATACTGAAGTGTAGATCTACCATGTGGTAACTATAATAACCGCTAGTATCAAATATGATACTAGCGGCCCGCCCGGGCTTCGTAACCGTACGAATATAAAAAATATAAGTTACTAGCGGCCCATACCGGCTTCGTAATATCGCATAAGGTTAAGCCGTGGTGTTTATAAATGTTATCTGAACAGCAATTATTGCATAATGCCATTGTAATAAGATAAAATATGAATGAACTACTCTGATACGATGTTTTTTTAACCTACAGAAAAAAAGTATCCTGCATGAAAAGTGGCCAGTAGCAGGCGACATAGATGAGGTTGCGATAAAAGCGAGCGACTATCTCATGGACGCCGCGCACTCGTTCCGTATCTACCTGAAGAACCACTGCGCTGTCAAGAAGCCGAAGAAGGGCGAAGTGCCACAACCTGAGAAGAAACCAAACAAGGCTGTTATATGGGTCGCTAAGGAGTTCCCAAGGTGGCAACACATAATTCTGACCACTTTGAAGGAGCTAAATGGGGTAATTGTTTGGATAATTTGTTTTTAGTGTTTTTAGTGTTTTAGGGGCCCTTGTAACATACTTTGTCTTAGACCGATCTTAAAAAGGGCACTATTTTTGATAAGGACCTCCATATATATATGTATCTTGGGGGTATTGACGCACGAAAAAATATTTATTAAGGAACTAAAAAAATATCGATTACAACGAATTTGCGTAGGTTTAAAATGTCAGCATGTACCTTACCTTATCACAGTATAGTTTACTATCAGTCGTAGTATGGGTACTGACAACTGTCGGACTATTATATCTAGGTCTCAAAATGTGGACCTATTCTTGATGCCAACCGTATCCAAAGCTTATTCTTGTATTACAGATTATACTAATTGATTAAATTGCTTTAACTGTAATTTTTAAAACAATGGTTTGTCAGCGCCAATCACTACTACGTATTCAAAGAACCTTTATCACAGTCAGATTTTCTTGCCATTTTTTTTCTCGTGTAATGAACTTGCAGGGTGTCAACTTACTACTCAACGTCCTATTTGTTCAAAAAACAGATCAGCAGTGTCATCGATCATTTAAGTTTAATGCGGGAATTTACATTCAGCCCATATGGACAGGGAAGCGGGTAGCGCGTGACTGTAAATGCGACTTCACATGTCAATCCCTGGATTGTCGGTTTTTCGTGCGGACTTCAAAGGGCGGGCAGCGTCAGCGGCAGTGCGTTTTTACATTCAGCATTCGCGCTCAGTTACCGCCCGACGTCAGACATTAGTCATTGTTGCGAGACGCTCGGTAAAGAAGTATAAGGGCTGAATGTAAACTCATTCGTGTCTTTGTTGCCGCGGCAGTATTTAGGGCAATATTGCCGGCAGCGATAGAAGCAGTAAAAGGGGCTGAGTGTAAATCGGGCGTAAGATTATTTATTTGTATAGAGAAAAATAAAAGTGCCTGCAATAGGCCTGTTGACATAAAGATAATTTCGAGTCGAGTTTGAGTACCAACCGCACGTCTCTCAGCCGGCAGGTCTCCCGGACAACAAGACGATCTCGAGCAAGCTGAGCGAGATCGGCGACCTGAAGAAGTACATGAAGCGCGTGATGCCGTTCGTGCAGGCCACGCGCGACCACGTGGCGCGCGCCGGCGCCGCCGCGCTCAGCCTGGGCCTGCCCTTCGACGAGGCCGCGCTGCTGCGGGACAACCGCCACTACCTGCTCGCCACCCTGGATGTGAGGATTCTTTCCCCCTATATCGCACCTCTATATGAACACTGCAGCAAATTAAAGATTATAGTTTTATGTAGACCTTTCGGAATTGACGTAAATTATCACATCAGGTTCAATGATTCGCGCAATCAATTCGGATATAAAACTTCTCTAAACATGTTGTCTGTTAAAATCTACCAGAAAAAATTAGATTTTCATTTAAATATACAACTACATCGCGATGTTTCTAAAAAAACTGGAAAATATATTATTTTGATTTTCTAGTCTTTATCTAAGAATGCGATATATATATATATTAAACTTTGCGTCGAACCGACAGATGTCAGTAAAACCATAAATTTTTAAAATTTGAACAATAAATTGAAAAAATTGTAATACACGGCAACAGTTAAAAGGATTTAAGTAACAGATATTTCAGAACATTTTATTTTAGTAAGTCTACGAGAAATAATTTCCACTTAAATAGTTTCTTTCTTATTTAAATCAAAAATGAGCAGGGATTACGGCATGCTATCTATATAAATGAAAATGAATCGTCGAAATGTTTCACCGAATTAGACAATTTAACTGTAGGCAGATCTCTTATAAAAGTTGTCTGCATTGGTATCTCATTCTCGCCTATTTCTGTCAATAGAAGTATTTACATTGCTGTGTTTCGGTTTCAAAGGTGAGAGTAGTGAAATAACTGGGTTAATGTGACATAGTATCTTCAGTTCTCCGGGTTGACAATGCGCTTATGTTATCTTTGTGAACACACCAGTCTTGATAGGCTGCTATAGGTGGTCACGTTTACCATCAAACGGACCGTATGCTTGTCTGCTGACTTCATAATAATATTAATAATCCTTAAAACATGTCACGTAACCCGAATTTTTTTACCAAAATTATACACACGTTATACACTCGTTAAATTACACACGTTCACAGTTGGTCTATACTATATACCGGCGCGAAAGCAAAACACCTCACTAAATGAGATAATATTAAATAAAAAGAAAATAATAATAAAAATCTTTTTGTAATTGTTAGGACAAGATTTGAGGGATAGAGTAGGGACCGGATTAAAACTCGCATGTAGAATGGGACAAAATTTTACAAGTACCTACGTAATCTGCACGAAGTCGGGGCGGCCTAGTACTGTCACAAATATTATTATCGACAAAACACATAAAATATTTTATCCCCGTATATCTATGTGGGTCAAGCTACGAGGTGCTTCTAGTAATATTATAAACTGCATAGGTGTCTTTTTTGTTAATAATAATTTCTCTATGCCGTACAAACCTGGTTCCTAATAATTAAAAATACAATAAACAAAGAAAAACGAAAGTTTCGCTATTCTTTTGTCACTTAATCACATTAAAGATATAAAACTGACTGAAGCCTGGAGTTGTATATAGCCTATATTATGTTATCCAAGTAAAGTTACGCTTTACGACATGGCGGGCAACGGCTGGTTCATAATTGGGCAAATAAATATGCTCTCAAAGTTAAAATAAATTAAATGTTTTGATAATTTTTGTTACTACGTAAGTTTGAAAGAAGTTCAATAAGAAGTACTTATTTCTTAATCGTAAATGTCTACAGCGTTATTCACGAACGAAATTTAATTATAATTCCCGTTGTTAAATGTTGATAACACTTTTACGGTAGCGTGATAATTTCTATAATATGTGATGACAAGAACCAATCCCTACTAATATTATAAATGTGAAAGTAACTCTGTCTGTCTGTTACTTTTCCGCTTAAACCTCTCAACCGATTTTGATGAAATTTGGCACAGACAATCTTTAGACCCTGAGAAAGGACATAGGCTATTTTTAATCCTAAATAAGGTACACCCTTATGTTATGTAACTGTTTTAAGTTTTCACAAACTGAAATTTTAACTCTTCTTTATTTTACGTGTATGTGTATGTGTATTTTACGTGATTACTGTTCGGTAAATGCTTTCAAAGCCAACCGTTAGGTAGTCGATTGTGTAAACGTAAATAAGTAAAGATCTAGAACAAGAATCATTAGGAACAAACCTAGTATCATGGATGCTCCTCTCCTGTGAATCGCAGCGTGATGTACATAGCCTACCTTGATAAATGGGCTATCTGACACTGATGGTTATTTTTTTAAATCGATCTAGCAGTTCCTGAGATTATTACGTTCAACCAAACAAACAAACAAACTCTTTAGCTTTATATTAGTATAGAACATTGAAATTTGATTTATTATTCACTAGCACATTTCACCCGCAATGTAGATAAAAAAAGGTAATTGTGGGTTATCCCTAAGAGATAGATATGCGATCGCGGACATTTTGTTGATCTTTTTAAGGTACAATGTTGATCTATCTCGTCGGGTTCAGCCAGTGATTGCAATTTAAGCCCAAAAGTGTTTATGTCCGACATTACATTAGAACTTTAAAATTATGTTTGACTATATTATCCATGTATTATAGATAAAAAACCCTCCTCTTGAATCACTCTTTCTCATTTCATCATCTCTGAAATAAAATTTATTAAGATTAACTATAAATTTTCTTTTACTATCTATTTTTTTAAACGAAAAAAGTGCTAAATGCTAAGATTAAAATGTTTTGTAATTTTTCTAAATAAAAATACCTTTTTAGCTGGACTCCCTAGAGGTGAAGTTCACGGACGACCCAGAGGCTTCGGAGAAGACCCGCGAGGACTGCGCCCCGGGAGCTCCTCACATCAATTTCTCGTGGGAGCCGCGCGTGGAACTGCGTCTCGTCAACCCCACCCCAATGAACGGCCTGTTTACGATCACCGTGGGCGTAGCGGATGGGGACTCGGTTGAGAAACTGAAGGCAAAGGTTGTGAAGGAGGTCAAAGCTATCAAAGGTAAGAATGTGGCTGAAACCGATTCTTATGAATTGCCGTTTTCTGAATTCGTGTTTGCTACTTTTCGAAACGAATGTGATTGAATTATTATTGGTTAAGCTTTAATTCACTCTTATTTGAAAGAATATATTTTAAGTTGTTTATTTTACATCTGTTGTATAAAGAATTTTTGTTTTGAAATCTCACCCCATCTTCTAAGGAGTTGTGGTCAGATTTTCAATGACAAATGATGCGCGATTGTTTTGTTGATGACGATGACGTTCTACCCTGAAAATTGCGAAATATTCCATACAAACTTCCACTCCTCATTTTAAGGAAGTGGGTTAGATAGAGACAAATAGTAGCCTGTGTCCACCCCTTTCAACTATCTCCACTTAAGACACACACACACACACACACACTTTCTCATTTATAATCTAAGTATGGATATGTATCCCCAGGATACTGCGGCGTATACTTTCAGTCAAATCATAACGGAACGAATTTTTCGCCAGTAAGGGCGCTAGGCCGTGTCCGCAAAGTATCTCGGAGCACGGTATATTGTTTTTATTTTCAGATGTAACCGCTCTGAAAGTATGGCGATACCGCGACCCCCTGCTCGGCCCTAGGAAGATCCCGGCGCCCGGCGACCACGAGGCCAAATGTATTGTGTTGGACAACTCTGCAGTATTAAAAGTAGATGTGACCGCCAACAAAGTTGAGCTAGTCAGCGATGGGAAGAATTTAGAGTTAGGCGAACAGTTAATTTATACATATGAAAAGTGAAACTTTTTATTTTGTGCTCGTCCCTTTTTAATTTAACATTGAACAGTTTTTCCAAATTGCTTACATGGTAAACTAATAAATTATTTATTTATTATACCATGTTGTTTTGTTTTATTTATCTAAATGTACATAAAACGACAAATTTATGTAAAGTTTTTTATATTTCACAGCCAAATTTAGGTCATAATTGATAATGAGTTTTTGATAAGAACACAGTAGGTATGTAATTACCGTAAATTTTTAATCTACAAGAAAGTAAAAATGTTGTAAAGCGCAGTTTTCATGAAGGGGATGCTGCAGCTTTTCACCGCCCTGTGGATTTGGGCTACACTGTTTTGGATGGATATACCATCATCAGTCGATTCTGGGACCTTAGTCGCCTTTTACAACACTTGGTACAGGGGAAGGTGTAGTACCCTACCGGTATCTCACGGTTCTTATACTACACCTATTTTTTTAGTTAGATGTCTGACAAGGACTGGGGAAATGACTTATATACTATAAATTAGGCGAAATATTGATTCCACAAACTCATAATATCTAACTTATTTTAAAACCGTCTTGCCTGGTAAATACTATTGTCTAAGCCATTATTAAAAAAATTTGTGTTTTTTCTCGGACGAACTTAATGCTGCACTACTCAGACGTCTACTACAACGCCACCAGTATCTACCAGCGTTCCCCGCGGCGGCATTTCCCGCGCTATAATGAAACATTTGAATTAAAATCTCGCACGCACGCTACTCTTTATTTTAATAATATACTTAGCAAGTGTTTACTCATTTCTTGTAAGATGTACCCACGCCATGGAAAAGGGTTACGAGAAAGGTCAGTTATGCCGAAATTAGATAGATGGATAGTGGTATTAACTATGAAATGAATAAGAAAAAAATAACTCACAGCCCGTTTTCGAATTGCGGTCTTTTTTCTTATTATTGGATATTTAGGTTTTCAAAAAAGTAAAAAACACTGCGGTTTTAATTCAGGAATTAAAACACTAAGGCACTAGGACACAAGGAGACACTATGTATTAGGTATTTTTGAGTAATAGAGCGACAAGCAAGAAAGACAAAAATATGAACTCAAGAAGTTGGAACGTGACGTCATCGGGACATATCCCGATAAAAAATGCGCGAGGCATACCTCGCGCATCTTTTAATAATTTTGAGAGAAAATCACACTTTGATCGACATTATCTTAGTTATATTTAGGAGTTAAAACGTAGATGTTCTTGTATTTTCTTCTAGAATACTTTAGCTTACACATAAATAAATTAATACATAAAATCATAGCCAGCTTGGTTAGTTTTTAGCTGAAGGCCGAAATACAATTTATTATAGATTAAAGGTGCCTGGCCGATTGAGTAAAATCAATGGAACGACTTTTAATACTACGAAGGACTTGTAATAGAAAAATGCATCAAGCTGAAGGTTTTACTCGATAATAGTAGCTTTAAATTAGACAAAGCTACTATTATCCAAACTTTATTTTGGAGATAGTTCTTATCTTAATATCTTGGGAAATGGACAGAGGAATTTGACTTATAGCACGAGTGCAACGAGGATAAAAAATGGTCATATGACATGGGTTGTCTCTAAGCGATGGACATATACCATCGCGGACTTTTTTGTAGACAATTTTAATTTGTGCAATACTAGCACATATTTTGATGGGCCGTAGGGTTCAGCCGGTGTTTGCAATTTAATAGCAAAAAAATGTGTTTATTAATGACATCACATTAGAAACTTCTTAAATTTTCAGTGTTTATTATATTTCACATTTAAACCTTCCTCTTGAATCGCTTATATGTAATTAAAAAACAGCATCAAAATTTGTTCCGTAGATTTAAAAATCTAAGCATACACAGAGACAGACAGACATCGGAAAGTGACTTTGTTTTATACTATGTAGTGATGAAATTGGATAGTCCTGAACTATATTAAATTGAATCACTTTTTATCTAGTTTGGGTAATCGCCCTAGAATCAGAGCTTTATCACAGGATCTCAGTAAAATGCTTGGTAAATGTAATAATATAATTTATTAACATATAAACGGTTATTCACAGAGAATGTCAAACATCATAGGACAGGAGGTATGGCTAGCGAGCTTGGGCGGCGGGGGCTACGCGGGCCCGTTGGCGAACAGTTTGTCTAGCCCCGCGCCCTCGGGCGCCTCGAGCGCGCTGCGCGGCTTGTCCTTGGCGGCGGCCATCGTGGGCAGGTCGAGGATGTACACCTCCTTCTTGAATAGCTGCCCTACGTTCCGGCCGATTAGCTGCAATGAGAAATTACGTTTTTACAGGTGTTTTTACCTTCCGGTCTGACTTGGGCGGACTTAATTATATAATATAAATTTCATTGTTCCTGTCTTTTAAGTGCAATTTAATTGACCGAATAATATTCTTTTAAATTAAAACTTTAAATATTGCATTATGTATTTTTTTATTTTTCATTCCATTTAATGTATTTCTACTGTTTTTTTATTGTCTATAAAAATAATCTGTTACGCTATTCTTTTCTTTAAGTTTTAAACTTACTAGATCGGTCCTGCAACACAATTGAATAACGAAATATGAAAGTATAATTTAACTTCGCTTGAGAAATAGGGAAGGACAGAGACTATGCGTCGAATTACTGACCCTGGAGGTGATCTTCTTAAAGAGGTCTCGCTTGCTTTTGTCGATCTTGGCAGGGCGCAGCGGCGCGGCGGCCAGCTTCTCGTCCAGCCGGTGCACGTCGTGCGCGTCCACGTCCGGGATCTCGCGCAGCACCGCCACGATGTGCGGGAACAGCGGCCGCAGCGCCTCGTACGCCTGCGCAACACGCCGGAACCCATTTATAAAGATTAAGTCTAATATTGCTATTAAAGTTCATTTTCAAACAATAGATAGGTGCCTAACCAGAAATGCTTATTTTTTAAAATAAGTTATAGGATTTTATTACACGAACGAACACAGCGCTTTTTGCATCGCCACGCATTTAAATAATTATAGATATTACAAGAAGTAATAAACACAAAAAAAAACGTTAGTTAAAGAACTAGCTACATTTACATAGTTCTAGATACCAAAGGTAAAATAAAAAGAGGGAAATTAGATAGAAAAATTTTGA
>JACJUM010003237.1:15414178-15473957 GCA_020976665.1 Heortia vitessoides
TACCAAAGGTAAAATAAAAAGAGGGAAATTAGATAGAAAAATTTTGACGTCGTTTTGGAAATAGGGACGCGAGGCACGCGAGCGCGCCGACACGAATCTGGGCACAGACACCGCGTGTACCTGCACGGCGAGCGCGAGCAGCGCGGCCTGGTTGGCGTCGTGCTGGCCGTGCGTGCGCAGCGCCTGCAGCACGGCCGCCAGCGCGCCGCTGGCCTCGCCCGCCGACACGTGGCCCGCCGCCAGCGCCGCGCGCAGCACGGGCAGCGCCAACGAGCACGCGCGCAGCGACGACATCGAGTCGTTCCACATCAGCGCCCATAGCACCTGTTGACGACGAACGAATTTATTACTCGATATTATATTCCGAAATTAGAGTAATCGCTCGTGAGTGGGCTGTTTAAATTGTTGTGGATAAAGGGGAATGCTTCCGTTATCGCGCGGGCCGGCACTGACCGTGTGAAGCGCGGCGGGCCCGGCCACGGGGTGCTGCAGCACGAGCGCGCCCAGCTCGGACACGTGGTCGGGCGTGCGCGCCGGCGCGGCCGCGGCGGGCGCGTCCTCCTCCATGTCGCCCGCGCTGGCCTCCACGCTCAGCCCGCCGTCCACCAAACAGATCTAAAAACGTCGATATGAAAAAGTTTACTTAATAAAAAGAAAGTCTAGTATTTTTATTTCTTAATTGCAGCAAAAAAATAAAGGGTCAAAAAATTTGGTATCAAATGTTTCTTCACTCGCGTTGCCGCTGTCGATTTTACTTTTATTAAGGATATAGGATTTTATTCGTTCCAGATAATAATCATTCTAAGAACGTGTTATGAATATTTCTTTTTTAATGTATGTATTATGCATTCAATAAGGTATCTATTTATTTAAAACAACTAAAATAATCTCACTTTAAGTAATTCTAAATGTTCCCGCGTTAGATGCCTGACCAGCATGTCTTCTAGAACTTCCTGTGATTCGCTGCCACCTTCCTCTTCTAATTTTCCAGATTCGTAAAGAGATGTGATATAATCCCATCGTTTCGATAAATGTTTTAACACTGCAAACAAAGATACATATTTATATATATTACTCTTACATGTATCGAGCATCGCGAGGATCATATTCCCCACTACATTTCTTACCGTTCTAACCCAGGACCCTCGACCCCCGCTAATTTAATATTATTAACAATTAACAAAATTGTATATTCTTCATGATGTCAAATAACTAGTTCCTTATTGATGTTATATTTATATTTCATTATCCTATATAACATACACAATACACACACCGAATGTCAGTTAGCTAGTAGTCAGCGGGCGAGGACTCACTGAACGGCGAGTAGTGTTCCAGCAGCGGCAGGGCGACGTCGTGGAAGTGCGCGGGCGGGCAGTGGTGCAGCAGCGGCTTGAGCGCGTTCCGCACGACCGGCCGCAGCCAGTGGTCGGGCAGCAGCTCCAGCGCGTGCAGCACCGACTCGATCAGGAACTTGGCCAGCCCCGGCGCGGCGTACAGCTCGCGGCCCAGCGTCGTCGCCGCCGCGCCCACTAGGTGACACACCTGGAACACCATGCGAGCGTTTACATTGAATGTCATTTGAGCGGCACAGAAGATGAAACATAAACATTGTTGCTGAGCAATGCCGGGCGATGACCTCTAGTTATCCTTTACCTAATTTTATGAGAATTTACAGGTGTGTTGTTTACTTTTTGAAATTGTTTGCAGAATAAATTTATAGTCGTAATCTTTATACATAAAAAAGTGTGTTAAGTTGTTTGTCCTGGATAAATTTTGGTGATTATATGCTAGTGTATACTATATATATAGTCAGATCGACGTATGAGATGTTGTGATAATTTGTTATTAAATAGCTGGTTCTAGAAGTCTAGCTGAAGTCTAGTTCTAGAAATTTTTTGCAGAACGATTTCAGACTCAGAGATAAGTAGCTTAGCCTATTACTGATATCAAAGGAAGGAGGAATTACAATTATAATATTAATTATAAAAACAAATACAATTGCATAAATTTTGTGTGGAGCACAATACGAATGAAAACTTCTATATAAATATTTTATAACGACACTACACATAATTTTTTATTAAAATAATGTACTCTGCATTGTGATAATGGAAGAAATAAATAATTATTATTATATTCGGTGTTACTTTTCTCAGCTCATTGCCTGGTTTCCTAACTGCATTATCGGGTCGCAGCCAAGTAAACTGCAGCTTGTACCGAGATAATTATCATTATTGCTACTGAACGCCGTCAACGACTCACGTTTTCGTGCAGCGTGTGCAGGTAGTTCTGCATGCGGTCGGCGGGCGCGGGCTGCGCGTCGTGGTCGCGCGGCGGGCCCGCCAGCCCCAGCAGGTTGCGCCGCTCGGCGGCCGGCGCGTCCAGCGCGCGCGCGTGGTCGGCGTGGCGCAGGCCGGCCGCGCCCGCCGCGTGCAGCTCGTGCAGCGAGCGGCACAGCGCCAGCGCCTGCGGGAACAGCGGCAGCACGTGCGAGCCGCACGGGTTGCGCCATATCGGGTTGCCGGCCGGGGTCACGCCCGCGCTGAAGCCCCCGCGGGACGCTCTGGAAGATAGTTTCACTTTGTAATTTTGTTTCGGCATATGGTGCTCTCTAGTTGAGAGCTGTAGAAACCTGGGTTCGAACGATCGATTTCAGATATTACTTTAGATTGCTTTTAGACTTTTTTGTGAAACTTTTTATGTTATTCAATTTAAAATCATCTAAATACTAAAAATATTTTCTCTTTATATCGATAAATTTCCACATAAGGTGCATCAAAAACCGTATACCTTACGGAAGAGTGAATTGTTAAATTCAATTTTATAATTAATACATGAATTTTAATAATTTGGATAAATCATTTATTAAAACTTGTTTTATTTGTCACACTTAATAACAATAATAAGTAACAAACAAAACCATGCGAACATTTAATATGTGGAAACGATTAAAAACAGTATTATCCATATATATAAGAGGAGAAGCTGACTGACAGACTGACATATCAACGCAAAGCCTTAACTATAAGGGTCAGAAAGTAGGAATGTTGTCCGCAGGCCCCTTACACCGGGCAGCACTCACTTGTCGGGGTCGGCGGGCACCTGCGTGCGCTTGACGACGCCCAGCGTGAGCGTGAGCGCGTGCAGCAGCGTGCGGCGCGCGCGCCCGCGCTCGTCGTCGGCCGGCGCCGCGCCCGCCGGCGCGTCCAGCCCCACCAGCCGCGCCAGCGCGCTCGCGCTCGCCACGTGCGCGCCCAGCCACTCCCAGCGCGAGCGGCAGTCGCCCAGCACCTGCCCACCACTGACACTTAATACCGTTGCGCGCGACCTTTCTCTGCGCTGCGATCGGTGGCCGACGATAGTGTATTGACGCACGCTATGAAATGTGGCCATTTTTATTTGTAATGGAGGTTTCGGTGCTTCGATGACGTCCGTCGCGCGTGCTACACTCAAAAGCGAGGGCGGTAGATATTGAATCGGATAACATCATACGGATTCAAATACGATGAAGAATATGGATATTAATTCAGATATTCGATATTTTCAGTACCCAATCCATAACTTATTTATTCTATTTACTTATTTACGCAAGCTAATATGTAAATCATAAAACCGAATAAAATCTTATAAGACGTAGTTAGTAGTTATGCCGAGATCAAATTAAAGCGTCCCTTTGGATAGTGAAAAGGGTTTAAGTACGATATGAACTTATTTTCCTGGCAATAAGTTTTGATGTAACAAAATCATCGCAAAGAAGCAAAGCAAACGTCGGCAGTGTATCACCTGCGCCACGAGCGCGCTCTGCCTCTCGTAGCAGCAGAAGTGGTTGGAGACCAGCAGCAGCGCCTCCTGCAGCGTCACGCTCTCCACCGCGCTCAGGTCCGCGCGCGCCAGCGCCGAGCGCGACATCTCGTGCAGGCGCGGGAACACCGGCAGCAGCAGCAGCGGGTACTGCAACCACATCCAAATTTTGTTATTTTCATTAAACTTAAACATTTGTAAATAGTACCACCACGCTGGTGTCTTTCAACCTCTCTATCGATTTATTATGTATGTATTTTAAATGAATAATAGTGTTATGTCAGTCATCCCGGCTGTAAGTAATTAGGAATTTGCTAGAAGTAAATTAGCTAGGTAATAAAAATTTGGGAAAAGCTATAAATGTTGTTTTTGTTAATTCAGAAAAAGGCAATTTTTTCTTTGTTTAGCTAAAATATAATATCACTATTATATACTTTATTACATTTTAATGTGTGGACTACACATATTATAATCATACAATACATACAATTATAATATAATTTTAATTTAGAAAAAATATGCTACGACATTCACACAAACACATTCTAAAACTTTTTTGGTTCACTGAAAAAATTCAGTTTCATTATTTTTTAATGCCAACCAAAAATAATATCTATCCACTCCCTTATTCCCCTGGAATCACTAAGTCTAATAAAACACTCTTTCCGTTAGACATCATCATTATTATTTTACCCGTAGGGCGTTCATTTGGTAGAAATAGGCCTCTCCAAGAGATCTGCATGAGGTAGACTTCATACAAAAGGTCGTCTGTATTGGTACCTCATTCTCAACTATTTCTACCGCCAAAAAGCAGTGTTCGCATTGCTGTATTCCGGCCTGATGGGTGAGAGAGTGTATTGTGTACTTAGTAATGTGGCATAATATCTACAAAGTTAATATCACAAGGGTGGTAACGCGTTAGTGGTATCCTTGTGATATTAAAAGCGGCTATAGGATGCAGTTACACCTACTATCACGCAGACTGTATGCTTGTTTGATGAACTGCTTTAATAAAAAAATGTATTCCAATAGGACCGATTGTATGCGGCCTGCTATCTATCTATCTATGCAATTTTAATCAGACCGTCATTACAGCCGTTAGGACATCCTATGCTGTGGTGTCCATCGCAGAATCTAATAACCCCATTGGCAGTCAGTAACGAATAAAATATCTAAGGTACCTTAGAGCCTAGTTTGACTAGCAGGCCGGCGGCGTGCCGGCGGACGTTCTTGACGGTCCGCGAGCTGCGGTCGTCGGGCGGCACGCCCTCGTATACGAGGGCTGCGAAAATCTTATCTAGCACACGCGGCAGCAAGTCCGCGCCCGCCACACCCACTCCTGGGCCTGTTCGCAACATGTCAGAAATTCATACAACACAGTCATTCAAAGTCCACTGCTGAACATAGGCCTTCTCAAGAAAGGGGGAATTATGACAATAATTGCCGCGCTGGGTAAACGTGTTGGCAGTCGCAGAGCGCAGCTTTCCATCGCGCCATCCCCGCCCTGTGCATTTGAGCTGCGTTCTGGTACCTTAGTCGCCTACAGCTCGTACAGGGGGAGGTACTATTCTACATTGCCGGTATCTCATGGCATATATTTATAACTTACTAAAATTACAAAAGTAAAAAAAAATTCTTTGATTTTTCTGTTTCTAAGTGGACTATTCTATTATAATTTATATGGTGATGTCATCTGAATGTCGAGAACATGTATGCGTTTCAACAAATTTAAGACATTGTTTACCAAGTAAATCTGCTTTACAACGTATGGAATAGAAATAGTATCTTTTCATCTGATCAAAGTGTTATTCTAAAGGTTTGTACACTATTACAGTAAATCACTCACAAGTTGACCATAAACAGCTTTCCAGATCTCATTCAAGTCTCGCTTCAAGAGTTTTATTACATTTCTAAGTTGGATTATATGCGCAATTGAGAAACACACGCAATTGTAATAGTAATGAAAATAAAAAATGCCCACGGCCACTTTCTACTGTTTGCCATCGGCAGTAAATTCTTTCTCATATTTTAAAACCGTAATAGTCGCGCACAGTGCGGTTTCACAGGAATTTCTTTCCGTGAACAGTCCTAATATGGAATCAGCTTCCTACTGAGGATTTTTCTCAGGGCTATAGAATGCGGTTTAGCAATCGGTCTTCATCTCGTCAAAGCGGTCTCGTACATCATACAGCGCTCTAGCAGCTGTATTTCTTTCACTAAGCTTAGACGCGACTACGTTTGAGGCCGCCGCGAGGGCTGCTGTAGAACGGATACGTCACCTGCGAGTTGGCTATAGGCGCAGCTGAGGAACACGAACAGGGCCGATATAAGCGACAGCAGCAGGGACAGGATGAGCGGCGCGCGCGGCGCGCACAGCACGCAGCGCTGCAGCAGCTGCAGGCCCTCCGCCACGCTCGGGCGCGGCTCCGCCTGCAGCAGCCGCGACAGCACCACGTCCAGCACCTGAAACACGGTTTATTAGTACGTTACGACTAATGCCACCTCGACCACTTGGTGCCGTCTACGATATGTTTCGAAACGACGTCTTCGTGTAAAATATTAACTAAGAGATGTTTCTAGTTTGTTTGTTGTTCGGTTTAATTATAACTTCTGATTAAAATATTGTTTAGGTTCACAAAAATATACTGATTTTCAGAAAAACACTGACATAATATTCTTACTAGAAATAAGTATAAGCTTGCAGTGCCTATTCTAGTGTCCAAAAAATAAGTAATTTGTTCTGGGTCAATAGTGTAAGATTTTATAATAAAAACTGAAGTAGAATTTCAAATATGCCTTTAAATAAATTCAAAAATTGCGTAACTCATTGCTAAGGCTTATTACTACTTGAAAGATTATATTAATGATGAAACTGCTTAGGATTGAATTGAATTGCTCTAATATCTACTATAGAAGGTAGACAACGGTTTGTTAGCGCCGACGCCGGTATGGTTCCAATATTGGGACCATACCGGCGTCGAAGTGCGTCGGATACCGAAGTTATTGGAACCCATATCACCATCACTTTTATATTGCAGATTTTTTCTGGTGGGCTGCGTTATGAACCTGATATAAACTTGTTATAAGATTCGTCTAGTGCCAACAGATTAGTATTAAAGTAAGACACACTAAGACCCATTTGTTTAAATGAATCTTATAACACAATAAGGTTGTCAGGGTCATTTATGTAATATTGTAATTAGCAAATCTTTATTCATAAATCTATTGCTTTTTTTGACGATTTAAAATTGCCTATATAAGGCGCACTTAAAAGATACATTTGATTTTGACTTCAAATCTCGTACAATAAATTGAGAATAGTATAGTAGAGTAAGGATTCTGTACATGTTAACCAACCTTAAATATATCTAGACCCAGCCTACGATTCTCTAATATAGAAATATCAGGGCTTCATAGACTCGTTCATGAAGCGAAAGCTTTGTTTGCGTAGTTTAAAGGAAACTGCGCCAACGGATGAACGAGCGAAAAAGTGTATAAAGCGGTTTTTTTAAATGCACTAGTAATTAATTAAAATAAACAATACATACAACTGTTTGAATGACAAACAACATACTTAAATGAAATAAACATCAATTGTCTTGTGTAGTAATTCTCTATAATTATATATAATAGCTAGCTGTGCCCGCGACTTTGTTCGCGTGAAATTTTGAAAGTTCCCCGTGCGTGAAATTGTTCCAGCCGTTCCAGATTTTAGTCGGAACAAACAGACAGACAAAAATTATAAAAAAAATATATTTTTGTATGTGTACCGTATATACATTCATATGCATGTAGTAGAAAGTGGTTATTTTAATATTACAAACAGACTCTAATTTTATTTATATGTATAGAAGATGATCTTTTTTGTCTATGGTCCTATTGAATACCAACTTTTGCTAATGTTATTGACAACAGTTAAAAATTAAATAAAGTTGTTCAAACTCCAAAATTTAATGAATAAAGGTTGAATGTCCATCACCGGGCGACTACTAGTCATGTATCGCAAAGGCCTCGAGCATGGAGTCATCCTTATAATGAATTTTACTGTAGCTACATCCGCGTCCGCACCTGCGAGAGAGCCTCCCACTCGACGTGCAGTGGGTGCGTGACGTCGAGCTGCGGCGGACACGTGTCCACCTTGTCCAGAGCCGCGCGCGTCCACTGCTCCACGTACGACCACGTGACTAGCGGCGCCGTAGTCATGCAGTACCTGAAACATGCATTTTACCTTAAATGGATACATATTGTAAGCAACGTGCCATTACGATGCTATGCTACTTTCTTTTTGAGTTTATACAGAGATGTCGCTAACACGTTTATGGAGTACTAAATAAAAAGCATTTTTCGAATATTGGGAATACTCAAATTATTATTACTTTGATTGAATATCCTTACTAATACAAAACGCGAAAGATTCCGAGTTTGTTTGTAACCTTTTCACGCCGGAACGGCTGAACAGATCTTGATGAAATATGGCACAGATAATATTGATAGTCTGGAGTAACACATAGGTTACTTTTTATCCAAAAATCACTTTTCCATGGAATGAATTTAGCTGTCAGATAGGGACATACAATTCCTCTCGGAATAAAAGAATTCATCAGGGATACATTAAAGCTCAAATGCAACAGGGCAGGGATGGGCAATAGTGTTCTGGCCACTTGCCACCGCGAAATGTCGTGTATTTTGTATAATAAAGAAAAATAAAACAAACAACAATACATACTGTATGTTGTATACATGTTCAAAAATAAAATACTGTATTAGCCTCAAAATTACCTAAAGCTCTCTAATATTTCAGTGCGACATCTGTTGAAGAATATAGTAAACTCTTGTTCACTGTCATAGTCCATACAAGCGTATGCGACTGCGTCGTTCACGCCGCTCACTCGCGACGTTGGGTATGTGACCTGTAGCAAACAATTTGTGCATTGCATTAAAATTACTGTTCACTATTGGTAGTTACATGAAAAGGTAAAAAGATACAATACTTTTCTTAGAATTACTTTTTATAGAAATACGCTGAGCAGCGGCGGCGGCAATTGCAGAGCGAAGCTTCGCAACGAAAATACTGTTGCAAATCCCCACACTGTTGCATTTAAGATGCGCTATCTTGGGTGCATATACCGCCATCTGGCGGTTCCGATACCTCAGTCGCCTCTTATGACAACTGGTACAGGGGCAGTTATTATTTTACTTTGGCTGCCACACGGCTTATTTAGAACCGCACAATAATTATATAACTTTATTTTTTTCAAAGATTGAAGTTTTGTTATTGTAATAATATTTATTTTTCTCCTTCACACTTAAGAACTAACTTACAAAATTACTTATATATATTGAAGTACTTAAATCAAGCTTCAAATGCGGTTAGGCTTGTAATTTTCAAATCACCAGGCCTCTCTACCGGTACAACAGTATTTATTTTATATTAGTGTATGTATTACTTCTTATAAAATTAAAAAATCGGGAATCTTTATGATATTGTGTGTGTGTGTCTGTATATGCGTGGGTACATGTATTCATTAAAGTTAGTTAATATTAATACTAATAGAAATAATCTACCTATATTATACCTTTGTTGTTAATTATAATAATATACTCTCACTTGGTTATTTATGTTATTGTAGTATTTCTGTATATTATGCTCTAACAAATTTTTTAGGTTTATCGTAGTTTAAGCAATATGATAAGAATTATTTTATATACCATTTGCATTAATTATAGAACTTACCCTAAGCATATTTTTTAACCTTACTGAAAATTCGTTAGACTAATAACAATTAGTCCATTGATATGTGTGTTTAAAATATCCAAAACAAAATGAGAATGGATATCGAATTCATAATTAAGTGCATTAAATTATATCCATTAGCTTAAATGTACACAGTTTCGAATAGAAACATACACATAATGTATGTCTAAAATATTTTATTTGCTCAGATGTTTAAAAATAAATGTATGTTATATCAATATTTAATAAATGTGCCAGTCTCGCAACATAATTGTTTTTGTTGAACAGAATGTTATGTAATATATACATTAAAAAATATTACCAGTTTTAAGAGTTGTTCCACATTTTTATTTAAAGGAGAAGAAACCGAAATCAGAATTCCATTCCGACAAGCAGCTACCGCACACCCACCTTGAGCACCTTGGGGGCGGAGGCCTGCAGCCAGCGCGGCACGAGAGCCAGCACGGGCGGCAGGCGACTGATCTGGTCGTGCTTGAGTAAGGCGAGCCACACAGTGTTGACGGTGTGCGCCAGCGTGAGCGACGGGTGCGCCGTCAGCAGCAGCACCGTCTCCAGCAGCGCGCCCAGCCACGTCTCGGCGCCGCGCGCGCACGACCACAGCGACGTCAGCTGCTGCGACAGGCCCGCCAGCACCTACCACCGGATAGCTTTCTTTTTTATAAATTCACACAGCATGTGATCTTCACATTTGATTCCGTAATAAGTCGCTCGAAGCATTCTTGTTTCGGACATCAGACCCCCAGACACGGAATGTACACGAATATTCATCATATGAATGTCTTTGATGGGGATCGAATGAGCTATCGGGCTCATCTTTATGACGAATACTATCCGAATGGACACTTATCAAATCTGCTGATAAAATATTTCTCGTAAGTTGCTCGAGGAGTTAGGTATTTGTCCGGTTTGATCTTATTAGATTTTTTATAGTTTTATAAAATTGTTATATTATTCTCTTATATTATTCTTGTAGATATTTTTTCGATCGAATATACGCTTAAAAGCTATTAAAATTGTGTCCCCATGCCTGTTCTCTCTTTTGACGAACACGTAAAGGTATCAGGTTGAACTTAACATGTAACACTTATATCTCCGGTCCCATGGTATTTTTTGGAGCACCATGCTTTTAAATCAACGCAAACGGCTTTTGAGCCTTATTTTTTTACAACTCGCAGGCTAAACTCTTTGCTTCGAACACTCTCTTTCCATTTCCCAGAGTATCAGGATCCGTGATAACACTTTCAGCGTCATTTAGTTCCGTAATCACTTGGAAGATAAGTGAAAGATAGCTTCCAGAAAGGTCGGTGGGCTGAATAGAGCAAAGCAGTGGTACAATTTGGAACGACCAAGTCCGGATCGATAAGGAGACTCGGACTTTGACTCGGTTCAAAGAGCAGTGAGAATCTCCCGACGATTTTCACCGACAAACGGTTTAGAAAATTTTAACTTTAAGGAGAGATATTTCCTTTCAGTTTATGTTCTACCGCTCGTATAACAGGTGGTATTATAAGCCACTATTTGAAATGATGCCTACAGCCACTATCTACCATCGAATTGCTCGCCATCGGCAAGACGTTTGTCCTCATACTGGACTTGGAACCTTTTATTCACACTTGACCGGTGTTTTCACGCAGGAATTCTACAAATTCTTATTTTAAATAAATTAGAGAAGCAATATCAGTTTTGTTCAGGAAAATATATAGATTTCTCTGCCTCACCCGTCTGCTTAAGGCAGAGACAATGATTGTGATGTTTAACTGGCCAGGCACATCGATATTTCATACTTAACACATAATGCGTAACTTATTGCAGGACTTCTTTATTTATTTCCCACGGCTAGTGACAAACTACTAGTACATACATGTTACAACTCTACCAGCAAAAGTTGGCGTAAATTGGAAATTACCTGAGATGCTGCCGTTCCCGTCACTAATTATATTGCTCTGGCGTTTAGAATAAATATACTTTTTTTTACTATCGTCATTGTCATCATAATACTAACTATTATGATATGGATGCTGCTGCCCATCCCCTGTAAATTGAGTTGTACTGTTTCGGATGGATATACCGCCATCTGTTGTTTCTTGCACTTTAGTCGCCTCTTACGACACCTGGTGCAGTGGAAGGGACTATTCTACTCTGCCAGTACCTCACAGCAAGAATTCCAATTATCATCTACTATATATAAACAGCACCTGTGCAATAATATGCTTTAGGTTAATACAAATACTAGCCAAAGTAAGACAAAGTACCTGTGAGAGCTTCTTTAGGAACAAATAGTGTTTTTCGTCGACAGTGTTGATACTACCAAGAGCCGCGCGATGAATGCAAGATATTGCGTCTTCACTAAATAATATCATTAGAGGTTTTCGTTCTTTTGTCTGAAAACAAAGAGAGGGTTTAAGAGAAGCGAGAGACATATTCCAAGATGTGATCATCAATTATGTTTTATTATTATTAAATCATAAGCTGTTACCAACCGGGCCTTTTCTGTTGACCACTTGGAGCAAACACTCGGCCGCAGGCAGTTGAAATGACTCGTCTTCCAGGAGGATGCAGAGGATTTGCAGTAGGCGCCCGTTATTCATCACCACGTGATTTGTCGACACCCATTCCACAAATCCAGTCAATGTGAGGAGGACCACCTACCAATAAAGAAAATTTACTGTGAAAGATTTTAAAATTATATACTCATATTTGATATATCCTAAATTACGATATTTATAGAAATATATACTTTATACATATATTTACTTTATATAAAGTATACTTTTTGGGGTTTACATATGTTAGGGCCTAATTTTAAAATTCAGTGGCTGTATATTTATAAAATATACAGCCTATACATATATTTTTTTGTAATAAAAATTTATCGATTTTATTTTTTTTTATACCTGGACAACTCGTCCGTTACTAGCAGCCGCATTATAATCGCCAGCAGCAGTTTTTTCTCTGAACTCTTGCACATGTAGCTCGATGAGGCGCATAAAGAACGCGAATATTTCTGACATATTGCTGGTGAGAGCTTGATAAATGTCTTTACGTCGCTGGTGTTGCTCCAGGGTCTGTTAAATTAGTAAAAAAATAACTCACTGCATAAAGAATTAGGAATGTACCAACATGTAAAGAACATTGTTCAAACAATCCTAAGACATCAATCATGGAAAGACGGAACATTGTTATACATTTATCAAACATTAGAACTGTCAAATGGGTTATGTTTATGGATCAGCTAACAATATGCAGTTATTATAATTTGAATTTAGTGCTATATTCCTTTAAACACTTTACTGTAGTCAATTTACAGATGTGGTTTTCCATTACACTGAAATCTATTCAGATTCACTGGAAAAATCTGTTCTTGACATCAGATATTTTACTAAGTTTTCTTAAATTTTACTTTAAGTACTGACAATTTTTTTATATAATATCAGATAAATATGATTAATGTAAAAAACTTCATACTTGTAGTGTAGCAACATCTTCCACAAGTCGTAAAAACACATGCAATACAATCTGTGTATGTAAGTGGCCTCTGGCACAGGCATCACTTAGTTCAGCAAGCAGGGTGGGCCACTGTTGTGGCCATTCCCGTTTGATCATCTCCACAATAACACGTGCCAATGCATCGTTTAAGTGACCAGTCTCCCACCCTCCCATGTACAACAGCTTCATGGCATTTTCCTAATGGAAAAAGAGACAGATATTAACGAAATTTTCTAAAGTATATATAAAATATGCTTATAAAAACAATACATTGTATTGGTTTGGCCTTTAAAAAAACTTCTGTTACATTAACGAAAAGTAAGCACTAACCTTAATGAAAATTTTCTCTGCCTGTGTTATTTGTGTCCAACGGTACTTGACAGTGTGTTCCATTAACTGCAGGCCAAAGTGTTTGACTACAGCAGAGTACTGATTGCCACTTGCCAGCAATAAACCAGCTTGGGCACACCAAGGAGAACTTTCTTTGAAGCTGGAATATTAAATATTGTTAGATTTTTTTTAAGCCCTTTATTTTGAGAATACATCCTCAATTCAAATTCTTTCAGTGCAGGGTATTTTAAATACATTCCAATTAAAAGCATTTACACATAAAATTTCAAATGAGTTGACATTTTTTTATTTAAAACCTTCTGTTTTAATAAGTAATTAATGCAAGCAAATATTTCAAGTTTACACTAATTTTCTGTTTACAAAATTAAGATAATAGATTAACCCAAATATTCAAGCATTTACCCTACCTCTCACAAGCATTGTAGGCTTGACTACGTGCATCATGAGCAACTGTAGGGTTCAATGTGAGCTCCACAGCTCGACTGAGGTCATCAGCTATGAGTGTTACTTCCCCAACACTCAAACCAGCCCCTTCTCCACCCAAACCAACATTCATTGCCACTATCTCTCTCTGTATCTAAAAGAAAAGCATATACTTGTTTTAAAAAATATATGTGGGTAATTAATAATAAAAAAGAAAATATTTTTTCACATTATATAGTATTTTTCATAATTAATACAATACTTACTCAATATTGAAGGGAAAATAATCTCCATAGAATAGTAATTACTTCATATTATATATTTCACGAGTCTGCAACAAGATCGGAAAATTTTATAATATAAAGATTGTACCATACCAAACAATGACGAATTTATTAATTACAAAATAAAACACGTCGAGACGAAACCAATGTCATTACCCGGTGGAATCTAAGGCATGCACTAAATCATGTAATTAGTAAACACTTAACAAAGACTTACGTATTCCAACTTATTATAACGCTAACTTTTGAACGTGATTTCCAAAAAATCATATGCTTTGTCACTCTTTTACAAAAACTGGCGTAAAATTGCATTCAAAACAAAAATTACCTCGTGTTGAATGAAGAAAAGATATTGGAACTGTCCATAAACAATATGTAGACCTTTTTAAATATTATGTCCTTTTTTTGTTTCGGCAAAATGTCAAGTGAAGTACAATCTCTTGGAACTGAAATATTACAATACCAAGGAAAAACCTAACCTATGCTTAATAATTACAGCTGTGATAGATGATATGTTTGCATTTCGTTATTAATACTATGGTTGACTATGGTTTAAAAATTTGTCAGCTTTTTTGGTCGACTCGACTGTTATACTACTGTCACTTGCGGACTTCAGTTAGATTGAATATTTGAATTAGATTTGTTTTGTTTACATTGTAATCACTTTGCCGAACTTCTGTAAAAGTATTACTCTATTATTAATTACTAATTTTGAACAATGGACGACAAAGTGGCAGTTATTGCACCTTCACTTGAAAAACAATTGAAAGGCCATCGAAATGGAATTACGGCAATATATTATAGCCCCAATGAACAGCAACTAGCTACAAGTTCGTTAGACAATAGTGTCCTGGTAATATATATAGTTACCTTAAGAAGGAATATAGATAGTTTTGTGTATTTTGTTTTAATTTACAATATTATACCAGCTGTGGGACCTTCGCGGGACTATGCGGAGCTACAGGTTCCAGGGTCACGATGAAGCTGTGATGGATGTAACATTTTCTCCATCAGGGAAATACATGGCTTCAGCGTCTCGCGACAAAACTGTACGTCTCTGGGTTCCCACAGTAACAGGAAGTACTGGAATGTTCAAAGCTCATTCACAAACAGTTCGCTCAGTACAATTTAGCCCTGATGGTTCAAAGGTATTTAATTGGACTTTTAGTGTTTATGTATAAATTGGTATTTTTAATAAATACATGTTGTTTTTTACTTTTAGATAATAACTGCATCAGATGATAAAATAGTGAAGCTATGGTCTAGTGATAAGCACAAATTCATAGCATCCTTTGTAGGTCACACAAATTGGGTGAGATGTGCTAGAATATCTAATGATGGTTCCATTATAGCATCCTGCTCTGATGATAAAAACACCAAACTTTGGAATCCTGATAACGGAGAATGTATACACACTTATAAAAATCAAAAAGGTCATGGGTCATATTTAGCATGGCATCCTACTGGCTGCTATATTGCAATAGGTACTTCCCAAGGAAATGTTAAACTTTATGATATAAGGACGCATAATCTTGTACAGTATTACAGGTAATTCCTGCAATAACTTATTTATTAGTTATTTATATTTATAACAAGTAATTATTAAATAGTTTAATTTTGAAATTACAGTATTCACAATGATGCAGTAACACAATTGGCATTTCACCCCAGTGGTAGTTATATACTTACATCTAGTAAAGATGGAGTAATGAAGGTACCTAATTAGAACTTTTTATACCTTTAATTTGTTATTCAGAAATTGCTTTCTAGTCAGGATTCAAGAAGAAATAAAAACAGTTGTACATATTGATTGTAAGAAACATGCTCTGCATTATAAACTGTATTCTACATTAAGCATGTTTTCTACTGCTAAGACATTTAATATATATTTTAAGTATTTTAATCAATTGTCATTTTAGATTTTAGACTTGCTTGAAGGTCATCCAATATTTACATTAAGTGGACATAGTGGTTCAGTCAATGCTGTAAACTTTTCACCAAGTGGTGATACTTTTGCTTCAACTGGAGATGATAAGCTGGTTGGTATTCATTGAAATATTTTGTTTTGTTTTTATTATTTATAATATTTTAAATATTAATAAAATTTATGAGTAAAGTGAGATAAGATTTTCATAGTATTTTTTTTTTAATTTTGCAGGTGTTTGTGTGGAAAACAAATTTCACTGCACTTTCAAATGAAACAAAAGAAAACATTATCCATAATCAGTCATCTGTACCTAAATCTGCATCAACAAAATTAACCACATCATCAAGAAGCAAAAATCAGGTTGTGAAAAAAAAGTGGTTGTAGTATATTAATTTGTTGATGATAGTAGAAAATAGATTTGAATAGTGTTACCAATATTGTATTGCTGTAGGTAAGCATTAAATGTATAATATTTTCATATCCCAATGCAAGGTACTTATATAAAGTCAAGTATAAATTTAATAAAATACAGGCTTAATATATTAAAGTTATAACACATAGTTTTCCTTGTTCAGGTCCCATCCCAGAACTCAATTACTACCAAGTATACAGTAGCAATTAACAAACTTGATTTTAAGGACAATTGTGATGAGTACAATTTGAAGCGCTCATTGTCTTGTTAATTATGAACATCAACAAGTAATAATAGTAAGGAGTAATGCTTTTCTTCTTTAAATCACAACTCAGGGCATAAGGACTTGGTATCAGTGTTACCATAGCACCATGTATCCTGTCACTACATTTGTCCACCTTGATGATATTGCTGATGAAGAATCTGTCAGGTGGCCAAGTTTCCAAGAACCAAATGCAAATAGTACCTTCATGAATGAGACCTCTAATTCTGCTTTGAGGTCTTTAGCAGAGAACCCTGACCACACTACATACAATAATTCATCTGTTCACTTTGAAGATCTATCTAAGGAAGGTTTCTCTGGTGTTGGCCATACAAGTCACATACCACGAATCCCACCAGTTCCGGGCACTTATTCTGTACCTTCTATTCACAGACCTAAAGTCCCTGCTCAGTGTGATAATGAGGAAAATCTTTTTGGTATGGTAAAACTTAGAGAAAACGATGTTTGTTATACAAGTGGTACCATAGAATGGGTTGGTAGAAAAAGAAGCTTTCCTATAAATAGTGGATTTAAAATTCTTGATCAAAAATATACACCAACTTCAGAGCCAGTTATGAAGAAAACAAAAAATCTGAACACAACTTTCACTAGTAGCAATAATAGAATTAAAGAATGTGATTGTGCTGATGTTCTTCCTACAGTAAATGCTATTGTTGATCATTTGAATGCCTTACATGAGGCAGTGGATTTGGTGGATTTAAGGCTTAATACATTGGAAGATACACTGAGTAAAAATTGATTACATTTTTATGGCATAATTATAATATTTTTTTTATTGAAAAACAAATTAAAAATTATTTGTAATTTATTTAACAAACTTATCTAAAATACTCCATTACTGAAGTTACATATATTTCTTTAACATTAATACCAAAATTGTACAACCAGAATATAATTTTTCTAATTTATTAGAAAAAAGAGAAAACAAGATGTGATTGTGCCCTTAGAATACAACAATGATGGCATATTGTATATAAAAAATAATATCACAAAGTGAAAATTCAATCTGTAGTAATTATATATTTCTAAATATTAGGTATAAAATATGCTGTGATGGATGATACTTCACTGTGTACTGACAAAAGTGGTTTTCTTTCCTGTCTTCTTGATAACTTCAAGAAGCTGATTTGCACTTAATGAAGATATCACAGATACTTTTTGATCTGGTAGACTAATGGAAATATCTTCCACACCTTGTCCTTTAAGCCTATTAAGCACCCTCTCTACTGCGCCAGAACAACCTTCACAGGTCATTTCAACATTGAATATATGCGTCTGCAAATAAAAATACACACATTTTATGGCAAGGAGATATATTTATATAATTTTGTAGCAAAATTAAAATGTCTGATTGTACTTCAGTATATAACTTTTAATTCATTAAATAATAAAGATGGTATCATTTCTTGAGTTCGTTTATTGGTGGTTTATATTTAAATATCTAGTAAACGTGGCTATCTAATTTTGTTTATATCATTTGCTTTCAAGTTTAGTATGTTGATACTTACCGAGGACATTTTGAACGAGTATTTAGTATGCCAAAAAGGTGTATTCCAAGTAGAGTAAGCTTGGTGTTTGGCTTTACTTGTCTGCAAAAGGCAATGCTAATCTTATCCAAAGATTACTGATTTATTTATCAGATTACAGGTGTGTACTTTGGCTGACACATCAGGGATGCCATTTGAGGTCATTGATCTGAATGTCAAAATTGATGTCCGAATGTCGGTCTGTAAATTTACTAGGATATTGGAACAGATTTGTCCAACACAATAAAATTACTAAAGAAGAAAATAGTACTATTTCACTGATATGTCAAAATTTATTATTTTTTTATTTCTAGTATATATATTTGTTTTGCTGAACCAAATAAGATGCTAAACTTTAGTGTCTCTGCTTTACTACTCTATGACTAGCTATGGTTTAAGGTAGTCTCATTTTCGGTAGCTGTCACCGTCATTGGTACCGTATGTCCGTGAATTTTATTATTTTTATCGCTAATATCTCGTAAAGTCATGGTGTGATCTTATAACAAATGACAACATGACACTGCAGGAGAATCTCCTGGAGTTGGGCTGGTAATATAATCTTATTTACCAAGATTTTTTTGTCTATTAATTGCATACGCTTAAAACTAAACATTGCATGTTTATTCCAGGCACTTGAGTCAAGAAGGTATCGATGCTGTTAGCGAAAACGGTCAAATACAAGATGTAAAAGTTGTCAGTAAGAGAGCATTAGATGTAAGTATGACAAAACTTAACCTATTTTAACCTTACCACTCCTGGGATACGACGTTTACAGTTTTTATTAAGTTCAATCGGTTTTTTGGTTTCAGTTCGATTTAAGGGATATTGGAGATGCTGCTTTCCCTGAAGAATTCACCAAGGACCCTACTAAATTAGAGAGATCAATAATAGTCCAGATTCAGAAGATTCGAAATGTTTCTGCACCTAAAGCGAATGAAGAATCCAACTCGGCACCACGCATGTTGAAGTTAACCCTGCACGACGGGAAGTCAATATGTACAGGGCTAGAGATAAATCCTATATCAAGCCTTAGTATAAATACACCACCGGGAACCAAGTTATTACTCAATCATGATGGTTTAGAGGTGTGTCATGGAGCTATTTGGTTAACACCTAATGTGATAACAGTCCTAGGTGGAAAAGTATCACATATGATAGAAAAATGGGAATTGAATCGTAGTCTTGCCAAACATACTAGAGGTAAGTATTCATATAAGATTTTTCATATTAATCATTTATTTATACTTCAAAGCACTCATGGGCTCATTGCATTTAAGGTGGCATTGGCGCTGATGGTGGTCCTCCCCCATGGATTCCATTTGGCCAACGGTTGGAAGCTCAGTCTGTAGATAAACAGTTCAAGAGTTTGCAGGAAGCATCAAAACAAGATAATGCTGAGTTTGAGGCACAGAGAAAAGGGGCTATTGCAGAGGCGCAAAGGCTGTCTGGTGTCAAAAAGGTACACATGTGTTATAAATTAGATAATGTTACATTGTCAATATAATGTATAAGAAAAAAATTTACACCTATATTTTGTCCTTACAAAATAAGATTTTAAACAAAAATTCTTCTAATGTGTTTATAGGTGTTTGGTGGAGGTACAAAACCTCTCTTGGATGCAAATGTACAGAAAATTGTGGATGCTGGATTTTCTGAGGAACAAGCTGAGAATGCCCTAAAGTACACTAAAAATAATGTTGACAAAGCTCTAAAAATTTTACAAAAAAGAGATATCTCTGAAAACCGTAATAAAGAAAAAACTCAAAAAGAGCCTGAACAAGTAAAACGAAAGGGAAGAAATAGAGATTTAAATGAAGAAGATGGAATGCTTGTAAAACCATCAGGTAAAGTGTCATTATTTGATTTTCTTGAAGATAAATTACCCAATGTTCCAGATAAGGATAAAAGTCGACCATACTCTTCAAACTATGATGACAGAGGTGACCGAAATTATAGAGAGAAAAATAGTGCCAAAAATAACTCCCGTTCACAAGGATCAAGGTATGATAGTTCTAACAGACATAGATCTGAAAACAGAGGTCATTATTCTAATGATAATCATCACAATTCACATCGGGAGGAAAGAAAGTATCAATCACAAAATGAAAAACCACCAAGATTCCAGAAGAAGTTGGAGGAAAAAAATAAACAGCAGCTACAACAGCAACAACAACAACAGCAACAACAACACCAACAACACCAGCAACAACACCAGCAACAACAACAACAGCAGCAGCAGCAGCAACAACAACACCAACAACAACAACAACAATACCAACAACACCAAGCTATGAATATAAATATGAACTTGTATAATTCTTATCATAACCAACCTCCTCCACAATATTCTGACAGAAATCTTCGGAATGACAACAGAGGTATTATGGATAACAAAATGCCTCCTCAGCATAATTATAGAGGTAATCCTAATATGGACAGTCTAGTGGAAGCAACTGCAAATTTGAATTTAATACCAAATCATTCAAGGCCTATTGATGAACAACAGCATAGTTATAGACCACCAGATCAAGGTTATCCAATGAAGCAGTCATATTTACCTAATCAGAATATGCAGGATATGTCGTCTTACCGACGCAATAATGACGTGCAAAAGTATCAAGAACAGACATATCAAAGACGACAACAACCACCGAATGGTTATATGGACCCACAGCAAAATCCAATGTATCCTAATATGAATTATATGAGTGGGGCGCAGGCCAGCTATGCTAGTCGACAGTACGGGTACGGTTCTCGGCCGCAAGAGTATAACGCCATCAGTGGCGGAGGTCCGTTTTTGCCGGGTTCATTGCTCGGCTTCCAGAACGCAGCTGTCAACGAGCAAGCACGCGCCATGCTCGGTGTCGCCGATATAAATTGGAAAGTCGGCGATCGCTGTCTTGCTCTATACTGGGAAGACAATAATGTGAGCTCAAACTTATCGATTATTAATTGTATACATATATTTAAAATTGTTAGGACATTTAATAATACATAAAATTTATTGACCTGTTTTTAGTTCTACGAAGCGGAGATAACGGGCATCTCGGCAAATACAGTAGTAGTCAAATTTTGTGCTTACGGTAATCACGAAGAGATTCTCAAGTCCAACTGCTTGCCTTTCCCTAGTCAAGGTGAGTTTAATTTAGGCGATTGTAGTGTTTTTAATAAACAGCAAAATTAAATTCACTCACATGAATATTTACAAACTTGGCTATGTAGGACTAGACTGGAATCGAAACTTATTCAGTTTTGTCGAAATACTGTATGCGTAATATTTATGGACATATAATTGTGATTTGCAGGGTCTGGCCACAACGGCGGCGGGTACATGGCGCGCGGCGCCGCCGGGGGGGTCGGTGCAGGCGTGAGTGCGGGTGTGGGTGCGGGCGTGGGCGTGGGCGTGGGCGTGGGCGTGGGCGTGGGCGTCAGCGCGGCGGCGGGTGCGGGCGCGGGGGCGAGCGCAAGCGTGGCCGGCGTGCCGGGCGCGGGCACGTTTGCGTCGCGCCGCCCCTAGGGATTGGCCGCGGCGCCGCCGGTCTGCGCCGCTCTCGCCAGCTGACCGCCGCCCCGCCCGCCCCCCCCCGACGTCTATCCCATCGCGAACTGTGACCTCTGGACTTGCAACGTATGCTACGACACGTTCTTATAGTCGAGCGTCGTGCACGCTCGCGGCGCGCCGGCCGGGACAGTTCCGCGCCGTCGGCCGAGTGGTCGCGAGCGAGCTGGTCAGTGTGTGCTGAAATGTTATATGCGAAGAGCGCGCGGCGGGATGACGCGTTCGGCCGCGCGCTTCGTTCGGGTTGTACATGGACAGTGTAGCGTCTGCATAAAGTATGCACATATGTATTATGATTGCTCTTCCGCTTTTTTTGATGAGATGCGGGGGTTGTGTTTATGATGTTCACGTCTGAAGTTGATGTGATCTTAAAATGTTGACGTGAATAACAATATATATATATATATATAGATACACAATATTTTCTATTAATATCGCCACATGTATTGATTGATGTGATTTTTTATAACTACCTATATGTATCATATCTATGGTATTATAACTTATATCGTTTAAAGAATCAAAATGAAGGTAGTATATACATGTCTTGAATGTACACAAAGCAACAGGTCAACCAACACAAATCTATCGAAATTGTATAACTACTTTGAACTTATTGGCTTATTGGCCATTAAAAGTAAACTATGGTAATGATGTGTTGCTCCGTGTACCGAGCCGATTTCTTCGTGCTCGTATAATGTTTAATGCATGCGATCAGCGGCGCTGACTCTCCGTTCATTGTGTTCGAAATGTAACATTTTTCTGTGGCTTGTTTTCCGTTGAGGTTTATCCAGTGCTGCGTGACTTCTTAATCTTTTGTTAATATATGATATGACAGATGGTTTGGAAATCAATACTTCAATTTATAAACAGATAAAACACTATATGATGCTTTCACTGAATTGTTATTGTTGTTTTGTTTTGTGCAATATTCCTTACTTATCGAAATCAATGCTTTCGTTTCGCTTTAAATTTCGTTTCAATCATACAGCTTTAAGGTTTTGTTGCTAAATTAGCTTTACCAACCAAGCTATATAAATGATGTGATTTTAATTAGATATCAAAGCCAACATTTTGAAACTATCTAGCTAATATTCCGGCATGTTCCTAATAATACTTTTGTAAATTTTCTTTATCTGTGTTGATTATAAAGGCTAAAAGGAAGGAGATTGTTGATATCCAAACTATTTTTACGTAGATTCACATGGGTCAATTATATTTGTATGAGCGGTGAAGCTGCGCAGGTCGTTAGGTGTCGCGTGACGAAGTTGATTCGTTAGGAAAAAATATTGAATGTTAACCTACAGTATAAACGTGAAACTCTCATGCGATAGAATTAATTTATTGTCGTTCTGTATGTAACCAACCCCAGTAGCATGTAGCATGTCTAAGTGTATTTTGTTGTATTTTAGCGCAAAACATGTAATATATATAAATTATATTTTTTCAGTTGGATATTGAAATATTGTTTGAAAGTATTTGTTTTAATTTACTGCTGTATAAATAGTAAATTATTGAAATAACTATAATATGCTAAATCACTGAACATATTTCAAATAATATCTTTGGTTGTTTTCTTTGTTGTTGTTAAGCTAATGTAACTAATACGCATTCACTACTTGTGTTTATAAATGTTGTCTATTTAGACATCTATGTAGGTAGCATTTATATTGACTGTCTTGCCTGTTTACTAGAAGGAAATATGCTGACCTGAACTGAATGTGCATGTATTTGTACATAGCTCAGGCTTTTGTATACAGCAACAGGCCTACCTACACAAATCTGTATCAATGTCGCAATCGATATATTAAACTTATTATAAAAAACAGATTGGTGTAGGATGATCTGTTAGTTTGTGTACGTACGTCTTTCAATCGTCAATGCAGACCCGATGGAAAATGCGTCGATGGTAGCGGATATTTGTACTAATGCATTCTATGTTGAGTGTGTTGCAAATATATAGTAATCATAATACTCTGTGTATACTGGTAACTAACGATGCGCAGCACCATCTATTAAATAGATTTCAGATTTTATACTTCCATGTTCCATTAACCTGTCAAATCTACACACATCCAACGGAATATGCGTTGGACATTTCCGTTAGTAAAAATAACAATAAGGCATTTTCCAGTAGTTCTGTTTATACCCTTAAGCATGTGCACATGTTTTGTCATTTTTTTATTTTTCTAATATAGTCGTTGGATGTTATTTATCTATTTCCGAGTCTAATACCAAGGTTACGCCAAGGAGGTATGCAACGAAATATGCGTTGGACGTTTTAGCTAGTGAATATCTTTGTACATGTACACTTTTTTTGCATTCCTTATTTATGTACGCATAACACGTATCGGTGTTAGTAAAATAGGGGTGTAGTAGAAATGTATGTACAGATACGTACAGAGCGTAACCGTGTGACTTTGTTCATAAAAAGTTGAGATTTTTATAGTAAGCGCAACTAAAACAGGACTTTGTTATAAACCAAAGCTCAATTCCAATATCACCTAGTACATAATCAACATAAAAATGCTCATTTAATAACAAACAGCATTAAAAACATTTGTATACAGAATTTTGTTGAGTTGAAATAACAGTTTATTAACAGAAAGCTAATAAAAAATAATTGTATTTACTGGGTCTTTTATTCGAAATGAACCGTAAGAATAAACACAAACATCAACGGATGGTTCTAACGTTATTTCTTTTTCAGCATTCTTGTTATAGAATAAATTAATGATCTCATAAATGTGAAAAATGGCGCCCAAAGCTGCAAAAGTAGGTATTTTACGAAAAAAACATTACGCAATTTTGCTTTATAGACACTATTTTTTCTTACAACAGATTTCCCAATTTTCCATACTCTAAACAAGTAGTAATTACTCCATCAGACAACAGAAGAATTTCAAATATAATACGAAGAATACATATTTAAGACATAAAATAAACTCAAATATTTATCATACACTACCGGATACCCTATCAGGCCCCTCAATTAATGAGCACTGCGAGAATTCCACGAGAAGTGGAGAACCCACAGGAACGGAACAAGACGTGTGATCTTGCCTATTTTTTTAATTCTTTGTGCATAAAAATATATATTTATTATAACTACATAGGTACTTATTCCCAATTATGGAAAACTAATCCTTTATGACGATTTTAGTCTATCTATACATATATAATAGCCATAATAATAGCCATATCTATACATTTATAATATTTATCATGTGTCACGTAGGTATAGGTCATGTGTAATGGATTGAAGTTTACATTGTGATGCAAAACTAATTATTCTACTTTTATCAGTGTTTGCATATATGTTCACGATAATCTTAAAAAGCTATCGCATGGTTTTATATACGTCATACTAATATGTACAACTAGCTGAACAAAAAGTAAAATTGCGTTGTAGGTATTTTTTAATAATGCAAGTATTTTAAAATGACTTATTTAACTGCTTTGAAACGTTGTTTGTTTAGGACTATTAAAAAATCGCTGAATGCGACTTAGTATTTTTTTCTTCTCTTCTTACGTCTAATGATAATCTTCTAACGTGTTCACTTGTACTTCAGAAGTTAATAAATTATTGCTATATTTTTAATCGTGAGGTCAACAAATTTGTCAGGTATTTGTCAAGGCAAAAGCTTTGTCATTAGGGTGTAGGGTACAGTCAATAGAAGGGACAGGTATAGTCAAGGGACTTTAATTAGTTATTATTACTAATGAAAGCCTTTACGGCACGTTTTTTTGTTTCCTAGGCGTGACTTGACCTACATACAGAATGGGTGTTTGAGATTAAATTAATTATCGCTATTCGTTTTATATGCACTCTTTAACGTCCGGCACTATTTTTTATTTTCATTTGATATCCACAAAAAAGGATACAATTCATGTTGACGACCTGCCTTTGAAACCTGCAGTTATATTCGTATAAAGGTCGTTAGTATATATGTGTGTTTCGGAGACTGTGGGGTTTAAAGGCCACATAATTTTATTGTTAACTTGTAGCACTTCGCGGATTTACCCGCGTAAGACAATGGAGATAAAATATATAGCTTTGGCTACTCACTGATGTAAATATCTATTAATAAAAGAGTATAATAAAAACGGAAAAAAATCTATTTAAAAAATAGTGAAAGAATTCTTTAAATTGATCCAGTAGTTTTTAAGTTTATTCGTTACATACATACATACAAATCTTTCTTTTTTATAGCAATAGTGTAGATGTGATGTGATATTCAATTAGATTATAAACCTGAATTGACTAATATATATATAACTGGAAACATTTCTTATTGTAACATTAAGTCATACTTAACTATTAAGTTGATATCGTGTAGTATTCCCCATTCTCGCTACAATTTCAAAGTAGATAAAAGTAGAATATAAAATATAACGCATAAGCTTCTGATATTTGGCGGATAACGGATGAAAGTACTTTTAAAAATTCGGCACTTATTATATAGCCATCTTCTGTATTAGGTCATTAGGTGTAGGTACAGGAACTGCGTATGAGAAGCACTTAAACAGAGTTTATCAAGTGCATATTCTTATTTCCGCAGCAAAAGTTATATATTATAATTACAACAATTGCCTGCTATTACATTTTACCCGCACGTAAATGTTATATCAGTTCCTAATCTACTGTTACGGGTGCCTCGAGCAAGTTATGCGTACCTATACCTTAACATATACTTATGCTGACCCAGTTGGACGCATAAATATGCCAACAAAACCTTCGTGCTGCCTTATGGCAGGGCATGGGTTGGTGTCGGAAGAATGGTGGGGCGTCGCGTCATCGCGTTTCCAACTTGAAAAACAAACCAGTTGTACCTGCTCTGTCGTTTGTATCGAGCTTGCCGCGCGGTGCGCCGCAACCAATCCGCATACTGTTGAATGAACCCAGTACTGTGCAATCAGTCCATTTTATAATTTTGTTCTGTGAAAGTAACAGTGATGATAAAGTGAAATTGTACCTCCATTGCAGTCACTCGCCAAACCGAGGTCAACGTAAAATAAGGTAAAAAATTATAGGTAGATGTTTATGCAAAATTAATGTTTAATTTGGATCGGTTGTTTAATGAAATCTTCTATATGGCAATGAGTATTGTTGTTTGCAAGTACTTGTTTACTACTGCGACTTTCACTTCTCACTGTCTTCGTAGGAGAACGTAAGTATTAGTAGATGGACCTTGTGTTATCTGCGGTTTTACCTTGAGTTGTTGCGTCCGCGCCGTTCGCGTAATCCCAATAGTAGGTGACTTCTCGTAATGCATGCATCACGATATATGACCTGTAGAGCATAAAAACGTATGTGCTTGAACAATAGCCTCCTAGGTACGTAATAAAATTCTTACGATTAAATTGGTACGTGGGCGGGAGTTAATGAATGAACTAGTGTTTAATGAGTGGAATCATCAAACAGTTTTAGTCTAGCAGGTAGTCAAATTACAGAGTTAGGTTCAATTACAATGCCCTGTTTCTAAGCATCAGTTAGGCGAAAGCATTGCTTTGTAGTTAAAAACTCATATATTCTAATTTAAACAAGTTCCCTGTGTATAGAAATCTAAGATACTTCGAATTTTTTAAGTAAAAAAAGGACATTTTTATAGATGTTACTATTAAAAATGTCGGTATGTCTTTAAAGCAACATTATTTTTAAAGATATATTCATATTTGCGCTCTGGATGTTTTTACCTTTTTTGATGGGGGTAGATTATAATGCTTTTCTGGCGTATGGAATTGGATTTGATGTTTTTAAGTAAGTGTTTAATCCTCTAAAAAAATTTAACCATGGCAATAAAATAAAGTCGAAGAGGATCTGAGACAACACTGTACTTGAGAAATAAGAGTACAATGTTTCTTATAAATTACTCAAATTAATGTTTCTATTGATAAATAACATTTTTTTTCTACTGGTAAATAACAATTATATGTATATGATTTGAGATGCCTTTTATTATCATTGCCGTTATTTGTTCGCAAATCAAAGCCAACGAGATACATTGACGATAACAATTCGTAAAATAAGTGTAAGAAACGTGTTGCTATTATTTAAAACAAAGAGCTAATAGTGATGGATTTCCATATTTGATGTATGGTTAATGTGACAAGTGAACAGAAGGACGCTAGCACCAGCGTGCGGGACGCAGCAGACTTAGGTAGAAACGATAATTAGTGTTCGATTTAGGATTCTTTAATCATTAACCAATTATATAGAAGGATAAACATTAATGCTCTCAAATGCAAATAACATTCAAAAGATGATATAAAAAATAACGGCAAAAAGGAAATAAAATGATTGAAATATAAACAAATTTAGATCAATAAGAACTTTGTAACATGCTTTACCATATATTATATCAGCGTCCTGGGATGTTATAATAACGCTGTTTTTTGACAGAGCCTGAGAGTGTATTATAAGTAATCGTCATCTGTAAAATATAAAAATGTATATGACAGAACTCCTCTAGTTTTTTTACATTTACGATATCGTTTTCTACATATATTTGGCAGAATAAAACATGAAACACTTAGTTTCATGTGTTATTTGTAAATAGCAGTTGACTAAGCAAATATCTATCCTGTGCGGTCGGGTTAATTAGGTTACATTTATTAGTAATCTTGCTCTAGTCCCGGACATGTGAAGCAAGCACGTCCGCCCTTCTAAGCAGCCCTTAGTTATGCTATGTTACACTATAAATTATTTAGTAAATATTATTGATATTCAACTATTATTGTGCATATGATTTCCAGATCCATCATGGGCATGGGTGGAGCGATGGACAGTTGTGGGAGATGTATGAAGATCTCTTTGATTGGCATAAATGTCATAACATTCGTAAGTATGTGATTGCTAAAGTTAGTGCATACGTATAGAAAAGAATTGTAATGGAAGAATGACGTGGTCGGGATGTGAATATTTACTTTTGTATTACTGTAATATTACTAGACTGGTTGTGTGGCCGGTGTATTCAACGGATATCATCACATCAGCCATTGGAAGTCCACTGCTGGACTTAGGCATCCCCAAGAAGGGGGAAATTTTGCCTATAATTGCCGCGTTGGGCAAGCGAGCTGGCAATCGCAGATCGCAGCTTTCCCGACAAAGATGCTGCTTCCCATCCCCGCCCTATGTACATTAGCTACACTGTATCGGATGGGTTTACCGCCCGCCATCAGTCGGTTCCGGTACCTTAGTCGTCATTTACGATGCCTGGTACAAGGGGAGGTACTATTTTACTCTGCCAGTACTTCACGGCTGCATTTATGGACGGCTTTAAATGTCGATAGAAGTAGTCATACCTATATCAATCGCCATTATGGGAATGATTTTTACCGATTTCCACCCAGACACTAATGTTGACAGTAGAGATAGCACATATTTTTCTTAGGTATAAATATTATATTTGTATTGGGGTTGCATATTTATATTTTACTCTTTCATCAATAATATACGTTTAGTGCCAGTGACGGCTGTCGTACTCATGGTACGACAGCCGTCACTGGCACTCGTACGGTAAGCAACAGATTAACCTCCTCAAATCTGTCAAATGTATTAGTACAGTAAATGTTGCAAAACTCAATGACTCGCTTTTATAGATTGTTTATTGATTGCGAAGATATTATTATAGCGCGATAGATATTGAGTGATTGCGAAGTTTTGACAAATTTGGGTAGGTTGATCAGTTGCTGTGTGTAAAAAACATTTCGAATGACTCTTTTTACCTCTTGTTATTTTTTTTGTGTACGTTCTAACAAATAATAGATTTCAGAACCGCTTGTTTAATAAAACTGTACATGTGATTGGTTGGTAGCTAGCGTTCTTGTATTTTATTATTTCGAATTGGGACAAGTCGTACAGATCGTATCTTGCCCGTTGGCCACGTTATCGCGAGGGTAGATTTCGAAGTACCTTCCAATTTAGGGTTAGCAAATGCCCTCATAAAACGTTTTTAATGCATTGAGATAGAGGTCAGGATTACAATTTTATAATATTGTTACTTATATTTTTACAAGAGGTAGATTTCATACAAATGTCGTCTGTATTCTTTGGTACCTTACTGTAACTTATTTCTACCGCTAAATAGCAGTGTTCGCATTGCTGTGTTCCGGTTTGAAGGTTTGAAGAGGCAGTGGAATTACTGGGTTATGTGACATAATATCTTCAAGTCACAAGGTCAGCAACGCGTTAGTGGTATCCTTGTGATATTACGAGCGTTCGCAGGCTGCGATGACGTTTACTAACACGCGGACTACTATGCTTGTTTGTCATCCTGGTATAATAAAAAAAATCCCGAAAATATGTAATTATTGGAAGTCTTATAAAAATAACTCTTATTACATCGAAATCAATTTAGGTTAACAAAAACATCCTGAACACTTAAATGTTAAACTCCCACCCTCCTGCATGGCGTGCGATACTATATTTTTAAATAAAAGCAAACATGTCACGCAATCGTGTACATATTAATACATTAATTATTTTGTTTTTCTAATGATTTCAATATAAATATATAATTGAAGAAGAATTGAGAGAGAAAAGATCCTTTTAAAATACTGCAATTATGGAAATACGTATGTGGTAGGTAATGTGATAAACGATATCTTAGTTTTTTCAGAGATGCAGTTGCAATATAATTTTATATGGTATCTGATTTAATTCACGATCAGTTTAGGTAAAGTTCATTTCCTAAATTGTTACTTGGTGTTACTTTGAGACGCCCCACTTTGGTCGTACTTCAGTACCTACTACTAAGCAAGATAGCATAATTACAATAATAATTGTTTCAAACAGCGTGTTATCTAGTGATGACTATATTCGAATTTGTTTCTCAATTTAAACAAAACATACATTTCTGACGGAGTCGTGTGTTCATGTGCTATGGATGTTTTGTGTGCATAAGTCTGACAATATTGTCGTTGACTTCATCATCATCATTATCCCCATTCGAAGGCCACTGCTGGACATAGGTCTCCTCAAGAAAGGGGGAATTTCGCCCATAATTGCCGCGCTGGGCAAGCGATTGCGATACACGCATAAGTAATAATAAGTTACTTAAGTTAATTAATACGATTAATATTTGTCGAAAATTTGTGAGCACGGGAATATTGAATTTGAAAGTACTTCATAGATTAAACTTTTAGTAGCATTGTTATATTTGATTGAGACAAATTGTGACAAGACATGTGTGTAGTCGATGAATTAATATTTTTCTTAAAAGGTGGCTGGCGCTATAGTACTAGGCGCGGGAGTATGGGTGTGGACAAGTCGCTCGTTTTCGAGCAGTCTCATGAACAACAATATGTACATCGCCTCGATGGCCGTGGTAGTGGCCACAGGCGCCTTTATGATGGTGCTATCGATCCTCGGCTGCTGTGCAGCCGCTAAGGAAGTCAAGTGTATGCTACTCACGGTACGTAATTCTTATTAGCTACTCTTTAGTTATATACCTTGTATATATACCTATATATATATATATATATATATATACAGATCAACGAGCTCGATTGCATATTTGGTATTTTTTTATCTTGTGTGTCAAGGGTCGTGGTTTCGAATCCTACCTTAAAACATTTATAAAATGAACATATGTAATGTGTTTCTTCTATGTCTGGTTGTTAAAAATGCATTTCAGTATTATATCTGTGATTCCTTTGTTATCTGGTATCCGTAACAGTTCACAAGGCTAGCAACACACTAGTGATGTCTTCGTGATGACGGCGGACCAAACGCTTGTTTGCTGACTTCATAATTTAAAAATAAAAAAAGGGGAAGCTACTAATGTATGTTCATTACTTTTTCACTTGTGTGTTCCCGTGAGATACATCTGTGATTTTTATTTTATTTTTATCGATGGAACTGGTATGACTTTTTGCATTATTTAGCTGCCCGGAAACGACAGATATTTTCTCGGAATAACAAGATTTCCTTAAGGAAGCCACGAAGTCCTCGCAGCCAAAGTTGCGGGCGAAAAGCTAGTTAATCTATAAAAAACGAAGAAATTAAATAAAATAATAATCTGTTTCAGTATTACATCTTGGTGTTGATAATCTTCGTGGCGATGATGGTGGGTGGAATCCTCCAATTCGTGTTTCGAGAGCGGGTGGTGAGCACGCTGGAACGTGAGATGCACGCATCGATACCATACTACGGGCAGCGGGACGGCCAACAATACACCGCCGCTTGGGACAACACGCAGACCTATCTTCAGTGCTGCGGCGTTAAGAATTTGCACGATTGGAACGGATTCGTCCCGACAAGCTGCTGCCGGGAGATTTACCCTGGTCAGGTAAAAAACACTTTCTACTATTTGTCCCGCTTTCCGTCTAGTTGCTGCATCTAACCGTGTAACTAGGGTATTTGTGTTTTATGTGAGCATCTATTCGAGTCACGAATTAGTCCTGATTTTTTTTTGACGTGTACAATTGCGCAAATGGTAGTGATCCTATCTTATGCCACAATGGTCGAGGATTAATATGATGATATTTCTGTTTGCCCTCTGTCTGGGTGTTGAAATATGTATTTATGTATTATATTTATAATACCTATTTTTTCTGATATCCGAAACACATGTGCGTTAAGCGACTTACCATGTGTCCGGTCAATGTATGGGAGTTGTGTAAATAAAAATTTATATTCCTGTGTCGATACATTATGACAATTTTCTTGTCTACCCTAACTATATAACTGGTTGATCTAGTACAACTTTCATCAAAACTACCCACACGAATCTAATTTATGATTACCTACGTTAATAAAAATTAAACGATTAATGCATTGGTAAATTTTGTTTTATTCATCTAAATGGGCAAACGTTAAGATGAACAAAACTACATGTATGTTTGTATGGCTACAAATAATAATAATACATAATTCGTTATTTGCGATAAACAACGGTATACAAAGTTCTTACGTTCTAGTTACATATACAATTTACATACAAATAACAATACAAAATAAAACAATTACAAGTTTCAATTGAAAAAATCTACAACTGCTACTGCTACAATACTTCTTCTAATTAGGATAATTTGCATAACCATACGTTCATTTGCAACAATTTCAGCACACAAAAATTAACAAATGCATATAAACGAAATAACAATAAAAAAAGGAACGTATGTGAGCCGCAGTCAGACAAATAGAATTTAACTGTGCTTGTGTGTTACTAAGAGAGCAGACCACTGTATTCTGTCGTTGCGTAATTTAGGAAAATGACAATTTAGGTGACAAAGATATTTTATATAGTTATATTACTATTGTATTGATGTTTGCAGCGCCAAGATTGCCAAGCGCAGCCTAACCCCACTAACACATACTCAGATGGATGCAAAGAAAAACTTGAGGAACTGTTGCGAGAAAATGCAGTCAAGATCGGCAGTATTGCCATTGCAGTAGCCCTTCTTATGGTAAAATAAATGATATATATTCTTGTTTCTGCTATTTCTGGATAAAAGTAGTAAATTAATAGTTTTTTTTTTCTTTTCAGTTGCTCGGCCTGGTGTTGTCATGCGGGCTGTTTGTAAAAATTGAGTAATTTTGACCCGTAATGACGACAGATGAGTAATTATAGAGACCAATGACTGTTCTGATTTAAAATGATTTTGATCGTGTAATTTATTAATAAATTATTGCAATTGTACCTATTTAAAACAAAACTATACGAATCTACCTATTTATTGGAAAATATATTTAATGATCAGTCTTACTTTCCCTCGATGGAGGAAAATATAGATCAGTTTAACTAATAAACTGTATGATCAAAAAGCTATGATGCCCGCAATAAATGACCTGAACTCCTGTTTGAAAATTTGATTAAATAGATATTTAAGTATCCGCTATCTTGTTTATTAGATAAATGTAAATATTGTGCACCAAAGAAATAAAGAGGACACATTGATTTTCAGACTTATTTTAGTAATAAATATATGAGTAATATATTAGTAAGAAATTAGTGTCTCATACCAATTTCTTGTTATTAAAATTAATACATATGATAAAGGCGAAAATATGTGTATTCATTACGCTATAAAGGCTTTCATCATAAAAGGTGAACCGATTTTGAAGCGATATAAGCGTCTATACTGACGGATTCGAGGGAGGAGATCTAGTTTCTTATAGAAGCAAAGGGAAAAGACGAAGTAAATTAAAAAGTGTAAACGTGCATACGAACATTGAGAAATGATCATAATATAATTAACTTTTTTTTTTAATTTCGTATGCACGTTGGTTCCAAAATTTGTATATTTGTACACCGATAGATTTTACAAGATAGTTACAAACGTTAAGAAGCTAGTGGATCCAGGCGTAAAACAATTTAATTCTTGAGTTTACGGCCGGGCGGGAATTTAATAGTGTTAGGGTTGCCCTCCCGGTAAATGCCGCCGCGCGTGAACCAGCCGCACGAGCGAACGACGCATTCCGACGATGTGGTGCCGAGAGGCAGGCCCTGCGCGCTGATCCGCTCCAGCGCTTGCGCCGGTCCGCCTACTATCTGTAATTTAACATTTGGGAAATAATCTCAGGCATATGACGTCAACTGTTAGATATAGGTCTAAACCAGATATTTGGGTATATTTTGCCGATTGCATAGCTTTATGACGGCGATGTTGCTGTCCAACCTTGACCTGTTGCTGTCGCTGTTGCTGTCGGATACGGTTCCACAATCATCTATAACGACATATACGAGGCTCGCATAGGAAAGTCATATTTAGAATAATTATATTTGCGTGTGAGTAAGTTTGGTTCTTTATTGAAGAAAAAACAAATATACTGATTCTCTATGAACTGGCAAAGATAAGCAAATTTTAATGGATATTGATACTATAATACTGTGTAAGTAATTTCTTTGTTCAGTTTGTGGTACAATCAAAGAGACACGCTGAAAGCAAAGGCGCTGCTAAAATAATTGTACTATGTATTGTAATTGTATATGTTACCGGCCAAACCCGTTTTCAGGACAAACCAGTTTTGCCTAGGCGAAACTAGTTGTTCCTATACACGATATAACCTGTTACTAGTTGATCCTGATATAAATACGCACACTCCAGGATAAACTGGTATGGTCTAGTCTGAACATTATAGTATATCTAGAAAGTCAAAATAAATAACCTAACCTAACCTAACCTAACCTAACCTAACCAACCATACCAGTACCAGTAACCATACCAGTACCAGTAACCATACCAATCAGGACCAACTAGTTTGGCCTAGCCTAAACTGGTTTGTCCTGAAATCGGGTTTATCCGGTAACATATATATTCATATTTTTTATCTTGGTGTTAATTAAACCAAGTTTAAAAATACCTTAAATATTCAAAATATATTTTTATACATAATGTAAAAACTTTTATACTAGATCTCAAAATTACACTTACTCTACCAAATACTACGTGTTTGCCATCAAACTGCGGGAGCGGTTTAAATATGATGTTAAACTGCCCGCATACTTCATTGTCGGAGGTGACGGCCATGGACAGTACTCCTGTGACGCAGAAAGATAAAGATTTAGAAAATATTTCAATTTTTTAATGTTTAAACTAATGCAATCTATTGCTGATTGGTCAATTATTAGAAGTTTCATATCAACTCCAACAGGTGATACTTCCTAGTGATATCCAACAAAAATGAAATGATCAATCACAACATATGTTATAACAGATCTTTTTTTTAATAGAACAGGTTAACAAACTAGCATACAGCCCGCGAGATAGTAAGCACCACTGCAGCCTGTAGACGCTCTTAACATCACAAGGATATCACAAACGCGTTGCCAACCTCGTAACTGGAAGATATTATGCCAGATTACCTAGTAAATTGATTACTTCTCTCACTAGAAATAAGTGAGAGTGAGGTACCAATGCACACCACCATCGTATAGTATCGTATATCGAGTTATACCTCATATGAAACAACCAAGTTCTACCAACTTTTTTAAGCGTAAGCGACCACCTATTTGAATCTATTGGCGACTTATCAATAATTAATTGTTGACACGCAGTAATTAGTCTCAAATAATAAATACGATGATGACTGTCATTTATTAAAAAAAATACAATATACCTGGCACTGTGTGTTTCAGTCTATAGCTTTCGGCGCCCATGTGCTTGACTTCATCTTCGGGAAGGTAACACCCAAATCCGTTATCTTTCGTCACATCACCGCCGCGGCAGTACAGATTTGGCACAATTCTAAATAAAGAAAATTACATAAAGTGAAACATTGGGAAACTCAATATTTCATTATTATTTGCATCCATGTGTATTACTGAAACATTTTTAATAATACACACGTCTGAACTTAAGATATTTTATGTACGCAAAATTTATGATTTCTAACAAGTAATATTTTTTGTACTTTTTAAAAAATATTTTTTACATGTTCTGTATATGAATAATACATGAACTTATTTTAACTCAAAATTTCATGAAAACATTGTTCCGCGGTTCTTTTTATTTACACAAATCAACACGTCAACTTACATAAATCTGTCAAATTCCATAGTCCATTTTAAACTAATTGGGTTAAATTTAAAATTTGGAAGATTTGTCTTGCCGGCGGTATTTACCGCAATTTTGTATTATAATTGCAAAAGTTCTATTATAATTTAAAACAAAATGGTGTTTGATATTTTCTAGATAATAAGCGTATTAATATGATACTAGATAATATAAATATTTATCTTATAAAAAAAGAATCTTTAACTTTAATTCTATATATGACCTTTTGTAACATTGAATGGCCAAATATTGACAATAACAATAGTTTTCCACCTGGCTCGTGATTGAGGATGATTTACCCTCTAAATACTAATTAAACTTATGGGTACGTTACGTAGCCAATAAATCTCAGTAAATATTTCATATAAATGGTCGATAATCTATGTGAAGATGTGTCAAATTAATTGGACCACGATTCTCAGTTCATTGACGGTTAATAGTGTTTTAACGCTAATCTCATTCTACATTACGACAGAGGGGCTCCTGCACGGTCTGTCAGAGTTAAACATTTGCTGGCTTCTTGATAAATTTATAAGTTTCCCTGGTTCATTAGTTACCTAGACCTTAATGAAAACCAGTGAGATGAGGGGAGGGCTGTAACAGCTTAATTACCAAACCTATTACACCTGTTCCAGTTTAAGCCGAAGTACAGGCCCTATAAGCTGTTCTAAAATAACAGCGTGCTACATTGCAACAGTCGAAGAAGATATATTATGTAATGATAGAATAGTCTCATGAAATGGCTCCAGAGCACCAGTTCTCAAAGATAAAACCACCCTTCATGCTTGCAGGCTAATAGCAGACCGCTTGATTTTACACTTAAATTCTAAATTTGAATTAAAACTTAAGTAAACAAATAAAGGACATTGTATTTGTATAAAAAATTAAAATACCTTTTTTAAAAGTCCATTTTATATAGGAAACTCGTATATACTCGTACGTAACTCGTAAATGTGTTCGATTAGTTTAACGACTTTTTATTCGCAATCTAATATTTGATTGTAAATATTATTATACGTCACCATTAACCATTTTGTAATAATAGTTATGCTAGCCAGTCTAACGTAATGTGGTTGTAATGTGAATCCGAAAGCATTATTACAGAAGGTAGGGAACAAGATCACGCGCTATCTCTTTAAATAACTATAATATTCATATGTAAGAAAAGAAAGGTCGTATTTCATATCAATCGGCTTGTTATGCGATGGTTGTTGCACTGTTGCAGTTATCAAGCAAAACTGTTACTACGTGTGGTATCTGTTCTGATTTGTTTTTCGCCTGTTGTAGGACAGGTGGAACAGATTTCACTTTAGAAGAACAGTTCAATGCTGTTCTATTACGACACCTGTTTTGTTTGGTTGTTTCGATATAAACGCCCCACTCCTAAGTTGGATACGCTTAAGATTCTGCAAAACTTCTGTGTTTTAGATTTATCTACTGTTTACGTAATTTTGATCACGTTTCCGAATTTTTCAATCAGCTAAAATTGCTTCCCATTCTACTTCGCAGGTGTATTTGTATTTTAAGATTCTTTTTTCCCATGGGTCCTTCTTATTTTCAAAAACGAATTTAATACTTGAATTACCAGTGCATTACACAACCTTATAAAGTAAGGTCTTCAAGGTTCAAGTCATTTATTTGTGAAATGTTCTTCTTCTAGCAATAAAAAATTTATTAAGATAAAGTAATAAGAAATTATGGTAAATGAGTACATATCACTGTGCCAGTACTTGTTGCCGTTACCACATTATTTAAATTATCATTTATAATGTATATGTACAATTTGTATATATAATATATTTGTTTCCAGTCATATCGCCAAGATCGTACACTGGATACTGATAAATTTATTTTGATGTTTACTATAAAAATTTTAGTCCAATATACTGTTAAATTGTTTTATGTTTCCTGTATTTGCAATACTTGTGTATAACTATAAATTTTATATTGTTATTATAAAATTTAATCTTATTTATTTTAATCAAGAAGTAACAGGACTGAAGACGGTAAGAATAGAGACACACCTAAAAAATCGAGTCCCTGCATAAGCGTGGCCTCTGGCGTCACCCTTGATCAGGTTCAAAAAGAACTGACAAGTCTTCGGGACCAGGTCAATAAACAGCTCAATCACAACCTTGCCGATTTTGGAGCCTCCAAGAACCCATATATCCATTGATACTCTGTAACAATTCCTTTGTAGTTCACACATTCTACACGCCTTACATATCTCAACAATCCCTTTCGCACAAGTGATATTCAACTTAAAATAAATAATATAATTTTAGGTATAGGAAAGAACAGGAGATCATTTTTTATAAGTTATCCGAAATTTTATGGAATTATCTTACTTAGTCCTTTGAACATTAAGCGGCTTGTCAAATGCAGGATCTCGTATATCCCGATCGAGTTTCTCAGTTTTGAATAGAATGAAAGGTAACCTAAAAACACAATTTAAAAAACAATAAGAAATATAATGGCAATTAACACTTATTGGTATTAATTATTCAAGGAAATACCAACAAAATGTTGATATTAAGCACAGGAGGACAAATAATACTTACGAAGCCCCAAGTATAAGCTTGTGTTTGGTGTCTTTCCAATAATCATCCAACTCTTTAGTCAACAACTGCTCTGACCTCTAACGAAGTAACATAATATTAGAAGTTTAAACAAAGCTAACACAGTAATTCACATTTTTCCAGCATGTTTGTATACTGTCCAGTCGCCGTCGCTTCTTGGCAGGGCCAGAGAAAGAATTATATACATATTCATTTATAAGCATTTGACAGTATTGTAAGTAGATAGTTGTCATGATCTATGAACGATATTTAATATTTAGGTGGCAAATAATCCAACAAGACACATTTTTTAAACCTTGTGCAAAAATGATTTGATTTTCACCCAAAGTAGAGACAGTTGACGCGGACAGAAATAACGGTTAAATAACTCTAATAAACTTAAAGTTATTTAACCGCTGTAGCAACTCTAATAAACTTAAGAGTTGCTTCATACTACTCGTTTTATAGTTAGATATATTTCTTCTGCAGTTAAAAGCAAGTCAATTTAAGAAATAGACTGGCGAAGAGACATTGTTTGAATTTGTTCCGAAACAAGTTTGTAGGCCGCTCTAAACCGTTTAAGCTTCGTGGAGTATAAGTCAAATGTCAGCAAACACGAAGAGTTGACTCTTCGTGTTGTTATAAACAAATAAACAAATTCAGCCCACGTCTCTTTTCTAGTCTATTTCTAGAATTGACTTGCGTAAACGTTAACGTAACAACTACTGTGTCAATAATATCCTAAAGTAAACCAACCGCTATGAGCAGCCGTGAGTAGATGTACAGGTTTTGATGCCGAATTTCATTTAGTTTGCGTTGCCTTTGCTGGCATAGAAGCTTATTATGCTTATTCGTTGGTGTCGGGTGCACCCAGCAGTCCACAAAACCCTAAAATTACGACAATATTTGTAAATGTTTATTTGTTATGGTAAATATCAAAAGTCTAATTAGAAGAATTCATTACTGATATAATCATATATCAATCATACATAAATAACCTACACTACGTCAGCTACAAGGCTATCGCTGTCGGACTTGGCTTCTATTGGAAGTATTTCAAATAGGATCGGTGGCATGTGATCACATCTAGCGGGATCCTGTAGTTTAAACTAAAGTCGTTCTCTTATGTTTGCGAACAAAACTAATGCTGGACTACATATATATTATATGGGCGGTCAATAATGAACCACCGGTAACGGTTCAAGACCGACGGCTATCACTTGAGGGCGCCTCTGAGGCCGTACCTCGGCTCGAGTGGCTGTCATTGGGAATCATTAGCAAAAGAGGGGGACTGAGTAAGCCCGGCAGAACTAGTACGGATCCCATATAAATCAAAACAGCATTTGTCATCTAATGGGTGGTACAGAGATAAAATATGGATAAGAGACAAGTCTTCATTTTTTTAATAATATTAATTATATTTTGCACTTGATATTGTATTGATATTGTAGTTGCTTACCCCCGTTCTTTGAATTAGATTGATCCTCTTAAGCAGATCTTTATTGACAATCATGTTTTCCTCCAATTGTCGCGCGTAGTAATCCAGTCTCCGAGGCTTCAAGTATAACTCGGGAAACAGCTCTGGGGGACTGTCGTCTACTCTATGCGTGGTCATTTGTAACTATTTTGTATATATAGATTAAATTTTCAAATTGAAAAAGAAGGCTTAAGAAATATTTATGCAATTACACTACAGTTACCTCTTTTTGATGATTGCACCATTTAGAATAGAAATCTATGGATAGCAACGGGAACCTCGGAGGCTGAAACACAATATGTTATTTTTTTATCACACCAAAATGAGTTCGACAATTGAGATGTTGATTTACCAGTTTGAAGACTCTGGGTTTGCGCACGCGCGGCGGTCGCGGACGCTCAGGTTCGGGAGGTGGTGTCCGGAGCAGGGGATGTTCTAATAACTCGTCGCACGCTCGCTCGCGCAACGGATGCATGATGCTCAAGTTATATACGGATAGATGACTACGTGTAATTTGTTTTGTTTATTACGTGTTTTCTTTATTTTTTACAAATAAGAATATTCCCCATGTGGTTTTTTACGATTAATTGAAGTGAACTGGGTCACTTCTCTACTATAAAGATATTTAGCAATACGAAATCAAAATATCATATCATGCAGTAGTAGCCTCCGTACAATTTGGACTGATCACCTAAATACTATTATTTGAAAATAATAAACAAAAATTATTATAATTTTCTGATTACTGTCATGATTGACCACACACGTCACATAATCTTGTAATAGAGAAAAATATACTAGTACTCGTATCATAGAGTTATATAAATTATTGCCTTATTTTTTTCTAGCACAGGTTTTAGCAATAAGCGGTGACTGTAACGAGACTTCTTAATACTAGCCATTGGAAGTCCATGGCTGGACATAGGGATCTTTAAGCAAGGGGGAATTTTGCCCATAATTGCCACGCTGGTAAAGCGTGTTGGCAATCGCAGAGCGCAGCTTTCACGACGGGGATGCTGCTGCCCATCCCCACCGTATGCATTTAAGCTACACTGTGTTGGATGTATATACCGCCATCATTCAGTACCTTAGTCACCTCTTAAGACACTTGATACAGGAGGAAGGTGCTATTCTACTCTGCCGGTACCTCACGGCTCAGAGAAACTTGAGAGGCGACCAAACTGAAGGGTAAAGGAGGCAGTGAAATTACTGGGTAATTGACTACGGTGACATGTAACATTATGTAAACCGTATATTTTTTGATATACCGCAATAATGTACAGCAAAAAATATATATGCTATATATATTATTTTCTGTACATTATGTACGTACGTATATTTAAACTTCGCGACACAGGAGAGTATGCTAATGGGACGGTGATTAGTACATGATGTATTTTTGATGACTGATGATGTGTGCTTCTATGGAGTAGGAAAACTCCAGGTGGTATAGGTGGTGTGGTATAGGGTTTGTTGTTACTATAGCTAATGATAATGATAATTAAGAGTGCTGTGACGTACCGGCAGAATAGAATAGTACCTCCCACTGCACCAGGTGTCGTAAGAGGCGATTAAGGTACCAGAACAGATAGATGGCGGTGAATCTCTGTGTGCTCTGCGTTTGCCAACACGCTCACCCACCGCAGCAATTATGGGCAAAATTTTCCCTTTCTTGGGGAGGCCTATGTCCAGCAATGGACTTCCAATGTCTGGTATGGTGGTGAATGATAATTGTTCATTACATTCTTTATAAATTTAGGACGCAGAGCATCAGGACCAGGACCTTTACGTATGTCTAATTGTTTTAATGTATTGATAATATCTTCTTGTTACTTATTGTCAAGTCACACAACGAGAAGTTGCAGACTTCTGGTAAGTTAAGGGATAATGGAGACTAGGAAGGTTTCTGGAAAACGAAACTGAAGTACTTTGAGAAAAGTTTGCATACACCCTGACCATCAAAGAAGGTTTACGAAGATTCCTTGTGGAACATAGACAACCGAAACCAGAAATACTATATAACATTTCTTTATAAAAGTCTTGCACCGAGCTCGAAGTAAAGAAAAACCGACATAATGACGAGGACCCGCTTATGGAACTTAATTTTTCCTTAACGCTTAGAACAAGAGAGTCACTGTACCAGAGTGGATAATTGTGGCAGCTTTTTCTTATGAATAGGGTGTGTCTAGAGATTGTCTTGTCGACCACTTTGTAAACGTTTTGGACACATTGGTTGACATCTTATGAAGACTGTAAAGTTCTCCAGTGAACACGGCTTAACTCAGAATTTTATTCTTGTTATTGGTCTTTAAGGTTTGACAATGCCTAGGTAAAGAATATTAATGCAGTAAGTGATGACAGTCTGCTTGATAGACGATTAGATAGAATTGATTATTATTATTAGCAATAGTGTTAAACTGAGAAAGATTACAGACATTTGTAGTCTCCTTGAGTAACGATGCCTTGTGATCCAGGGAATTAGTTTGATATATCTGGTGGCAAGTAGCAAAGACATAAGTGTGATACACCTGGGCTTGCAAGGCAAAATAGTAAGCCAAAGTCCTCAACCTCACATTCACACGAAATTTGATGATGAAACCAATGTGATATTTGATCGCTATAAGAATGCCATATTATAAAAGCGTTAGCCTGAGGATTAAAAAAACGATTTACTTTATAGATATATAATTAAAAAAAGAAAGAATTATAATTAAACTAATTAATATAGTTAATTCTAAGTGTTGTCCCGACCGATGTAAGTATCGAAGTGCCGTCACGTAGACCACGGCGGATGCGGCACGATAGAGCGAGCAACGTAGAATTTGGGGTCATTATGGTAATACAAACTCAGCTATTAGTGCCGTGTGCAATGATGATCGATGGACTTGCGAACTCAACATATACAACTACTAAATTAAAATATATCACCCACCACCGCTGCGTTTTTTGGAACATGTTGTATTTCAATCCCTTCTGTAAACATTATATCTATAGTCAATGAATTCACCATTACATTAAGTTCATCACTCCACCGTTAAGTTCATTTCGGTTATACATATGATAACGTAATTACTAGTTAAGATGTTCAAATAAATATCATTGAATTTCAATCGCGCTCTGACTAATTTCTGGTAAAAGACTTTATACGTAAAAAAGATTTTAAATCACTGAATGCTTATGCATTTTACTCTAAGAGTCCAGGTCTTTAATAAGTACCACCCGCTTTGTCATCCTTTCGAACATATGTTTATCCATATCTGATCTGAACGTATTTAAAGTTGTGCTCCCTTGCTGCCTGTCTCGTCGCTACGTGTAAATTCTTCTGTTCTCGGGACTGATGCTGGATAGATAGATGGAACAAATGATTTTCAAGGTCCCTCAGGTACATCAAGCTTACAATGATGTTGCGAGGTCTTCTTGGGTTTGGATTGTGTTTCGCCTCTCTGTAACCGGCGCTGATGTCTCCGTCTTCTATAGGGGCTTTTTTGACGTATGGTATGCTCTATGGACTGGTGGAATAATTGTCCCGCACTTATATTTGGGATAAAACGATGATGACCAGAACCTTATAGTCAATGGTGACCATGATAGAGCGATACTGAATTTCTCGTTAATCAATTAAACAACTATGATGTGTAAGAGTTGTGACATGATTGTGACAACAAGACAGCGCATCATGTCATACAGCGCGTGCCACAATTGATTTATTAAAGGAATCTTTTGGTAACCGCAGTTTCACGTTTCTGATCCGTGAGTTAGTCTCCAAGATCGTGCAATTTAACACTATTTTGTTTTCTGTGAGGTCGCTATATGTGAAGTCGCTAGTCTACACCGATAAGCCCTAAATGATTGAGCACTTCGAGAACAACATTCGCCTGCCGATATGCGCAACAAATGTTGGAAATGGTCATCAAAAATTGAATCTCCAGATTAGACTACGTTCGAGCCAGCCGTGGCGATTAAATTCCAGAAATCATATTTATATTATAATGCCAGAAGATTAACCTACCAATAAAGTAAATTTTATATCAATAAAAAAAGCATCTTTGTTTTATTTCATTCATTTTTACAGAATTCTGCACTTCTAAAAATCACCCTTTATAAGAAACCGTCAAATACCTATCGGGGCATTACTTTAGAGTAAACCACCAGGCTCTGAAGATTTTCCCTTTTGCAAACTCAGCAATATTCCACCTTTGCTAAACCTTGTGTCTAAACCTAAGTATAAAATTTTTAATACTATTTTACAGAGAGAAAGGCTATTTAGGAACCACTTTATTAGTATTTTATTATTTAGGATTAGGCTTACTTTTAAACACGCTTATTAATTAGGACATTTGATTACGAACCTAGCTAGTAATAAAGTCTACGGTATAAAACATATTTTTATCATTATTAAAGTGAGACAATCACCGATGATACCGGCAGAGTAGAAGAGTACCTCCCCTGATCCAGGATATATATACATCCGAAACTGTGTAGCTCAAATGCTCAGGGCGGGGAAAGGCAGCAGCATCCCCGTCGTAAAAGCTAAATCTCAGCGATTGGCAACACGCTTGCCCAGCGTGGCTATTATGGGCCAAATTCCTCTTTCTTGGGGAGTCCTATGTCTAGCAGTGGATTTCCAGTGGCTCATATGATGATAATAGTAATTAAATGAAACTATTTGCTGTTTAAGCATCTTAGAGATATTCTGAAGAGGTGAATTTATTATGCTCGCAGTTATGAAACATACCAATTGATAACCCGTTTCATTGTTGTTGTAATCGTGGAATAACTATACTATTATAAAATACAGATGATATAAATCACAATTTTTTTAACAACTAGCTACAGATTTAGACTAACAAACAGATACATATTTAGACTCAAAAGAGGAAAAAATCGGGAACCGCTGATCTACAAAATATATTAAGGCAACGGTCGCAACATTTAAACGACACCAAGAATATAACATATTCCATTAAAAGATGTCTTTACGTGTCCAACGCTTTGGCGACTGTGCTCAACAGTGCCCAGGGTCTGTGTTGAGTTTGGGTAAGTGTCGTGCAGAGCCATGTATTACATACCAACAAACAGGCCATATTTTTAATATTTCTTCAGAATTTTTGCTTTCTATTATTAACCATGAACTTTCATGTATATACCATAGAAGTACTCTCAGCTCCAGATGCAATGGACACCTTAGCATTTATGTCGAATAACGTCGTTTGTTTTTCATATGTCCATGTCTTTTTCACTGTTTCCCTTTGTGAGTCGGAATATTTTCGTACGCCACCACAATAAAATTGTTGAATTTTAAAATACTGTGATTATATAAAAATATTTTACGTTGTTAAGGAATTTAATATTGTGTAACATTTAACAAAACTAGACTAACTCAAAGACTTCACCCAGAAAATTTTATTTACAGGGGAAAAAAATATTTTCATTATGAGTAATAGTGAACTCCTAATATCAAATAATTATCCCAAACTAATAAATATTTGTTATTTACTTATTTATCATTTACTTAGAACGAGACTATTCTAAAGATATGCCTGGCTGAAATAAATGTACTTGTTTATGGCCATATCAACGTATTGAAATATTTTTTTGGAGTCAATTAAATTTCTTTGCATGACTTATCTTGTCAGAATTTAAAATTTAAATAGTTTTTTAAAATAACAAAGATTTACAAAAAATATTTATATGAAAATATTAAGCACTGAAGAATGAGAAGCAGTGGTTTAGTTTTGTTCACGTGTGCTGGATTGCTACTAGTTTGTAACCATATTTGTTATAAAGTGTTAAATAATTCATCGCCAAGAAAATTCCACACGTCCATTTGTAAAATTCGAGGCGTGCCGTTTTTGAATTAATTTACTATAAATACAAACCAAATGGACATTAAATCCATTTTCATCATTATTAATTAGGAGAAATACATTATTTTATCTTTTTTATTTGTATAATGTACAGGTTGTTTTTTAATTTCTTTAGGTGAGAACTGATAATCAATTTTAGGCAGACGTCCGATATAAAACGGACGGATGAATTGAATGGCGTTAATGCGCCAATGGCTGAAACTATTTTGTTACTTTTACTAATATTTTAGATAATTTCTTTTTTTTCTGTTGTAACGAAAATGTATTTGAACTGTATTTAAATTCTAAAGTGCATTAACAAGCATTATTCATTTAAACTTTCAAATGCCTATATTAGTAAGATTAGTGCAAAAAAATGTAGCTTGTAACTTTAACTGCAAATATATTTACCATATTAATATTTATTTGGAATTCATATTGAAATGCATTTCCTGAATTATTGTACATAAATGTCTTCAGAGTGGCGGTGCAATTCTGGGAGGTTCCACGGCATGGAGTCTACTCCGCATGTCTTATTACTTCTGGACCACGGACCTGGGTGTGGAGATGAGCTCAAGCGTGCTGTTCCTAACAGGCGCCCTGCTGTGTCTGCCCGCCTGCTGGCTCTGCACCATTATACCATACCACACCAAGTCGCATTCACTCGTCGGAATCGTTAGTCCTGCCAGCAAACCTGCCTGTTACGCGGCTACGTCTGCTATTTGTACATGTTGGTGCAGTTCATGGGAATGAGACATAACTGCTGCCTGCTAGCCAGCTATGGTATATGGGATGGGACTAGCCTGCTGGCTATGTCCCATCATCTTGTGTACTACAACTAATCAGCACTGAATTTGGAAAATGTTTAGCATATTATACATGATAAAGGATAAGTGTATCTAGCAGACTCCCAGGGTGTATCTGGATTTGTATAGGTAACGTAACATTTACTGCTGTGGGCGTCGGAAAACTGGCATAGTTTGCTGTCGACTGGTCGATTCAATTAATGAACTAAAAGTTGTATTATATCAGATTTAAGAAAAATATTAAATTTTCGTACTAACATCATAATATTCAGACATTGACCTGACGCCGTGGTAAGTCGCTTAAAGCACTAGTGTTCACAATTACAATACTTAAATACATTTATTTAACACACAGACAAGGGTCAAACACAAATATCATCATATTCATATTTGTCCTGGGTGGGGATCGACCACACGACCCCAGGCGCTTAAGATAGGATCACTACCATGTGCGCCATCGGGCCCGTCGTGATACTAAAGACTACTAATATTATTATATATATTATATTAGAAACAATATTAACAAATCCAAGAAGCTCCTGTCCCGATGCGTATAATATAAATTCTTGTATCTAATAATGAATTGTTCGTGTGCAGTTACTGATGCTGGTAACAGCGGCGATGCTGACTCTGTCGCTGGGACTGTCGTCAGTGTCGGCGCTGTCGCGGGTGGTGCGCGAGCCGAGCGCTATGAACGCAAGTATGCTGCGCGCAATGGCGTGCGAATCAATCGATCCCGCCGTGAGGAGCTCGTGGACTTCTATGCAAATTGAGGTTAGTCGTATTTAATGCTGTATTTAATAACACGTAATCCCATAAAATAATATTCGTCTTTCGTCTTCAGAATCCAGCAATACATCAATCACAATATTTTGAAGTATCACTCGAGTAATTAACAACAGTTAGTAATCTTTCTCGTTAGGAATAGGCACCATATGCTTCTCTGCTTTGGTAAAATTCTAGAGGTATTAGTTACTTCACAGATACAAAACTATTTCAAGAGATATGTATCAGACATTCACTCAACATAGTTTTACTGCTACAAGATCTACAGCAAGTAGTCTCGTAATTATAATTGGGAATCTATCTGAGTCGGTAGACTCTAACAAGCAAATTAATGGGATATACACCGACTTTAGCCAAGTTTTTTAGCCAAGTTAGAATTTCATGTGAGGTGTTGATTCAAAAGCGTTCAGCATATAGTTTTATAAGTTCCCTTCTTAAGTGGCTTTACTTCTATTTGTATGATATTCAAATGAGAAGTAACGTAAGTAAAAAAAAAATAAGAGAGTAAAAGAAGCTGTTTGTGTTCGTTCTATGTCTGGGTGTAAAATAAGCTTTTAATTATTTGTGATTACTGTGATGTGTGATAAAATTCTTCAATCAAAAAAACTTTTCAAATATTCGAGTCATTAAACTGGTTAAATCTTGCTGCTGTGTTATTTCGATAAGTGCACTCTTTTAGAAACTTGCTTAAACCTAAAGAAGTATTTAGATCTTAATTTTTCACTTCGCAGTTAAGATGCTGTGGCGTTCAATCTTACAAAGACTGGTATGTCCATCGCAGAGCGTTACCACCTTCATGCTGTGGTCGAATTTGGAATGGAAAGGTATAAACAATTACCTTCTTTTCAATTTACTACCAGATGTAACTAAAGATACTTAAATAAAGTTTTAATATAATATCTGATGAATATCTGTAATATCAAGAATGAGATAACATTATGTTCATTATTTTTTTCCCACCAAGGGTAAACACGGGCTCTAAGTTTAAACTGTCTATTCACTTTACATGAGGCAGACCTCATACAAAGGTCGTATGCATTGGTACTGCATTCTCACCTATTTCTACCGCCAAATAGCAGTCTTCGCATTGCTGTGTTCCGGTTTGAAGGGTGAAAGAGTCAGTGAAATTACTGGGTAATGTAATATTGAAGACACAAAGTCGGCAACGCGCTAAATATCTTTGTGAGCAGTGTCGCTTACTATCACGCAAGCTGCTGGCGAGCATACAGCTCACGTGCTTGAATAAAAAAAGTAGATTTAATAGACACTATGTATCTTTTGTCTATGTATGTTTGTATTGTCGTGAGAAATTTTTGCAGCGTGGCGACTCATGTGAAATCCCGCTCCACTCTGTGGGATGCCTCGGTCCTGCTTTAATGGAACTACGCAGTTTTGTCAACGCGCTCTGTACTCTAGGCGCCTCTATGGTTATAGTTCTGGTAATTAATTATGCTTTTCAACTCGTATGAACTTATATATTCCATAAGATGTTACTGTCACATGTTTCAGCAATTTTGCAATTTTTACGGCTGTCTCTTGAGAGATCATTTAAAAATCTGCCCTAAGCGTGTGCATCTTGTGTCAAAATATATGTGTAGGGCTGAGATGAACCGAAACTCTGTGTTTGACGGAAGGAAAGTATATTCAGTGTTTCGACATGTATGTCTACAATCCGCCTCAGTGCCAGAATGCCTCAGTTGAAACATAAGTCAATATACATAATTATCGTGACAGGGCATGACCCTCTTCACGGTGGCGTACATAGTGGTGACCGGAGCGGTGGACCATCGCGAGAATCCCAAGCCGCTGCCGCAGCCGCTCCGCATCGCGTGCCTCACGCACCCACCGCTGGGCGCACCTGCGCTGGCATCCATGGTGTCCTACAATGCGCCCGCGCTTGAACCCTTTAGCGCGTGTCCGCCGCAGGGACCCATTACCGCGCCCGCACTCGGGACTGCGTTGCTCGCCAACTTGCCGTCCACTTTCACCAAGTAGATATCCATTACTTTTAACATGCTGATCCATACTTAAGTTACGTCGATTGCAATTCCTTAAGCATGTTGCTATAAAGACAGGTATTTATCGTTCTTTTTTAGATAGGCTCTTTTATTAGTTCTTTTTTGTATTATTTTGGAATATTGATTACCGGTTCTATAAACTTCTTAAATAACTTCTGCTGTAAATAATTATTTTGTCGTTGTTTAGAATATAGAAATGTGAACCGTGTATCACTTGAAATTAATGAATTATAAGTATTATATTTATGTAGCGCCTTTCATTTATTAAATTTGTACTAAAAGCACACTTTTGATTGTTGTATTAATATTTCCCATATACTTGCCTTAAATTGCTTTTACGTACATTACTACCTATTATTAATTTGTTATCGATTCATTCACAAATAAGTACCACATCCATTATGGGTATTAAACATTTGGGTAGGAGGACGTAATTATATAAAATATATTCAATATGAAAACTACATCTTCTCGAATTCAATATTTTACCCGTAGCAAATTTTCAAATAATTTTGTGCACAATGACTTAAGAACTATACTTCGACCTTTAATATACTTACAAAATTTGCTATTATTACCAAAATATCACATAACTAACAACTTTATACATCCCAATGGTTGTATCCTAAAAGGATTCGGTTTGTGTGGACTAACATTTTGTTGCTGGACATACGTACTACGCACGACCACTGAATACAATGAATTTAGTGATATGCTGACTATGAGTACTGTAGCCATTTTTGATACTTTTTTCTATTGTACTGGGTTCGCATTAAATTTCATACAGAATACTGTGAAGAGTACCGACAACACCAATCTAGTTATATTGCTACAAAAAATTCTGAACTACAACAACAGTCGTAGGCGAACAATCGTACGGTGTATTTTGCCTTTTACTTGGTCCATTTCTCTGCTAATATCGTTATTTTACCTCATATTCGGCATTGAATCTTTTTTCTTTTTACAGCACAACCAATTATTGAGTATCTTCTGTTTTATTTTTTTGATATGTTTTGACTTTAATGTTGTCTATGCCATATTTCTCGTAAGATTTATTAGAATAAGTGTTCGTGTTTGGATGTGTGAACAACTGTGCAACGTAAACGCGTCAGTTCTTCATGAAGTGAATACTAGAAGCGGACATAGGAACCAAAAATGGCAATTACGGCTTAATGTCTATTTAGATATGATCAGAGCTTTCAATCTGACAAGAAAGTGTTACGAATCTTTGGTAAGACAATTAACTTTTTATTACTGATTAATGAATATGTTTACTATTCAACTTGCCGTCCTGATTCTGATCGAGTACGTGACAAAATTGTATCCCGTTGGTCCCATTTACCATGTCATGTCTCATAATCATAGCAATCGTATAACGTCCACCGCTGGACACAGGCCTCCCAAAGAAAGGGAGAATATTACTCATAATGGGCTAGGCAGGCGTGGAGGTCATCGCAGAGCTTACCTTCGTGACAGGAAAGGTCCTGTCCATACCTGCTCTGTTGTATTTGACTTATGCTAATATCTGTCAGTTTTGGTTCCTCAGCTGCCTTTTACACCTGGTACAGAGAGAGGTACTACTCTGGCGATTAGAGATTAAATTTTCTTGTTCCTGATAGATTCCTGATAGAGATTAAATTTTTTGTAACTCATATGCATACAAACATATCGATACGTACATTCTGATCGCGTATAATTCTGGTCTTGATAATTAAAAAGACAAAAAAGAATGATCCAATTTAGGGCTTTATTCCTAGAGTTACGCGCATACATTCATTTCGGGGATAAATTTTTATTTGTATTAATATCATTAGGTTTGTTTGTGTGTTGAAGATAATATGATAAGCTTACCCGACATGCGTTGCCCTGTATTACCTATAAATGTATAAGTTTATCTTGCTAAAAATTATTGCGACTATAAATTGTGATATATACTATCTTATTTTTGGGAGATCAAACTATAGACAGCAAGGAAAAAATATTAAAATCAGCCCAGTAATCGGTCCAGTAGTTGTAAAGTTCACCCCGGACAAACACCATGACACGAAAGTTTTATACATAATAATTTTTATATAAAAATTGCTCGCTCATTAATATGATTGTTTTTAGGTTTGGTTTCATATAATGGAGACATTTGTTCATTCAATAGCGTATATAGAATTGACGATAGACTTTATCAAGATGACGAGCAACAGTGAGGTGAGTTTAGTTTCTTAAGTTTGTTAAGCCTATGTATGACGTATGTCAACAATGTCGGACGTTGACATGAACGTCAAAGACAGACTATCCGAGAACTAGTAAAATTTTTGAAAATGTCTTGGATTTTTACTAATCATTTGTAGGATTCTAAGTTTAAGCATGACCTGGCAGACATCAGGTCAGCAAGTCATGCTTCATCATTGTCACTGCCACTGAAAGCCACTGAAATTCCACTGCTAGACATGGCATGCCCAAGAAAGGGGGGAATTTGTTCATAATTACCACGCTGGGCAAGGGTGTTGACAATACGCGCTTTCACGACGGGGTATGCTGCTGTCCAACTCAACCACACTGTTTCTGATGGATATGACACTATCTGTTGGTTCTGGTACTTTAGTCGCCTCTTATGACATCTGGTACAGGGGGAGGTCCCTTTGTACCCTACAGATATATCACGGCTAGAAATTCTTATATCATAATGAATATTACTATCGTTGTCATGATATGTAATAATCATAAGAATTTCCGCATCGCCTTTTAGAGGTTGATAATGCATTAATAGGTACTGTAGGACTATAGTCAATTTTAGCGTACACGTAAGTACAAATTGCTCTTTTAAAAGAATCACGATATCTCTATAGAAGCTGAAATTCAAAAAGAATTATAGAATTATTTTATAGAATCTACTTTTAATAACTTAAAACCTATTATTATATCTACTTTAAATTTCCCTATTTATAAATCAGGTAGAGAAAGAAAACACGAAAAATACGTTGCATATTTAATTTCAGCTTATAGGGTTGGTGTCAATAGTCCATACAATCTTTTGGGTTTCTAAAAATTTTACACTACAATGCTTATTTTGCTTTGAGTGTGAGAAAATGTATTTGGTTATAAACGATGTTCAAATTGCCTGTATACTTCGTTTGGGTTCACGTAATTATTCAGGTAAGCCAAAACTCCAAATTACAATAACTATAATATTTAATCGAATTTGATACCAAGTCGTCAAATTATAGTTTTACAGTTTATAACATTGTTGATAACTCCATGGGAGAAAAAAATAAAATTTGTAGAAACGTTTAATTAAATTCAACAATAACATATCAACCGTAGTACTTTCATTGTTGGTCGTTCGCATCCCCTACGACGGACGCGATGCCACAGATGGTAGTAATCCTATGCGGTGCGCCTAAGGTTCGATTCCCACCCAGGACGAATATATGATGCATATTTGTGCTTGCTCTGTGTCTGGATGTTAAATATTACTCGTAATATAAGTATTATATTTGTGATTCCTCTGTTATCTGATTTCCGTAACACAAGTGTTTTAAGTGACTTATATCGGAGTTGACATGTTGTGTGACTTTATTTATTACTTATGAGTTCCAAAGGACTGGTTATGCAGCCTTCGTTAGCGGCATATAATAATCATCGTCATACATCAACTATGACAATAATATACACTGCTCGTTAAATTAATAGCCTGAGTGTGTCTTGCGTACCGCACACACCGATGAAAAGTCATTATATAACATTAACCATATTACTTGTTAAAAAAAAAATTAATTTCTTACAGGTGAAGACAGGATCTTTTTTAAAAATGTTCTTCGAGTGAGTCGCACCAGGTTCGTCAAGTTTACCGGGTGTGGGTTTTTCGATGTAGACGCCACATTGCCACGCCAGCTATTGAACCAGATTTCGTCTTACACCATCGTCGTATTGCAGTATTACTTTCTGTAAAGTATGAATTATATTGACTGGGTAAATAAAATACTGTAAAATATCATTCGTGTTGTTAATTTTCTTTTATGTCTATAAAAATAATCTAAATTCTCGAATTATACTAACTTGTTAAGGTTATGGTGGTACGAGTTTTTACGAGATTTGCTGTTTCATTCGCAAAAATTGTACTGAAACATTGTTGACAATATTATGTCGCATTTCTTACGATATGTTTGTATCATGTACAAAATGTGTCTCGTGAGGTCCCGACACCGCGAGATGTAGACTTATAAAACTACGGTAGTGCTTTTGTTTTTTTATCATGCACCTCACGAATTTATTAATATGATTCAATATACCGTTTTTAGTTATCCTCTATAACATTTATAAACCAACGGTTAATGACGATTGCTTACAATAGGCCGGTTATTTAGTGTATTTTTTTAGAGCGTCAAATCAATTTTCATGTAAAATAATTCATCTTTATCATCTATCAGCAAATAGACGTTCACGGCTGGGCATAGGTCTCCCCGAGTAATCTACAATAGGAGCGGTTGTATGCGGCGTGTGTCCAGCGTAATCCTGCGGTTTTAGTCAGATCGTCTGTCCATCTTGCGGGTGGACGATCTACGTTCCGCTTGTGGATACGTGGTCTAATATATATGTATAGTGGCACGTATTTCAGAGCTATAATAAAGAATAATTAAGTAACTGGATCGTAGCCAATCTACTAACCGATTCTCATCTGACGCATATTGATAGAGTTTAAACAATTGCTTTAACTTGACATTCTTGGAGACCCGGCGAACTGCAGTATGACGACAGTGTAGGTGCCGATCAGGCAGAGAAGCCGCAGCGGAAAGCGTGCATCTACATCGTACACCCAGCACGCTTTCATCTCTGAGAACTCTGTCTGGTACAGACGTCTAATATTCTTGCATCGCCTCCGATCTTCAACTACAATTCATCCTAATTAAATATCCATTCGAAGTATACGAGTATGTTAGTATTTTTAAATTGACAGTTTTCAATAAATGCTTATCAAAGTATATCTAAAACATTTATTATAATAGTACAATTGTAATTTTGTAATGAGTGCCTTACACTTTAGTATATTATATATACTTCACTTTTTTTAGGTCTTGTCTGTCTATTGGTTCCAACTTATGTCTGAAATGGCACTTTTACTGTCTGTTACCAGAAGATTAGTTATTTTGTTTTATTAAATTAAATTTAAGTAATTAAGTTTATTAAAAAAAAAACTTTTATTTTTTTCACGAGAACGTGAACTACGCGCATCAACCAGCAGCGCCTCCAGCTATAGTTAATTAAAAATATGGGAGTTAGATAAGTATATGAGTATATCAGATAAGTATAAAAGTTTAAGAAGGCGGGATTCTTCCCGACACACTGTTGGTTTTAGTTTGTCTTGACAGGATGCAGTTTAAAGTTTTCAATCTAATAATAAATACTGTCAAAGATTTGTCTCATATAATTCAGGCAATAACTGTGAGGAAGTTTATATTGAACATGTCAATATCCTTATCCTATGTTAATCTGGCTGACGTTAATCATTCCATGATTCCCTGACATCTGCATGAAGTGCTTGTATACTTTTAATAGAATACATTATGAAACAAAAATATTAAATGAAAATATACCTGAACATTTGTTACTGCAGATTAAAACTTCAGAAGCTATTTCCGCTTCGTTAATGGCAATATAAAACTGTTCACACTGTAGGCAAAGGCTGCTTTGGATTAATACATTTTTAGCCACCCATAGGAATAATGTTAATGGCAAATATCCTTTCATCTGTGAAAACTGGAAAATAATATAATAAAATTATATGTACCCTATAGTGTATGAAGATTTATATAGTTACATATAGACTGAGGTAAGCCGTGAGGTCCCGGCAGAGTAGAATATTTCTTCCCCCTGTATCAGGTGTCGTAAGAGGCGACTAAGGTACCAAAACCGACAGATGGCGGCAAACCATTCTGAACAGTGTAGCTCTATAGAACAGGGTGGGGACGGGCAGCTGCGTCCCTGTCGTAAAACCTATGCTCTGCAATTGCCAACAGGTTTGCCCAGCGCGGCAATTATGAGCAAAATTACCTATTTCTTTGTAAGGCCTATGCCCAGCAGTAGACTTCCAATTGCTGATATGTTGATATAGATACTAATACTTACATAAACTGACGGATTTGGCATGAAGCTGAATTCAGTAAAAATTTTCACATACACGATAGTGTGATAGAAGGTTTCAATTGCATGGTACAGCACCTTTAAATAAATGCATTACACATCAGTTCATCCAGCTCAGCGAAAGAATTACAATCACCTATATAAATACAAACCAACAGACTAGTCGATAAAAGGGGTAATAAGTAATACTTTATAATTATAATAAATGTTAATAATAATGTAAATAAGTATGTGGTACCGGCAGAGTAGAATAGTAAATACCTCCCCCCGTAGCAGGTGTCGTAAGAGGCGACTAAGGTACCAGAACCGACAGATAGCGGTATCTCCACCTGAAGTATAACTCAAATGCAACAGGACGGTGATGTGCAGTAGCATGACATAGACCTCATACAAAAGGGTCATCTGCATTGGTCCTTCACTCTCACCTATTTCTAACGTCAAATAGTAGTGTTCGCATTGCTGTGTTTCGGTCTGAAGAGTGAGCGAGGCAGTCAATTTTCTGGGTAATGTGATATTATATCTTCAAGTTACAAGGTTTGCAACGCGTTAGAGATATCCTTGTGATATTACGAGCGTCTATAGACTGCAGTGACGCCTACTTTCATGTGGACAGTATGCTTGTTTAACGATCTGATCTTATAAAAAAAAGCATTTCGGACGCGAAGCTATGCTCTGCGATTGCCAACACGCTTGCCCAAAGCGGCAATTATGGGCAAATCCGCCCTTTTTTGGGGAGGCCTATGTATATCATTGGACTTTTTGTGGCTGCTATAATGAAAATGATGAATAATTTAGAGTCTTTGATGTGTAATTTAATTATATAAGGATAGGAGGTCTTCGTGATTCGACTATGAATATAGTAAATGAGATATGATTATAACATAGCGAGAGAGAGCATGACTGTTGCTTTGGAAGATTTTGCAGTAATTGACAGATCGTAAAAAATACCAAGCTATTGTAATTCATGCCATTCAAATATAGGAGTTAAAATTTCTAATAACTTTAGTGTGGTACTTTAATTGGATTTACTGGATATGTGCCTACTCTAATAGTCAGATATTGTTGATAGTAAGGTCGACTGCCTATCGTTAGTATTCGAAATAATGTTCCGAACCCCTAAATACCGCTCACGTAACACCAATTTACTGTATACCCCACAATGCCGCAACAATTAATTAGAGAACTCGGTACTCTCGAGGATAGTTCAGACTTATAACAAAAGCTTTCACATTATTAACATTTTTAGATACTCCGATAAACTAAAATTTAAAAAACATAATCATTAAAAAAATGTTTGGACATTATGGGATGCTCATAAACTGATATAAATATACATATTTAGAGTGAAATTTATTTAATTAGATTGAAGAATAGTAGTTTTTCTTTTATTTTACCACCGATTATACATTGGCAGTAATTGGTTGTGAAATAAAAGAATTCACATTATATATATATATATATATATAACTTGGCCTTAAGATTAATGATATATAAGTATTTAATATAAAATGCTGTTGTTTTTTTACAGAAATAAAAAATAAATTGTACAAGTCGGCTATATATATACATAATATACGATATCTATTCATATTTTGTATCGTCGTCTATCCGTTTGGTACGTGCAAAATTTAGCGTAAACATATTACTATAAATGCACTCACCGTAGTATGAAATATACTTTTGAATAAATTGTAAGCTTCCATTATATCAGCGTATGTTCGTAATGTTATAAACAATTCACCTTGGTTTCCGTTAACAATTGCTAATCTCCACAGTTTGGTCTTACTTGTAAAGACTGATACAATTCTTGTGGCTATCAAAATATTTGCATCAAAACATAATAAAAATAAAATCGGAGGGATAATAGTGTTCAGTGAATAATAAAATAGTAAAACGATGGCGACTAATATAGCAAACACGCCAATTGCATACCAATTCCAAAATCGTAAGAATATGCTATCTTTGTAATTTTTCAAAATTTTATCAATAATGTAAATCTTTATAACCAGTGCTACGTACATGGGACTCTGGGATACTATCAATACTATGTTGAAAAAGAAACCAAAACAGTAGAATATAAGGTCAATGTGAACGGTAAAGTTTAAAATATCGCTGAATTCTGGTCCAAATGATGCGTCCCAGTAATAGATGATGAAGCAAGTAATATATATAATCGCGGCAATGACTGAAACCATTATTGAGGTGAAGGATTTCGGAGTTATAAAATTATCTCTAATGTTACACCTCGAAGAGAAACAGATATATTGCAAGCAGTGTAGAGGCCTCATCATTGATTGAAAACTTTCATCCAGGTAGTTGTCGAGTAGCGTTTCAGAACTTACAATACGAGACATGTCTTTTGAATCAAAGGAAATGTTTCGTTGGACTACTGGCACATCGTTTGGAATTTGTGGTCAATCGATACTACTTTCAATTTCAAACCTTCACAATATTTATGGGAAAACGGTATGAAAAACATTAATTTACTTGATGGATTGAAGAACGCTCGCTAAATTAAATTGCAGTAAGACCTTTTAAAATGCTTTCTGCATATTGAAATAATGTGTTTCTATTTCTTTCTTTGACATGTTTCTTTAAATATATTTCTCACTTTGAGGTATGTTTCAATTATACCCTTCTTACGTCCAGTTGCCATCAATAATGAGGAATCGTAATAAAATATTTTTTAAGGTCAATCCAAAGCGAACTCTACGTTGTTGCTATGGGAGTGCTAAAGACAACATTTATTCCTATGAATCAATATGGAAAAATAATTATATAATTATAAAAATAATTATAGAAAATGGCATAGCCATGTTTAAAAACGTTGAGCAGTAATTCTGTAGTTTTCTCATCGAGCTTTATGTTCACGACAAGAAACATGAGGTTTATTTTTATTTAACACTAGTTTTAAAAATAACGTCTACTTCTCATGTAAGTATCTATGATTTATCAAATCATCCCGTAAATTTCTCACAATACATAGATTAATTATTTTACTTTTTAATAAATATCATCATCATCATATTAGCTTTTTTAAAGCCACTGCGAGACATAAGCCTTCCCAAGAAAGAGGGAATTTTGCCCATAATTGCCGCACTGGGCAAGCGTGTTGGCAATCGTAGAACGTAGCTTTCAGCTACATTGTTTCGGATATACCACCATCTTTCTGTTCCGGTAACTGAATCGCCTCTTACGACACCTGGTACAGGGGGAGGTACTATTCAACTCTGCCGGTACCTCACGGCATAATAAATATATGTATGTTTTATTTATAATCAGGTTACACCTCTTCGGCGCACTAGACCCACAACCCTCGACCCTACCCTTAATGAGTAGGTACATATTCATCATAATTTATTTATTACAATAAATAGAAATGGAACATACGTGCTTGCATCATTTTAAAGTACCTATTTTATTACGTATACAAATTTGATGGGTCCTATGGTTCAAATGGTAGTGATCCTGTCTTGTGTCTTAAGTCGTGGATTCGATCCCCACTCAGGAAAAATATTTATATGATAATATTTCAGGGCATTGTTTCTTTCGTCTGCGTCATTGAAGAGATTAACATAATTAAGTAACTTCCTTCCATTTGACACACGAATTGCACTTGCCCATTCACATCTCCTTCCTATTTTAGATTATGCGGATGTCAGCTACTTTGACCTTAACGAAGACCAACTTGAGAAGCTCTAGTGACTACAAAATGTTTGCATAAGATCTATTTTTGGTATACGCAAATTTGATCACATGTCCGAATTTAGAATTAAGTTCAAATGGCTTCCTATTCGACTTCGCAGGCATGCTCACATCCTGTCTTTATTATATAAGATTCTGT